>LR738715.1:235434042-235452793 GCA_902687465.1 Secale cereale | reverse complement strand
CCCAAATCCCTAGCTCCCCTTCCCTATTTATACCCCTCCATCCTGTCAAAAATGGCCTAAAACCTAGCCTTAGCCCCCAGCCGCCACTCCCTCCTCGTTTTCAGCGCCTGTGCGCTCCGCCGCCGCCACTTGTCGCCTCCTGGCTCGTCAGCGCCGCCACTAGCCTCGCCTCCTCCAACCGCATGCCTCCACGTGTTCCCCTTGCCCTCCAGCCGCTGCGGGCCCGCCGAAGCCCGGTCGCGGCCCGTCCCGGGCCGATCTGGGCCAAGAGCCCGCAACCGCGCCCAAGCTCCCGAGCCAGCGGCACTCGCTCGCTCGCTCCTCCGCCTCCCGCTCTCCCGCGTGCTCTCGCCGGAGCCGCACCCAGCCGCCACCTCCGGCCACCGCTGGGTCGCCGGACCTCGCCGCCGCTCTCCCCAGGTCCTTCCTCATCGCACCTCTCCTCCCTCTCTCTCCCTCCTCCTTGCCTCACACCTCTACCCCCTGTGCAGTTACCCCACCGCCGGCTAACTGGAGATGGCCCGATCTCCGCCGTCGCGGCCTCGAGGGCCCCGCAAACGACCGCCCTCGCCGGATCCGCGCCCCCTCCACCGGATCCGGAGCGCCGCCGCTCCCCTGTGTCTAGCCCCATTGCCGGCCGGCCGGGCAACCGCCGCCGCTGCACTGCCTCATTGCCGCGGGGTCGAGAGGAGCTCGATCTCTCTCTCTGTGCCCTGACCCGTGGGCCCGCATGTCCCAGATGCCGGACGAGTCCGATGGAGTCCGGACGTGTCCGCCTAGTCTCGCATGTGCCACTGCCCGTGGGCCCAGTCCATTGGACGTGTCCGATCTAACACGGACATTTCCACTTCCTCCGAGGTCTAATTTCCACTAAGTCCCTAAGTTTTGTAATTCTGATGCATACTTTACATGCCTGTAACTTTTTGTGTGGTGCTCCAAATTGAGTGTATGATATGTCAAAATGATCGTGGTGATATGCTCTTCATTTTGTTCCATTGTGTCATGCTTGTTTGAGTTCATCTTGATGCCCTAATCCCTGTTGCAAGAGTGCTATAAGTTTAAAACCACTGTTATCTGTAATTTTGATGCATACTTGTGATGCTTGTAACTTTGTGCATGTTTATCCAAATGATGCATATGATATGTCAAAATGTTCATTGTGAAGTGCTCTACATGTTGGTTGATGTAGCATTCATGTTAGGTGTCATATTGCCATGTTAATCTCTGTTGCAAAAGTGCATTTGGCTGTTAAGTGCTGGAACTTGTTATGAGATGTTGTTTTCACTTGCTCATTGATATTGGTGTGTTTGTCTCCATGCCACATGTCAAAATGTTTTAGAAGCACAATCATATGGTCTTTGTTGTGGTGCAATCCACTTTCCATGATATGCCTTGATGTGACTTAAACAAGCTTGTAAACATGCCATGCCAATGTTGTTGCTTTATACTTAGTGAAAAAACTGCTAAGTCTGGAATCTGTTTAACATGATGCCATGTTTGCTTGATGCCCCACTCAAATCCATGCTTGTTTTGTAGTGGCCAATGATCATGTCTTGTTGTCCATGTTATTGTCTATCCATCCATGCCATTGTTTGCATATATGGCCTGCTATAGCTTATTTATTTCTTGCTCTCAAGTTGCTATAAATTTTACCTGTCAGATTTTTATCAGCATGTTCAATTTGGTGGAGCTTGTTGCTATTGATCCATGCCTCCTATGGAGATGCTCCAATGGAGTTGTTTGTTGTATGCTATGTCTACTACATGTCCATGCTCTTTATGTAGTTAATTGAGTTGATATGCTTGTTGTTTTGTGCCTCCGAAGGCAGCATCGTGATGATGTTTTTGCCTTCCTAGATTTTGGCTAAGTCTGGATAAATTTATTGCAACTTGCCATGCTTGGTTAATGATGTTCCAGCAAGCTTTTGGGTGTGTTCTAAGTTCATGCTTGTTAAGTATCATGTCTATTTCATATCCATGCCTCTTGTTATCATGTTTGGGTGTTGTAGCATGTCTTTACCTTGCTCCAAAGTTATTATGTGGCTATTAACTTCAGCTTTGTATTGTAACTTATTTTGCTCACAACTTCTAGCCCGTTGCTCTGTTTTGAGTGTGTCCTATATGAAACTTGTGTGATTTTGCATGTAGAAGCATAATATCATTTTATTTACATGTTTGGAGTGTGTTTGCTTGATGTTTGGGGTGCATCTTGCACCGTTGACTTGTTTGACTTGTTTTGCTCATATCTTCTAGGCCGTAGCTCTGAATTAAACAAACTTGATATGTAAATTGACTAGAATTTCGAGTAGATCATCTTGGTGCATGTTAAATTGCTGTTTAACAACTGGAACTTAAGTTTTGTTCAGATCTGGACCAATTTCAAAATGTGCATATGAGGACTTACCGGAGTTGTTATGTATTGATTCCGGCCTCATTTAAACTTGTTGTTTTGTGTTGTTCTTGTGTGCTTCATCCCTTGCCATGTTTTGCATCATACATACTTGTCTTGCATCATACTTGGTTGACCATCTTGTCATGTTCTTGAGTGGAGTGTTTACTGTATTGCTTGCTTCTTCTCGCTAGTTCTTTTCGTTGCGATCGTGAGGATTCATTCGTCTATGCGTGGTTCGTCTTCAAGGCTTCTTCTCCGTCTACTTCATGGACCTGTTCTTCTTCCTTGCGGGATTTCAGGCAAGATGATCATCACCTTGGATACCTTTACTATCATTGCCATGCTTAGTTGTCTCGATGCTATCGTTATATGGCGCGCTACCCATCATTATTGTCAGCCCCTCTCCTTGTTGCCATGAAACCTCTAACCTTTGACAGCTTCCTAGCAAACCACTGTTTGGCTATGTTACCCTCTTGCTCAGCCCCTCTTATAGCGTTGTTAGTTGCAGGTGAAGATGAAGATCGTTCCTTGTTGGAACTTGCTGGTGGAATATCACAATATATCTTATATATCTTAACACACCTATATACTTCGCAATGGGTGGAAGGCTTGGCCTTTTGCTCGGTGTTTTGTTCCACTCATGCCACCTTAGGAGCCGATAAACCGGCATTATGTTCCCTGATTTTGCATTCCTTACACGGTTGGGTATATGGGGACCCCTTGACAGTTCGTCTTTGAATAAAACCCCTCCAGCAAGGCCCAACATTGGTTTTAATTTGCTCATAATAACAACTTAATTAATTACTTAATTGCATAGGGATTTAGCGCTACCCGAGGATTCTTTCTACATAGCAGGGGGGCAGTGCTGATGGTGTTGGTCCCAAACGGGGGGACTGCGAGGCCACCTCGGGGAAACTCGAGGGCTGGCTACCATAGGATCACCTATCTGGTTGTGGCCTGAGACGAGATACGCGCGGCTACTATCAGGGTGTCGGCACGCCGGGAGGTCTTGCTGGACTTGTTTTACCATTGTCGAAATGTCTTGTGCACCGGGATTCCGAGCCTGATCGGATTGTCCCTAAGATAAGGGGTAATATTATTATTACTTCTGCTGATCATGAGAGCTTGTGATGGGCTAAGTTGGGACACTCATGTAGGGTTATGATCTTTCGAAAGCCGTGCCCGCGGTTATGTGGCAGATTGGAATTTGTTAATGTCCGGTTGTAGAAAACTTGACAGAGGATCCGAAATAAAACACACAACTGTGTGAGTAACCGTGACTGTCTCTTTTGACTTTGAGAAGATAACACGGTGGGGTTATGTTTGACTCGTAGGTAGTTCAGGATCTTTAGCGATCACTACTAGTTTGCGACCGTTTGCGTAGATGCTCATCTTATTCTTGTACTCGTAAGTTAGCCACCATATATTGCTTAGCCGCTGCTGCAACCTCACCACTTTACCTCTTCCTACCTATTAAGCTTTGCTAGTCTTGTTACCCATGGTTATGGGATTGCTGAGTCCTCGTGGCTCACAGATACTACAACAACAGTTACAGGTGCAGGTTTTCGATGTCTTGACGTGAGAGCGATGATCGTTGTGTTGGAGTTCTTTCTTCTTCTTCTTCTTCTGTCTTGGGTTTGGTTCCTGGTCGGCCGCCTGGGATAGCAGATGGATGTCGTTGTGCTTTTCATGTTTGCATCCGTAGTCGGATGCCTTGTATTGATGTTGTTGTATTCACGTGACTTGTATGTATTGTTGTATCCCACATGTATGTATGTAATGGTACGATGTAATGATATCCATCTTGCTAAGCGCCCGAAATGCGGTTGTGCCCCAATCACGTAAGTGTCATGTGATCGGGATAGAATCGCATGTTGGGCCTGACAAAACCCGTCCATCACCGGGCACTTGATGGCTACTTCTACGTACGATGTATACATGGTGGACACGCCTGAGAAGAAGGATGATGACGGCACTAAAGATCCAGACGAGGATAAGCCCATCGAGGAACCACCAAAATGTCGATGTCTGCGGCTCCGCTCTTGATCGCGCTGAGGAAGGGTAAGAAACACCGGCACCAGAGACAATAACACTACAGATAATGATGAAGACCCCGAAAACTCCATGGAACTAGCGTTAGAGTAGGAGGAAAGGGAGGAGGGTCAATTCAGCCCCGAAAAGCTCGTCGATCACGAGGACTCAGAAGACAGTTACTAGTTACCTGTCTTCGAAGAGGAAGTCAGCCTTGGTGACGAAGAATTCATCATCCCAGAGGAACCCCTCTAACAAGAACGCTTTCAACGACGGCTTATCGCCACAACGAGGAGCCTGAAAAGGCAGCAGCAGCGGCTTAAAGCCGAACATGATGCACTCAACGACATTTGGAATCAAGTGCTAGATGATGAAGAGAGATATGGACGTGAGTGCCAAACAAAGAGATATCCCAAACGCAAGCTACTGCCACAATTCGACGACGAGGCCCTTGCGCCAATTCTACCGAGGTACAATCAGGCCGATCAACCAGACAGACTACCACGTGGACGGGACAAAGAGGCCAATAATGTCGAACACCAGCCTGCGCCTCCCCACCATAAAGGCAAGGTGATAGTGGCTCCAAGCTAAAAGTACGACATATGTCAGAACCTGGCCAATAGAGCCGGCCGACCGGATCAATCTACGGATCAAGAGGACATGCCCCCACACGAGATGATGACCATCAAGCCTGGCACGATAAGCATAATCCAGTACGGAGTAGGCACCAAACACAGATGTCATCCGAACTCCGTCGGGACGTCGCCTGGTATAGAGGTGCCACACACCCTATTTGCTTTACCGACGAGGTCATGCAGCACCAATTTCTGGAAGGGTTTAAACCCGTGAACATTGAGCAGTATGATGGAACGATGGATCCCGCCGTATGGTTTGAATACTTTATTGTAAACATTCACACGGCTCGCGGAGATGACCTCCACGCCATAAAATATCTCCCTCTAAAGCTGAAAGGACCAGCACAACACTGGTTGAACAGCCTCCCAGAGAACTACATTGGAAGCTGGGAATATTTAGAGGATGCTTTTCGAGCCAACTTTCAGGGCACTTATGTCCGGCCACCGGATGTTGATGAACTGAGCCACATAGTCCAGCAACCCGGAGAGTTAGCCCGCAAATGTTGGAATAGGTAATTAACTAAAAATAACCAAATCGTCGACTACCCAGACGCCGAAGCCTTAGCGGCATTTAAACACAGTGTCCGTGATGAATGGCTCGCCCGACACCTCGGTCAAGAGAAGATGAAGACTATGGTAGCTCTTACTACACTCATGACCCACTTTTGTGTGGGCAAAGATAGTTGGTTGGCTCGTAGAAGCGATAGTACCAGCGACCCAGGCACTTCTGAGGCCAGGGATGGCATTGGCAGGCCACGATGCAATAAAAACAAGTGTTGGAGCAATAACGGAGAAGCAGAGGATACGACAGTAAACGCCGGATTCAGTGGCTCCAAATCCGGCCAGCGAAAGAAGTCGTTCAAGGGCAATCGGGACGGTCCATCCAACTTGGACAGAATATTAGAGAGACCTTGCCAAATTCATGGCACCCCTGACAAGTTTGCCAACCACAACAACAAAAATTGCTGGGTTTTCAAACAGGACGGTAAATTAAATACCTAACACAAGGGAAAAGGACCTCAAAGCAAGGATGACGATGAGCCTCGCCCACCGAACACCGGGGGACAGAGACAATTCCCCCCTGAGGTGAAAACGATAAACATGATATATGTCACCCATAACCCTAAGAGGGAGCGCAAACGCGCATTAAGGGATGTCTCCGTCATAGAGCATGTCGCCCCAAAATTCAACCCATGGCCGGCTTGTCCGGTCAACTTTGATCGCAGGGACCACCCAACCAGTATCCATCATGGAGGTTCGGTGGCCCTAGCACTCGATCCTATCATCGAGGGATACCATCTCACTAGAGTCCTTATGGACGGCGGCGACAGCCTCAACTTGATCTATTAGGATATTGTCCGCAAGATGGGGATCGACCCATCAAGAATTAAGCCAAGTAACACTACCTTTAAAGGAGCGATACCCGGCGTGGAGGCCTGCTGCACGGGCTCATTAACACTAGAAGTAGTATTTGGCTCCCAGACAATTTTCAAAGAGAAGGATTGATCTTCAATATCATTCCTTTCCGTAGTGGCTATCATGAACTTCTCAGACGTACCGCCTTCGCCCGCTTCAACGCAGTCCCGCACTATGCTTATCTCAAGCTCAAAATGTCCGGACCTCGTGGCGTTATCATAGCAAATGGGAATATGGAGTGCTCCTTCCATACTGAGGAGCATACCGCGGCTCTAGCAGCCGAAGTTCTAGGCGGCCTCATCAAGCCGAATAACTCATCGGTCGTCAAGACCCAAAACACTTCTAAACGTGTCCGACCCGCATTACAACGTGGTAGCTCGGTGGAACCCGAGCTTGAGTAGCAGTTTAGCCTCCACCAACTGCCCCATAAGGTTGCGGTATCCATACATCGTGTACACACCTACGCCCTTGAAATACATTGGGCAGTGCCGGAGGCACACTAAGGAAAACCGTCCAAATTACGACTCGACGCTATTCGGACATCAAATATGTTTCTATTGCAGGTTCGTTAAAGAACCCACCTTATCTATGGCCATGCGGGGACTTCTTTCTAGATTCCTCTTTTTCGCAGATGACCATTAGACTCCTCCCCTTCAAGGACGTGTCACCAAGGAGAAACGGCGCAGATGTGCAGCAGGGCATCATTGGGATTTTTAAACCACTTTGTTTAGGCTCTGTGTAAACCTTTCCCTTGTATAAATTTTTGGCATGTAAAATGACCATGATGTTTTTGGCATTATATGTAATTACACGGCTTGCCGTATTAATCAGGGTACAAAGGAACCAGTTGATCACCACTTTGTTCAGAATTCATTTTATTTTACCTTATCATCTGTGTTCCCTCCCTACCTCATATGTCCACACGTGCTTCAATTCGGCCTTAACACTGGGGTTGTATGCGGCCCAGCACAACTTAAGTCCGAACACCTATAGGGAACTATTCGGCGTCCTGAATATTGCATTATATGCATCGGCTCCGAATCATGTCTTCGGTCTATAGTTGCGTTGCCCGGCTCCTGTGCTTACCACCTAATGTTCCGCATTGTTCGGCTAAGGTAGTAAAGGGAGAACTACTGCGATTGTATTTATGGTTCGTCTGGTCAAGTACCTCCGTAGAGAAAGCCGAAAACTGATTGTCATGATAGGTGAGAGCTGGTCGGCAATTCGGCGACTTAGGACTATACTACAGATCATTAGCGATCTACGCCGTGTTACACGAGTGGCTGGTCTTCGCCCAGCCGCATGGAAAAGGCACCATAATCCGGATAGCCGCACATGCACAAGGGGCTAGTACCTAGCCCCACAGTCAAACCCCTACTGCTAAATGAAAGTAATAAAGCCGCATAGTCTGATTGCCTAGTTCACCTCGCGGACACCTCCTTTATGGACCAAGATATTGGATAAAGTGTGGTCACGCGTCATGCCGGACACCCTTGTAGTACCTATATGGGGCTAAAGCCGACAACTGGTAACTTTCAGAACTATACCAATAAATGGCCGCACAGGAGGAAAAGTCGCTCGAATAGAAGGCACAAAAACATAGTCATACATATCAACATGGGTTCATAGAATTGTCTGTATAGCCTGAAGCTTAACTAAATATTACGTCCTTCGAACACTGGCCCTCTACAATGCAGGCTCCTTCTAGGACGTCATCGAATTACCTCTCTGGCTTGCGATGATCTTTGCCTTCGGGCGGGCCTGCGATCGCCACTTCGGTGGCCTTCATCTTCGCCCACTGCATCTTGACGCGAGCGAAGGCCATCCGGGCACCCTCTATGCAGGCCGAGCGCTTCACAGCATTAATCTGCGGTCGCGCATCGAGGAGCCACTTCACTAAGCCGAAATAACTTCAAGGGATCAGCTCGATTGGCCAGAGGTGAACTATTAAGTCCTTCATAGCCGAACCTGCCGCCCTATGTAGCTCCACCATCTGCTTTAGCTGGGCGTTGAGAGGCGTCAGGTGTTCTGGTGCAAGAAATTGCGACCAGAACAACTTCTCTGTTGAGTTGCCCTCCCGGGCTGTGAAGAACTGTGTGGCGTCGGCGGCACTCTTCGGCAGATCCGCAAATGCGCCTGGAGAACTCCACACTCGGGTGAGCAATGCATACCTCTGACCTCCAAAGATACTTTGCAAAAGAAAGGCCTTCCCAGCCGCTATCTGCATCGCCTGGTGGATCTCCTCGCGAGCACTCCGGAACTCGCTCCGCGCCTCTTTGGCATCATGGAGAGCCTTGGTAAGCTCAGACAACTGGTCCGAAGTCTTCCGCTCTAACGCCTCACATTTGCGGATGACGTCCTTCAGCTCTTGCTCGACTTCGGCCACCCAAGCTTTATGTTGGTGGCGGGCAGCTTGTTTGGCCTCCAGTTCGTCATCCGCTTTGTCAGCGGCTACCGTATTCGCCATCGCCTCCTTCTTGGCCTGGGCAAGGACGCCCTTGAGGGTCTCGACCTCAGCTGCGCCAACTGTGATCATAATCACATCATTTGATGAGTTAACCTGTCAATATACATATCATCTTCGATATAAAGATAAAACTTTCTAAACCTGCATACCTTGCATTTCATCGAACCACTTATTAATGCGGTCGAGTTCCTCGTCGGCTACCTGAAGCTTTCGATTGAGCTTGGAAACTTCCGCGACATGGGCGGTCACCGCCAACATGAAAGCATGTTTCAATAATGGCACAGTATGTTATATTCCCGAATACTATATGGATCCTCTGTCTGATTTCTTTAAAATTGGACAGAGCATCAGGGGCTACTGTCCGTACACAGGTTTATTATCCTACACAAATAAAACGTAAAGTTCTTCGTAGAGTATTACAACGAATACCTCAAAGCCCGTCAGTAGGCTGTGGAAGGCTTCATTCAGTCCGCTCTTACCAGACTGAATCTTCTCCATAACCTCACCCATCAGGGTGCGGTGTTCCGCCATGACGGAAGCGCTTTGCAGCGCTTCCTCCAGAGCGTTGCGCGCCTCCGGATTAACGGAGGCTGCCGCTAGAGCTGATGCTCCTCTCCCTTTTGTAGGGGGTATCTTTTCTGATTCCGGAGCCACACTGGCTGCCAGAATGGTGTTCGGCAGGAGCCCGTATTGCTTGGGCTCCCCGCCGTCGATCGCCATGGGGGCCGCCTCCCCTTGGTTTTCGGAGACCAAGGTGTTAACCTCGTCCGCTCTCTTGTCGGCCCCGCTCACCCCCTCTTGGGAAGGGGATGTCTGCAGGGACAACACCTCGGTGTCCCCCATGATGGTAGGCGAGGGTGCTCGTGGCAGCGTCTTGCTCTCCGCCATCTCGACTGGAAGAGAGTTCCCCTTCAATGATGGAGTATCGAGGAGTGTGCGGGGAGGACGAAAAAACAAAAAACAAGATAACTTATACAATGAAAGCAAGTAGACCAAATACGACAGTAAGTTTCCAAATACTTACGATTCGGCCGATGGCTTAACCCTGTGCTGTTTTCGAAGGACAGTTTCGAATCCTGAATCCGAACTGTCCCGGAGGTTCAGGTTCCTCCTCCTAGGCGCCCCCCCCCCCTCCGTGTCTTTGGGGGCCGCCCTCTTCCTATTCTTCCTCCCCTTAACGGGGGAGTCCCTTTCCACCTCCTCCTCCTCTTCCTCCTCGTTGTGGGAGGAGGGACCTTTGGTCTCTCCGGACATAGTTTTCGAAGGACCCTTGAGGCAGGGGCCGCCCTTGGCCTCTTTGCCCTTCTTCTTCTTGGCCTTCTTATCCGGCGCTTGATACGGTGTCGGTACCAGGATATCCATCAGCTGGGGTGTGACCATGCCCTCGAGTAGAGGAGCCGGACAGTTTATCCACTCCGCCTTTGCCATCTAGGTCTATATGGAACACAAATACTCTAATTCATGTTATACTTGAAATATTGACCAGATAGGTCTTTGGCAAAATCGTGCTTAGCGCCGTAGCCGGAGTCTCGCTGTTGAATCCAATGTCCTTGTTCTTCTTCGACCACTTTTTCTGGGCCTTGAAGAGTTGCTTCCATATGTCTTCATGCGTGGTGCCGAAGAAGCGCTTCAGGGTCTGTGGCTTATCTGAATTGAACTCCCACAAGCGGGAGGCTCGGAGCTAGCAGGGAAGAATGCGGCGGAAGAGCATCACTTGAAGCACGTTAGTGAGATTAGTGTCCTCCGCCAACATATCGGATATGCGATTTTGGAGCATCTTCACCTCCGATTTGGACCCCCAATCAAGGACCTTGGTAGTCCATGAGGTGAGTCTCACTGGGGATCCGGATCTGAAATCAGGCATTGCCTCCCAGGTGGCTTATGTTGGGAATATGCCCTAGAGGCAATAATAAAATGGTTATTATTATATTTCCTTGTTCATGATAATTGTCTATTGTTCATGCTTTAATTGTGTTATCCGGAAACAGTAATACATGTGTGAATACATAGACCACAACATGTTGATGGGCCTCGAACCCCTCGTTGGTTACCCCAAGTGGAAGGTGTAAGATGCAGTATGTAGAAGTGTTTTCCCTAAGCAAAGATACCAAGGATCGAATCCCCGGAGACTCCTAGGTTCATCAAGTAGGTGTCAACTGCTAACGGCGCAAATTAGCAATCAACGTGGACCTGCACACATATACAAATAACTTTGCTCCCAACGAGTACAGAGAGGTTGTCAATCCCTCCGGCCTTGTAGTTCACAAAGGATTATAAGCAATGATAGTAGTGATAGATAATGTTTTGCAATAGTAAGTAAATAGCGAAAAGTAAATAGTGGATGTGATCAATGATGGTAATATGGACCGGAGTCTCATGATGTTCACTAGTGAAGTCTCTCTCCCAAAAGACGATAAAACAGCTATGTGAGGTAAACAAATTACAGCTGGGCAATTGACAGGACCACGAACGCAAACCAATGCTGATTACATTGCAGAAAGGTTGAGGTTCAAAGCATGGGCGGTACGCCAAAATAAGTAGACCGAAATCCATCAATATCTACTACTAATCATCCACCTTGAGATATCTATCCAGAACATCTCGTTGGTATTAAGTTGCGAGTCCCACCCATAGTGTAAACTCAATGCAACAGACAACTGCATTAAAAGAACTTTGCGTAAAGTAAACAATCCTTGCACCCGCGGGCACAAGCACCGTTGTTTTTCCCCTTGTGGCAACAGCACATCCCCTAGACTCATCTTTCTGTCACTCAAGCTAGTCATCGAGGGGCATGAACCCACAATCGAGCATAACGTTCCCTCTTGGAGTCACTACGTATTACTTGGCCAAAGCAATAAATAACAACGGAGAACATGCAAGAATTACTTATGAACATAAATATAAAAGAGGTAGATCAAATATATTACTCAAGATCAATCTGATCATAATCCCATAATCCATCGGATCCCAGCAAACTCAACATAGCAACAGCATAAGGATTACATATGTGCCTCGATCATGTAGGGCAGCTCATGAGGACTAATTAGTGAAGCACAAGAACGGGAGGAGAACATCACATAGCTACTGGTCATGGACTCATGGTCCAAGGGAGACTACTCATGAGTCGTCCGGGAGGCGTCCATAGTGGTGGAGAAGCTCCCGATGGTGATCCTCCCCTCCGGCAGGGTGCCAGGAAGAGTTCTCCTGGTGCTCCCGATCTTGGAAGCGGCGGCGGCGGCGGAACAGAGAAGGGATCGCGAAAAGAGTTCCCCTTCTGAGGGTTTCGGAGGACGCTTTAAATATATGCCAAAGGGGAGCATCGGGGAAGCTTCGGGGGGGCCAGGCGCCCCCCCCGGCGCGGCCCAGGGGGGCGCGCCGCCAGGGCGCCTGGAGCCCTGGTGCTCCCCCCGGCTGCCCTTCGGACGCAAGGTTGTTTCCGGAACGCTGATTTTTATATAATTTTTCTGGATTTTTCCTGTCAGTTCTCGTAACGTGAAAACCTGAAATACAAAAACAGCCGAAAACAGAAACTGGCACTGGGGTGCACTGGATTAGTAAGTTAGTCCAAATATGATCAAAAGTGTATGGAAGTGTATGAATATCATATCAATATTACCCAAAAGTGGCATGGAGCAAGCAGAAATTATAGATACGTTTTGGACGTATCAACATCCCCAAGCTTAATTCCTGCTCGTCCTCGAGTAGGTAAATGATAACAAGAATAATTTCTGTGGTGACATGCTATTAACCATATAGGACTTTTTCATAGTCATATGACAAAAGCTTACTGAGACAATGATTCTATAGTAATTAAGTTGCCTCAAGAGAAAATCACAAATGACTGAAAGTTTTACAACATGATATTGAAGCATCAAAAAGATTTGCAATGAACATGATGTGCAAATATGATAAAGTGATATCTAGCTTGCCCCCTTTAGTGAAGCAAAACATAAATGCAGGGGCACCTTCAAGGTTTAAGTGATGACTAGATACAAAGATTTCAAAATAAACGATATCACAATCATGCAAAAGACAATGCTACTTTGGGACAATGCACATTACACTCAGAATGACAATCATGCTCTCATTAGTTGGTGCTTTTTAAAAGAAGGTGGAGACTCAACATAAAAGTAAAAGATGGTTATGTGCTAGAGCTTTTTATTTTGAAAACATGGAAGCAATTTTGTCAACGGTAGTAGTACTTCATATGTGTCATGCATAAGACATCCTATAAGTTGCAAGCCTCATGCATCGAATACCAATAGTGCTTGCACCTTGTCCTAATTAGCTCGGATTTCCATGGGTTATCATTGCATTACATATGTTTTAACCAAGTGTCACAAAGGGGTAACTCTATGCCACCTGTACAAAGGTCCAAGGAGATAAATCGCATTTGATTTCTCGTTTTTGATAGATCTCAACTTGAGGACATCCATACCGGGACAACATAGAAAATAGATGATGGACTCCTCTTAAATGCATAAGCATATTCTCATTAGAGATTGAGGATTAAGTCCAAGCTAAAATTTCCACCATGATGCATGGCTTTGGTTGGCGGCCCAATGTTCTTCTCTAACAATATGCATATTCATTCAACCCACGGCAAATCACCCTTACTTCAGACAAGACGAACATGCATAGCAACTCACATGATATTCAACAAAAGTGTGACAGTTGATGGCGTCCCCAGAAACATGGTTACCGCTCAGCAAGCAACTTATAAGAAATAAGATACATAGGCAACTTATTCTTTACCACAATAGTTTTTAAGCTACTTTCCCATGAGCTATGTATTGCAATATTAGTCTGCTTAGTACAGGTGGAGGTTAGCAAAAGACTGGGAGTGACCAACTAAGAGAGCAATGACGGTCATAATCATGCAGAGCGACAAAGCAATATTGAATCAGGCATGGTAGTTATATCGCTACTCAGAAATAAAAGATCATCAAAGCTTGACAAACTTTCTTTACAATCTTATATATGCGTGAGCATACGCCAAGTCAATCAAAATAAATTCTCGAAGGAATATATTACTAAACCATACCACATCATAGGCAAACAAATCAAGTTGGTACTCCAATAACACATTGGGAATCCCCCAGCTATTTGAGATTAACCATAAGAAAACCTGAACTACTAAGCACCATTATGCACGTAGCATCTTTATCATAGGCATATTAACCAATGCAACGGAAGCAAACTCTCTTAATAAGGTGAGCATGATAATTAAAGAGAGTTCAAGCTACCAACTAAACAAAAGCTCTTTGAAAAGATAAGCATGAATACTAAGAGCAGAGCATGATAGTAGCTATTAAAAGAAAAAGAACACACACAGCAAAGATAGACATGAAAATCTATGTTATGTTCTAGGTAGAAGTGGAGCGTGTTTCTCTCCCACATAAAGGAATGCTGGGTTCCGACTCGTTATGAAAAACTAAAAAGAAAACTAAAAGCAAGACGCTCCAAGTATAGCACATAACACATGAAGTGATAAAAATATAGCGAAACGAAAGACGAACTGATAATGTTGATGGAGAAGGGGATGCACAGGGGCATCCCCAAGCTTAGACGCTTGAGTCTCCTTGAATATTTCTTGGGGGTGCATGGGGGCATCCCCAAGCTTGAGCGCTTGACACTCCTGAATCTTTTTATCATCTTCCCTCGCACACTTGAAAACTCCCTTCATACATAACTCATCATAATCTGATTAGCAAGGTTAGTACCCTTAATAAAATAATTATACCTTGCTGGAAATAAAGATATTCTTGAAGTTCTACTGTTTCTCAAGATTGCCGAAAGGTTTTTGCAAAGAAAAAGCAAGCTCTTGATTTGCAAAATGAAGGAAAGGCAAAACAGGACAGAATCTGTGAAAAACAGAACAGCAGGTAGTAATCGATCTGTTCGGGATACTTCTGCAACTCAAATCAAAAAACTCAGAACAGATGCACGAAATACAATTATATAGAGAACGCTGTCAAAAAAATTAAGACCAAAAAGATGATCTGGTGATTTTATACGAAATTTTCTATCCAAGGACAGAATCTGTTTCCTGGACAGCACCTCACAACTTTTGAACTTTCTAGCAATCAGAGGCTATACTTGGCACAAATATGAAAAGCAAAGATACAATGATGATGCTACAGCAGTAAACAACATCAAGACACAACAAAAGCAAAAAAAATTATTCATGTGGGCTGCCTCCCAAAAGCGTTTTCTTTTATGCCTTTAAGCTAGGCATAATGCATATAGATCAAGTTTTGTCAAGAGTAAAAGAATAGCTTGCCCGTACAACGGACTCAAAAGGTAACTTGATCTTCTTTCGAGGGAAGTGTCCCATCCCTTTCTTGAGAGGAAACTGAAATTTTATATTACCCTCTTTCATGTCAATGATAGCACCAACAGTGCGTAAAAAGGGACGTCCCAAAATAATTGGACATGAAGGATCACATTCAATATCCATAATAGTAAAATCAACGGGAACATAATTATCATTGACAACGATAAGAACATCATCGATCCTCCCCAAAGGTTTCTTTATGGAAGAATCAACGAGACGAATACCAAAAGAACAAGAATCATAAGGTTTCAATTTAAGCATATCATATATTCTTTTGGGCATAACAGAGGTACTAGCTCCAACATCACATAATGCATAGCAAGAGAAGTCATTCAATTTAATTTTTATCATAGGATCCCAACCATCTTCTAGCTTTCTAGGTATGGAGGCTTCTACTCTAAGTTTCTCCTCCCTAGCTTTGATGAGAGCATTAGTGATATGCTCTGTGAAGGCAAGGTTAAGCGTGCTAGTGCGGGGATCTCTAGACATCTTGTGAAGGAAATCAATAACTTCGGTAAGAGTGCAATTATCAAAATCAAGGTCACGAGCATCAAGTAAAGTGGTAGTGGTGTCCTTTAGGTTCACATGTTTGGTAGTTTCTATAGTCATAGCATCACCATTAATAGGTCCATTGGGACCAGGAGTACATTGGGTGCTAAGAGTTTGGGTATCCTCAACAACTTTGATAGTAGCAACAGTGTGGTGGGTAGGAGGCTCTTAATTCTATCCTCTTCCTCCCTTTCTCTAGCCATCTTTATTTAAGTTTAGCCATCATCCTAATATTTTCATTAATTTGCACTTGAGTAGCATTAATAGGAATGACTTCCCTCTCCTTAAGAGGAGAAGTTTCAATTTTTAGTAATTTTACCTCATTGGCTAAATGGTCTACCTTAAAAGAAAGATCATCTAGTTTATGTAGTTTTTCTTCTACACTCTTATTAAAGGCTTTTTGGGTAGTGATGAAATCTTTAAGCATAATCTCTAGTTCAGTAGTGGAGTTCTTGGTACTAGGATAAGCATTGTTGTTCCCATAAGAATTAGAGGGGAACGGTCTAGGATTGTTACCAAAGTTACTCCTATAAGCATTGTTGTTAAAATTGTTTCTAGAGATAAAGTTCACATCTACTTGTTCTTGAGCAATCAAAGAATTTAAAGGAACATCACGAGGATCAACAGTAGATTGCTTCGAAAGTAGAGACATGATCAAGTCAACTTTTTCATTTAAGGAGGAAATCTCCTCGACAGAGTTTACCTTCCTACCTGTTGGAGCGCGTTCGGTGTGCCATTGGGAATAGTTGGTCATCATCTCATCGAGAAGCTTTGTGGCAGCACCAAGTGTAGTTGACATAAAAGTTCCTCCCGCGGCCGAATCTAACAAGTTCCGCGAGGTAAAGTTCAAGCCTGCATAAAAAGTTTGGATAACCATCCAAGTAGTCAAACCGTGAGTAGGGTAGTTCTTGATAAGAGATTTCATACGTTCCCAAGCTTGGGCAACGTGTTCATTATCCAATTGTTTAAAATTCATTATGTTACTTCTAAGTTGGATAATTTTAGCAGGTGGATAGTATTTTCCGATAAAAGCATCTTTGCACTTGTCCCATGAATCTATGCTATTTCTAGGCAAAGACTGAAACAAAATTTTAGCTCCTCCTCTCAAGGAGAAAGGAAAAAGCTTAAGCTTAACAATATTACCATCTATTTCTTGGTACTTTTGCATATCAAAAAATTCAACAAAGTTGTTCAAGTGTAAAGCAGCATCATCTCCAGCACCGGAGAATTGATCTTTCATGACTAAGTTTAGTAAAGAAGGTTTAATTTCATATGAAGGTGCTGAAGTGGCAGGTGTAGTGATAGGTGTGCTGATAAAGTCATCGTTGTTGTGACTAGTGAAGTCACACAACTTTGTGTTCTCGGTGGAACCCATAGTAGCAAGCAAGCAAGATAACTATTTTTGTGATTTTCGATAAAAGGGTACTAAAGCAAAAACTGAAAGGTAAACTAACAAGACTAAAAAGCAAAGGTAAAAGATAGCGTGCAACTCCCCTATCCTGAAGAGTGGAGTCCCCGGCAACGGCGCCAGAAAATACTCCTTGATGGGCCTCGAACCCCTCGTTGGTTACCCCAAGTGGAAGGTGTAAGATGCAGTATGTAGAAGTGTTTTCCCTTAGCAAAGATACCAAGGATCGAATCCCCAGAGACTCCTAGGTTCATCAAGTAGGTGTCAACTACTAACGGCGCAAATTAGCAATCAACGTGGACCTGCACACAGATACAAATAACTTTGCTCCCAACGAGTACAGAGAGGTTGTCAATCCCTCCGGCCTTGTAGTTCACAAAGGGTTAAAAGCAATGATAGGAGTGATAGATAATGTTTTGCAATAGTAAGTAAATAGCAAAAAGTAAATAGTGGATGTGATAAATGATGGTAATATGGACCGGAGTCTCATGATGTTCACTAGTGATGTCTCTCTCCCAAAAGACGATAAAACAGCTATGTGAGGTAAACAAATTACAGCTAGGCAATTGAGAGGACCACAAACGCAAACCAATGCTGATTACATTGCAGAAAGGTTGAGGTTCAAAGCATGGGCGGTACGCCAAAATAAGTAGACCAAAATCCATCAATATCTACTACTAATCATCCACCTTGAGATATCTATCCATAACATCTCGCTGGTATTAAGTTGCGAGTCCCACCCATAGTGTAAACTCAATGCAACAGACAACTGCATTAAAAGAACTTTGTGTAAAGTAAACAATCCTTGCACCCGCGGGCACAAGCACCGTTGTTTTCCCCCCTTGTGGCAACAGCACATCCCCTAGACTCATCTTTCTGTCACTCAAGCTAGTCATCGAGGGGCATGAACCCACAATCGAGCATAACGTTCCCTCTTGGAGTCACTATGTATTACTTGGCCAAAGCAATAAATAACAACGGAGAACATGCAAGAATTACTTATGAACATAAATATAAAAGAGGTAGATCAAATATATTACTCAAGATCAATCTGAACATAATCCCATAATCCATCGGATCCCAACAAACTCAACATAGCAACAGCATAAGGATTACATATGTTCCTCGATCATGTAGGGCAGCTCACGAGGACTAATTAGTGAAGCACAAGAACGGGAGGAGAACATCACATAACTACTGGTCATGGACTCATGGTCCAAGGGAGACTACTCACGAGTCGTCCGGGAGGCGTCCATGGTGGTGGAGAAGCTCCCGGTGGTGATCCTCCCCTCCGGCAGGGTGCCGGGAAGAGTTCTCCTGGTGCTCCCGATCTTGGAAGCGGCGGCGGCGGCGGAACAGAGATGGGATCGCGAAAAGAGTTCCCCTTCTGAGGGTTTCGGAGGACGCTTTAAATATATGCCAAAGGGGAGCATCGGGGAAGCTTCGGGGGGCCCAGGCGCCCCCCCGGCGCGGCACAGGGGGGCGCGCCCCCAGGGCGCCTGGAGCCCTGGTGCCCC
>LR738715.1:235418225-235433998 GCA_902687465.1 Secale cereale | reverse complement strand
CCCCCGGCTGCCCTTCGGACGCAAGGTTGTTTCAGGAACGCTGATTTTTTATATAATTTTTCTGGATTTTTCCTAGCAGTTCTCGTAACGTGAAAACCTGAAATACAAAAACAGCCGAAAACAGAAACTGGCACTGGGGTGCACTGGATTAGTAAGTGAGTCCAAATATGATCAAAAGTGTATGGAAGTGTATGAATATCATAGCAATATTACCCAAAAGTGGCATGGAGCAAGCAGAAATTATAGATACGTTTTGGACGTATCACATGTCCCTAGTGAGGCTCTAGTTGACTAGCTCGTTGATCAATAGATGGTTACGGTTTCCTGACCATGGACATTGGATGTCATTGATAATGGGATCAGATCATTAGGAGAATGATGTGATGGACAAGATCCAATCCTAAGCCTAGCACAAGATCGTGTAGTTCGTATGCTAAAGCTTTTCCAATGTCAAGTATCCCTGCCTTAGACCACGAGATTGTGCAACTCCCAGATACCGTAGGAGTACTTTGGGTGTGCCAAACTTCACAACGTAACTGGGTGGCTATAAAGGTACACTACGGGTATCCCCGAAGGTATCTATTGGGTTGGCACGAATCGAGACTGGGATTTGTCACTCCGTATGATGGAGAGGTATCTCTGGGCCCACTCGGTAAGACATCATCGTAATGAGCTCAATGTGACTAAGGGGTTGGTCACAGGATGATGTGTTACGGAACGAGTAAAGAGACTTGCCATAACGAGATTGAACAAGGTATCGGTAAACCGACGATCGAATCTCGGGCAAGTACTATACCGCTAGACAAAGGGAATCATAATACATGATTGACTGAATCCTTGACATCGTGGTTCATCCGATGTGATCATCGTGGAACATGTGGGAGCCAACATGGGTATCCAGGTCCCGATGTTGGTTATTGGCCTGAGATATGTCTCGATCATGACTACATGGTTCCCGAACCCGTACGGTCTACACACTTAAGGTTCGATGACGCTAGGGTTATAGGGAATGTAGTACGTGGTTACCGAATGTTTTTTGGAGTCCCGGATGATATCCCGGACGTCACGAGGAGTTCCAGAATGGTTCGGAGGTAAATATTTATATATGGGAAGTCCCGTTTTGGTCACCGGAATTGTTCTGGGCGTTATCGGTAACGTACCGGGACCACCGGAAGGGTTCCGGGGGTCCACCGGGAGGGGCCACCAGCCCCAGAGGCTTGTGTGGGACAAGTGTGGGAAGGGACCAGCCCTAGGTGGGCTGGTGCCCCCCCCCACCAAGGCCCAAGGCGCAGGGAGAAGGGGAAGGAGGAAATCCTAGGTCCAGATGGGCCTAAGGCCCACCTAGGGTGCGCCACCCTCTCTCCCCCTCTGGCCGCCCCCTAGATGGGATCTAGGGCTGGTTGCCACCCCTAGGGGTGGAACCCTAGATGGGGACGCAGCCCCTCCCCTCCCCCTATATATATGTGGGGTTTCGGGGCTGCCAGATGCACGAGTTCCTTTCTCTCTCTTGGCGCAGCCCTACCCCTCCTCCTCCTCGTCTCTTGCGGTGCTTGGCGAAGCCCTGCTAGAGTGCCACGCTCCTCCGCCACCAGCACGCCGTCATGCTTCTGCTGGACGGCGTCTTCCCCAACCTCTCCCTCTCTCCTTGCTGGATCAAGGCGCGGGAGACGTCACCAGGCTGCACGTGTGTTGAACGCGGAGGTGCCGTTGTTCGGTGCTTAGATCGGATTCGACCGTGATCTGAATCGCTTCGTGTACGACTCCACCAACCGCGTTCTTGCAACGCTTCCGCACCACGATCTTCAAAGGTATGAAGATGCACTCCCCTCTCGTTGCTAGTAATCTCCATAGATAGATCTTGGTGATGCGTAGGAATTTTTTTGATTTTCTGCAACGATCCCCAATAGTGGCATCATGAGCTAGGTCCATGCGTAGTTACTATGCACGAGTAGAACACAAGTTGTTGTGGGCGTAGATTATGTCAATTTACTTGCCGCTACTAGTCTTATCTTGATTTGGCGGCATCATGGGATGAAGCGGCCCGGACCGACCTTACACGTACGCTTCCGTGAGACAGGTTCCACCGACTGACATGCACTAGTTGCATAAGGTGGCTAGCGGATGTCTGTCTCTCCCACTTTAGTCGGATCGGATTCGATGAAAAGGGTCCTTATGAGGGGTAAATAGTAATTGGCATATCATGTTGTGGTTTTTGCGTATGTAAGAAACGTTCTTGCTAGAAACCTATAGCAGCCACGTAAAAAACTTGCAACAGCAATTAGAGGACGTCTAACTTGTTCTTGCAGCATGTGTCGTGTGATGTGCTATGGCCAAAAGGATGTGATGAATGATATGTATGTGATGTATGAGATTGATCATGTTCTTGTAATAGGAATCATGACTTGCATGTCGATGAGTATGACAATCGGCAGGAGCCATAGGAGTTGTCTTATTTTATTGTATGACCTATGTGTCATTGAAATCGCCATGAAATTACTTTACTTTATTGCTAACCTTTAGCCATAGTAGTAGAAGTAATGTGTGGCAAGACAACACGATGATGGAGATCATGGTGTCATGCTGGTGACAATGATGATCATGGTGCCCCGAAGATGAATATCAAAGGAGCAAAATGATATTGGCCATATCATGTCACTATTTGATTGCATGTGATGTTTATCATGTTTTACATCTTATTTGCTTAGAACGACGGTAGTGAATAAGATGATCTCGCACTAAAATTTCAAGAATTGTGTTCCCCCTAGTTGTGCACCGTTGCTAAGGTTCATTGTTCCGAAGCACCACGTGATGATCGGGTGTGATAGGTCCTAACGTTCGCATACAACGGGTGTAAGCCAGATTTACACACGCAATACACTTGGGGTTGACTTGACGAGCCTAGAATGTACAGACATGGCCTCGGAACACGGAAGACCAAAAGGTCGAACATGAGTCATATAGAAGATACGATCAACATAAAGATGTTCACCATTGATGACTAGTCCGTCTCATGTGATGATCGGACATGGCCTAGTCGATTCGGATCATGTATCACTTAGATGACTAGAGAGATGTCTATTTGAGTGAGAGTTCATTAAATTTGTTTAGATGAACTTAATTGTCATGAACATAGTCTAAAATCTTTACAATATGTCTTGTAGATCCAATGGCCCACGCTAATGTTGCCCTCAACTTCAACGCGTTCCTAGAGAAAACCAAGCTGAAAGACGATAGTAGCAACTATACGGATTGGGTCCGTAACTTGAGGATCATCCTCATAGCTGCCAAGAAAGCATATGTCCTTGAAGCACCGCTAGGTGATGCACCCGTTTTCCCAGCAACTCAAGACGTTATGAACGCCTGGCAGTCGCGTAGTGATGATTACTCCCTGGTTCAGTGTGTCATGCTTTACAACTTAGAATCGGGGCTCCAAAAGCGTTTTGAGCAGCATAGAGGATATGAGATGTTCCAAGAGCTGAAAATGGTTTTCCAAGCTCATGCCCGAGTTGAGAGATATGAAGTCTCCGACAAGTTCTATAGTTGTAAGATGGAGGAGAATAGTTCTGTCACCGAACATATACTCAAAATGTCTAGGTTGCACAACCGCCTGTCTCAGCTGGGAATTAATCTCCCAGATGATGGGGTCGTTGACAGAATCCTTCAGTTGCTCCCACCTAGCTACAAGAGGTTTGTGATGAACTTCAATATGCAAGGGATGGAGAATTCCATTCCCGAGGTGTATTCAATGCTGAAATCAGTGGAGGTGGAGATCAAGAAAGAACATCAAGTGTTGATGGTAAATAAAACCACTAAGTTCAAGAAAGACAAGGGTAAGAAGAACTTCAAGAAGGACGGCAAAGGAGTTGCTGCGCCCGGTAAGCCAGTTGCCGGGAAGAATCCAAAGAATGGACCCAAGCCTGAGACTGAGTGCTTTTGTTGCAAGGGAACGGGTCACTAGAAGCGGAACTGTCCCAAATACTTAGCGGATAAGAAGGCCGGAAACGTCAAAGGTATATGTGATATACATGTTATTGATGTGTACCATACCAGCGCTCATAGTAGCTCCTGGGTATTTGATACCGGTGCAGTTGCTCACATTCGTAACTCAAAGCAGGAGCTGCGGAATAAGCGGAGACTGGCGAAGGACGAGGTGACGATGCGCGTCAGGAATGGTTCCAAGGTCGATGTGATCGCCGTCGGCACACTACCTCTACATCTACCTTCGGGATTAGTGTTAAACCTCAATAATTGTTATTTAGTACCAGCTTTGAGCATGAACATTGTATCTGGATCTCGTTTAATGTGAGATGGCTACTCATTTAAATCTGAGAATAATGGTTGTTCTATTTATATGAGAGAAATGTTTTATGGTCATGCCCCGCTGGTCAATGGTTTATTCTTAATGAATCTCGAACGTGATGTTACGCATATTCATAGTATGGATGCCAAAAGATATAAGGTTGATAATGACAGTCCCACATACTTGTGGCACTGCCGCCTTGGTCATATTGGTGTCAAACGTATGAAGAAGCTCCATGCAGATGGACTTTTGGAGTCTCTTGATTATGAATCATTTGACACGTGCGTACCATGCCCCTTGGGCAAGATGACAAAGACTCCGTTCTCCGGAACAATGGAGCGAGCAACCAACTTATTGTTAATCATACATACTGATGTGTGTAGTCCAATGAGTGTTGAAGCTCGCGGTGGCTATCGTTATGTTCTCACCCTCACAGATGACTTAAGTAGATATGGGTATGTCTACTTGATGAAACACAAGTCTAAGACCTTTGAAAAGTTCAAGGAATTTCAGAATGAGGTTGAGAATCAACGTGACAGAAAAATAAAGTTCTTACGATCAGATCGTGGAGGAGAATATTTAAGTCACGAATTTGGCACGCACCTTAGGAAATGTGGAATTGTTTCACAATTGACGCCACCTGGAACACCTCAACGTAATGGTGTATCCAAACGTCGTAATCGTACTCTGTTAGACATGGTGCGATCTATGATGTCTCTTATCGACTTACCGCTATCATTCTGGGGTTATGCTTTAGAGACTGCCGCATTCACTTTAAATAGGGCACCGTCTAAATCCATTGAGATGACACTGTATGAACTATGGTTTGGGAAGAAGCCTAAGTTGTCGTTTCTACAAGTTTGGGGATGCGATGCTTATGTCAAGAAACTTCAACCTGAAAAGCTCGGTCCCAAATCGGAAAAATGCGTCTTCATAGGATACCCTAAGGAAACTATTGGGTATACCTTCTACCTCAGATCCGAAGGCAAGGTCTTTGTTGCCAAGAATGGATCCTTTCTGGAGAAAGAGTTTCTCTCGAAAGAAGTAAGTGGGAGGAAAGTGGAACTTGATGAGGTGATTACCACCCCTTCCGAACCGGAAAGTAGCGCAGTGCAGGAAGATGTTTCTCTGGTGCCTGCAACGACTGGAGAGGAAGTTAATGATAATGATCATGAAGCTTCAGATCAAGTTACTGCTGAACTTTGTAGGTCCACAAGGACACGTTCCGCACCAGAGTGGTACGGCAACCCTGTCCTGGAAATCACGTTGTTAGACAACGGTGAACCTTCGAACTATGAAGAAGCGATGGCGAACCCGGATTCCAACAAATGGCTTGAAGCCATGAAATCCGAGATAGGATCCATGTATGATAACAAAGTGTGGACTTTGGTTGACTTGCCCAATGATCGGCAAGCCATAGAAAATAAATGGATCTTTAAGAAGAAGAATGGCGCGGATGGTAATGTGTAATGCCCAGTATGCGGCTATGTCCCCCACGTGTCGAGGCACGACTTAAGGACATAAACGCATACTAGAATGATCTCAAGTATGGTATCTTTGCACAACTCATGTAAAAATCAGGGATGAAAGTGTAAAACGATAGTTGGCTTACACTCGCCACGTCACACAAGTGAATACAATAGCATACATCATCCAAATAACATCAGAGTCCGACTACGCACAAAATCCAAACGAAAAGATACCATAAATAACACAAGCCCGGATGTAATGCCCAGTATGTGACTATGTCTCCCACGTGTCGAGGCATGACTTAAAGATATAATCACATACTAGAATGATCTCAAGTATGGTATATTTGCACGACTCATGTAAAAGAAGGGATGAAAATGCAAAAGAGTAGCTGGCTTACACTCGCCATGTCACACAATGTAATACATTAACATACATCATCCAATAACATCAGAGTCCGACTACGGATGAAAATCCAAATGAAAGATACCATAAATAAAGCAACACAAGATCCCGATCATCCTAGTAATAGCCCTACTGATCCTTGGGGCAAGACACGTAGTAACGTCCACGCTCTTCATCGAACTCCCAAAACAACTCTGAACCACCACCTGTGTAGTTCTCATCGGTACCTGCATCTGGTGTTGTGTTGAATCTATGAGCCACAGAGGACTCAGCAATCCCGAACCCGGGTAATAAGACTATCAAAGCCTTAGGTGTGGAAAAGGCTTAAAACAAGGTTGCGGCAGCACTAGCACTAACTTACGATTTTAGAGCGAGAAGAGAACAAGTGCGAACGATTGTCAAAGTGATCACGAAGTGATCCTAACAACCCACGATCAAACATAACCCCACCGTGTTCACTTCCCGAACCCCTTCGGAAAAAGACCATCATGGTTACTCACGCAGGTAGTGTATTATGAACATGGTGTCATGTTATCTACAACCGGATATTAACAAATATACATATGCCACATAACCACGGGCACGGCTTTCGAAAGATCAAACCCTGCAGGGGTGTCCCAACTTAGCCCATCACAAGCTCACGATCTGCGGAGTCGCAACTCTAAGGTGGGAAGACCCGAGTATTCTCGGAATCCCATGCTCAAGATATTCCGACATAGGTAAAACTAGTCCAGCAAGACCTCCCGGCGTGCCGACACCCTGACAGTAGCCGCGCGTATCTAGTCTCAGGCCACGACCGGATGGGCGATTCTACAGGTATATACCAGACCTCGGTTTCCCCTGTGGTGGCCCCGCAGAACCCCTGGTTTGGACCAACACTCATGAGGAGCACTGGCCCGGCTTGTCAATTAAGAACTCGGGTTTGCAACGCCCTATGCAAGTTTTAGTTATTAGGCAAATGTAAAACGAATGTTGGGCCTTGCTGGAAAAGCTTTAGCACTAAGCGAGTTATCGAGGGGGGCCCATAAACCCCAATCGTGTTAGGGACACAAAATCAAGGAACATAACACCGGTTTAACGGTTCCTAGGGTGGCATGAGTGGAATAAAACACCAAGCAAGAGGCTTAGCCTTCCACCCATTACCAATATATAGATTATTTAGTTTAACAGTTTATATATATTATGATATCCCAATAATAACTTCATCATGAAGCAAGAATATTCAAGTCTTCACCTGTAACTAATAATGCTATAAGAGGGGCTGAGCGATGCTTACGAAGCCAAACAACGGTTTGCTAGGTGGGTGGTTAGAGAGTTTCATGGCAACAATAGGAGGGCTGGCAAACAGACATAGGCATCGAGGCAATATCAAAAGAGCGAGACATCTAGCATAGGCAAAGATAGTAGTGATATCTGGGTAAGGTCATCTTGCTTGTTGATTCCACGGAGGGATCGTAACCTTGCTCCTCAAGCTCAACCTCGGTAGGAACCTCGTACTCCGAATCGTCACCGGGCTCTAACCAACACAACAAGCAACACTGGGACAACAATCAATCAACATGCAATGCTCAACGACATGATGCATGAACATGATGAACAAGGACAAGAGTAGATATGATGCATGGCCTAGGGTCACAAAAGTGCAATAAAATCATAGCCAAAAGATCACTCACATGAAAGACAACAAGCAAAAGAACAACTAACAAGTTTATGTAGGTTGTTCAAACAAGCATCCAACAAGTTTTAAGAAGTTGGTTAACATGGCAAGGGTGCAACTAACATTACAGCAACATGCTAGCACATTTAAATGGGCTGGAAATAACAAACAACATTTTCCAGAAACTCCCATATTAATTTATTTCCATTTGGGAAAGATTTGATAAACTTCTATTATAAAGTTGTTAAACATGCTAAACAACAGCACCAAAATATTCTACACATTTTTCCACCCCAAATGCATATAAAGTTTGTTAAATTTGGAGTTGTAGATATTTAGTTGTGATTTTCCAAGTTTAAGCATATTTAAAACAAGATTAAATTCAAACAGCATATTAAATGTTTTTAAACATGGCAATAAACAGCATATTCATAATCTACATGAAGTTCTAAGCATTTTTCATATACAACTTATTTGCATCAGATGAAAATATCAACAGATAATAATTAAACAAAGAAAAGGCAGAAAAACAAAAGAAAAACAAAACAGAAAATAAAATACAGACGCAGAGGCAAGGTTGACCCACGCCTAACTAGCCAGAGACACCGACAAGGGGGCCTAACAGCGCTGAGGTGGCACCAGCGGGTGCGCGAGGGGGCTGGAGTGCACAGTGGGGATGACAGGTGGGGCATGTCTGTCATCCACTCAAGAAAAACAAAAAGGGGGTGATTAACCCACTGCCCCGCACGGATTCAAACCCACGACCTGATGCATATCTGACGTAGACAGAAGCCACTGCGCTAGCATTCGATTCTTGACAGAAAACATGAGCGATGCCTGAAGACTTAACTGAAGAAGCTCGCAGCTGAAGAAAAACGGAGGCTCGTCGGAGCTGCTCGTCGGAGTTGCTCCGGCGACCTAGAGGGGCGGAGGAGTGGTGCGGTGCGCTCCTGGGGGAGTGCCGCATCCACTCGAGGCATTCGCAGCACCTAACAAACACTACATCGCCGGCGGCGAGCACATGACAGATCTGCGGCGGCGGAGCTCTACGCGACAGCAAGGCCTAAGCGGGATCGGCGACGAGCGGCGGGCGTGCGGAAAGGTGCGGCGGAGCTGTTGCGACTAGCTACGGGTCCAGAGCGGCAAAGCGCTAGCCTATGCGACTAGCTGAAGCGCGCGACAGCTTGCAAGTTCAGAACGACGCGGCACCGGGAGCATGGCTACGGCAAGGCTACGGCGACGAGCATAGAGGACTAACGGCGACAAGGAGGAGATGGGGAGGAGCTGGGTATACCTCCTTACCCTTGGACAGGACGGAGCGGACGGAGACGAGGTGGAGACGTTGCGAAGGAGCTCTGAACTTGACGCGGTTCTGTCCCGAGAAGAAGAGGAAGAAGAGGACGTCGTGGGACTTGTCCTCGGGCTCGGATCGGCGTCGGAGCGGCTCGGGGAAGACGCCGGGGTGCTCGGGGTCGACGGAGAGGAAGAACGGCGAGCTCCGATGCCGGCGACGGGACCTTGCTCGTGGCGGCCATGGTGACTGCAGGGAGGGGAGGAGTGGGTGGAGCTACTGGCAGCGGCGGAGGAGAAAGGGGAAGGAGGAGCAACCCTAGGGCGCGACTGTGGGCTTAAAAGGGAGGAGAGGAGACGGCACGACCTCGGCGTCCGTGAAGTTCACGGCGCGAGCACGAGCGCTCTGTCTCTAGAGCAGAGACGGTGACGCAAAGGAGCAGGTAAGCGCGAAGAAGGAGGGGGATGACACGCGGGCCCGGGTGCGAGGGGAGAGACGGCGCGACTGCGAGCGGCTCGGTCGGGCCTGCGGGCGTTAGCTGGGCCGCGGGAGAGAAGAGATGGGCCGCGGGAGGAGGAGGAGGAGGCCCAGTCCATTGTTGTAGTTGCTGTCTTCTTTTCCTTTTCATTTATCTTCAGACAGAAAAGAAAAGAAAATCACAGGCTTAAAGGAAAAGAGTTAGAGGAAAAAGAAAATATCCCCATGCTCCTTGATTTATGCCCTATTTAATAAAATTGTCTTGGGCATTTTTAGAGGTAGAAAAATAAAAGGAGTTTGAATATGGTTCAAACTCTTGTCATTTTTAAACCCAACCAAATCAATTCCAACAAGGCTGGATTTTGGCAGAGAGGGTGTAGACATGGTGCAAGGTTTTTAGGAAAAGAAAGAACATTAAAGGACTTGGCTAGGTGACTTGCAAACTAGAGTAAAGAAAGGAAAGAAAAGAAAAAGGAGGAAGAAGAAGAGGGAAACAAAGGGGGGTCTAGGGTTTAGCAAGCCAAGGCTAGAACCACACTCACATACATCACAAAGGTGCCTCGCATACATCACATCAACAAGAAGTAAACTAAGATGACATGATGATGAAAGCAATGCATGGATGCAAAATAAAATAAATGACATGGCAATGCAAAAATAAAATGAGCTCAAAAGACAAGAACCCCCAAGGATAAGGACAAGGATCAAAATGAGAATGCTTTATTGCCATTATAGGAAAGTATCACATATGGGGTGTTACAAACTCTCCTACACTACAAAAAGATCTCGTCCCGAGATCTAGGACTGGAAGAAGGAAGGATACTCGAAATGAAGGTGATCTTCTCATTCCCACGTAGCTTCTCGGTCGGTATGGTGTGACCACTTCACTTTCAAGAACTTGATGGACTTTTTGCGGGTTTTGCACTCAGTTTCTTCAAGAATAGCAACAGGGTGCTTACGATAAGACAAGTCTTGTTGAAGATCAATCTCCTCGAACGGAATGGTGCGTTCAGGTGTCTTGAAGCATTTGCGGAGTTGAGACACGTGAAACACATCATGAACATTTGCAAAGTTGGAGGGAAGCTCGAGTTGGTAGGCTAGATCGCCTCTTTTGCCAAGAATCTTGAAAGGGCCCACGTATCTCGGAGCAAGCTTGCCTTTGATACCGAATCTCTGGGTGCCTTTCATGGAAGAAACACAGAGATAGACATGATCTCCAATGTCGAAAGCCAAATTACGATGCTTGCCATCATAGTAGCTCTTTTGACGCGATTGAGCGGCTTTGAGATTCTCACATACGACTTTGCACATTTCTTCGGCTTCTAAGATCAAATCATTACCAAGAAGTTGACGTTCACCAGTCTCGGACCAGTTGAGAGGGGTACGACACTTTCTGCCATAGAGGATTTCAAAAGGAGCTTTGACGGCACTTGCTTGGAAGCTGTTGTTGTATGAGAATTCGACAAACGGGAGACTATCTTCCCACTTCATACCGAAAGAGATCACACAAGCTCTCAGCATGTCTTCGAGGATCTGGTTCACTCTTTTGACTTGACCACTAGTCTGAGGGTGAAACGCAGTGCTGAAGCGAATTTTTGTGCCCATGGCTGACTGAAAGGAGTCCCAGAACTTGGATGTGAACAAACTTCCACGGTCTAAGGAGATGACTTGAGGAATGCCATGCAAAGAAACAATTCTGGAGGTGTACAGCTCTGCCAGCTAAGCTGCGTTGATGGATTCTTTGATGGGAAGGAAATGAGCTACTTTAGTTAGTTTGTCAATCACTACAAAGATAGCATCATTCCCCTTCTTGGACTTAGGAAACCGAGTGACGAAATCCATTTCGATGTGATCGAATTTCCACTCAGGAATAGGTAGAGGTTGAAGGAGACCGGCTGGACGTTGATGCTCTGCCTTCACCTTCTGCAGACATCACATTCGCTCAAGAATTGGGCAATCTCCCTTTTCAAGCGAGTCCACCAATATGATTGCTTGAGGTCTTGGTACATCTTATAACTTCCGGGATGAATCGAGAGGAGGGAGTCATGTGCTTCGTTCATTATGAGCTTCCTGAGATCACCCTTGGGAACCACAATTCTGTCCTCAAAGAACAAGGTGTCTTTCTCATCAACACGATAGCACTTGTATTTGGGAGTACCCTTAGCAATACCATGTTTCACTTTCTGCACCATAGCATCACTGAGTTGGGCCTCACGGATCTGATCTTCCAAGGTAGGAGCAACTTGTAGGTTTGCAAGAAAGCCTTGCGGAACAACTTGGAGGTTGAGCTTCCTGAATGATTCACAAAGTTCAGGCTGGAACAGTTTGAGAATGAGACTGTTGCAATATGCCTTTCTGCTCAAGGCATCTGCAATGACATTGGCCTTGCCAGGTGTGTACTCAATGCTTGGATCATATTCTTGGATCATCTCAACCCAACGAGTCTGGCGAAGGTTAAGGTTTGGTTGTGTGAAGATGTACTTCAAGCTCTTGTGATCGGTGAAGATGTCCACTTTTCTGCCCAACAGAATGTGTCTCCACGTGATCAAGGCATGTACAACTGTTGCTAGCTCGAGATCATGTGTGGGGTAATTCCTCTCATTTGGTTTCAACTGACAAGAAGTGTATGCCACAATCTTCTTATCTTGCATGAGAACACCGCCAAGACCTTGCAAAGAAGCATCACAAAAGACTTCATAGGGCTTGGACTCATCCGAAGGAGTAAGAACCGGAGCAGAAATGAGCTTCTCTTTGAGTGTTTTGAATGCCACATCACAATCAGGAGTCCTGGAGTACTTGACATTCTTCTGCAACAGGTTGGAAAGAGGCTTGGCAATCTTGGAGAAGTTCTCAAAGAACCTTCTGCAATAGCTAGCAAGACTAAGGAAGCTTCGGAGTTGCTTGACATTCTGCGGGGGTTCCCAGTTGACAATAGCTTCAACTTTCTCAGGGTTAACAGAAATGCCCTCGGCAGAGATAATATGGCCAAGATATAAGACTTTATCCAGCCAGAATTCACATTTAGAGAACTTCGCATAGAACTTGTGTTCACGAAGCCTGTCAAGGACCAAATGGAGGTGCTTGGCATGGTCTTCTACATTCTTGGAGAATACCAAGATGTCATCTAGATAGACGAGAACAAATTTATTGGTGTAGGGGTTGAATATGAAGTGTATCATCCTCGAGAAGGTGGGTGGAGCATTTGCAAGGCCGAAAGACATGACCGTGTATTCATAAGAGCCAAAACTCGTTCTGAATGCGGTCTTGGGAATATCCTCTTCACGGATACGAATCTGATGGTAACCCATCCGGAGATCGAGCTTTGAGAACACCTTTGCTCCATTGAGCTGCTCGAACAATTCATTGATATTGGGGAGCGGATACTTGTTCTTTATTGTCTTCTTGTTCAATGGTCGGTAATCAATGCAAAGGCGTTTCGTGCCATCCTTCTTCTTGACAAATAGAACACCACAGCCCCAAGGAGAAGTACTAGGCCTGATTAGACCCATACGTTCTTGCTCATCGAGTTGTTTCTTCAGCTCCTTCAACTCATCAGGGGAAAGCTTGTACGGACACCGACATGCTGGCTCGGTACCGGGCTCGAGTTCAATGACGAATTCAGCTTGACAATGGGGAGGCATGCCTGGAAGCTCTTCAGGGAAAACATCTTCATACTCATTGACCACCGGAATCTCAGAAATGGCATTTATCTCGCCCTTGTCATTAAGAGATAATAGCCTGATTGTGTTATCTCGAGAGGCGAAGATAATCACGTCTTCGTCAGGATGAGTAAGCTTGACTTCCTTATTTGCACAATCAATGTTTGCATCATGCTTGGAAAGCCAATCCATCCCAAGAATAAGACCAATGTCGGAGTTGCCGAGAATAACCGGAGAAACCAGAAAACTGTAATCACCCATATGAATAGATATATCCGGAGCAAACACACTAGAATGCATTATCTTTCCCGGAGAAACAATTGTTAACTCCCTTGGAAAAAAATTGTGGCAAAATTGTCCTTCGATGCAAATGGGTGAGAAATGAAAGAGCACGATGCACCTGAATCAAACAAAACTTTAGCAGGTATAGAGTTAACTGGAAGATTACCATGTATCACATCTAAAGAATTCTCTGCTTGAGCTGCATTCATCAGTTTCACTCTTGCATGCTTGGGATTATGCTTGACAATAGCAGTGCTGACAGGTGGAGGAGGCGGAAGGCGCCTTGGGTTGGGACACTTGTTGGCATAGTAACCATTATGAGAACATTTGTTGCAAGTCACTTCTGAGAGAGGCCGGTGATAAGGACCACTTGATCTTGAAGCTTGAAACTGAGGCTTTGTAACACCCCAAAAAAATTTAAACATGATTTGTTTATTAAAATTTTGGCAGGAAATTAAACTTTTCATCTTCTGGGTTTTCTTTAATTTCAGAACCACTCTTTTCTTTGATATTATGGAGTTTTTACCCCTAGTGAAAACTTTTCGAATATATTATTGGACTTGTTTACCCTCTCAAGAAAAAAAGTTCTATTATCAGTGGATTTATTTGCATAATTATTTCTCTGTAAGCTTTATTCCTTAAAGTGATTTTTCATTAGTTTTAGAGCTCTATTTGCACTACAACCAGTTGATAAATGCATTTAAATATTCCACCAAAATTTGGGGATGTTAGAAGTGGTGTATAATTCATCTTTATGCAAAAACCCATTGGTGTTATTTGGAAAATTTGAGCAAATCATCCTCATCTTCATTCTGGCCCAGCTTGGCATTGTCTACTGCAACCCTAATTTATTTTGCTCTAGTAACCATGAGCTTTTTTCCTGCTTATAGTCCTCCCTACAAAACTCTTAAGTCCAAGAGATTGGACCCATTGGAATATTTTTGGTCCATGCAATAATGCCTTTTAGTTTCTGTCCAGATTTGTTTTTCTCAAAAACTTACACTAGCAAGTTTCTGGTCTTGACCAACTAACCTTGCCATCATCACCTACACCTAGAGAGACACTGATCTGGAGTTCTTGGCCACCCCAAGAATTGCCTTAATGCTCATGGCATTCTGTCAAACACCTTGGGTGCATGGCCAATTTTTGCATGATTTTGGGTTTGCATTGCAAGCTTGATCCTCTGACCCAGCAACCTTGTCCACTAAACTCCTAGATGCCTCTAAACTAGACCTGTTAATCCCCAGCACCACCCAAGCCTTCTAGCATGCCTTGGCATTTTGCCGAGCAATTGTCGTGCGTGCCCGGAGCGCGCATTTTGCACGTGCGTGCGCAAGCATCGCCGCGTCCCACTGCCGCCTCCCCGCGCTCGTTTTGGTCCCTCCCCACTCACAGCCAGCACGCCCCGACCCCTCCCTCAGCGCAGGGCTACCCTGACGCCCTACAACGCCACCGTCAGGTCGGCCTATGCGGCACGCCGGTGACCATAGTGCGCCCCTGCCATGGACGGTGCCGCCCGAGCCATAGCCGCGTGCCAGCTGCCCCCTCGAGCAGCTCAAGCCTATCCTCGAGCCTGTCCGCTAGCGCCCGTCGCCGCCACGTCGCCCTGCAAGCTACAGCGAGGCGGTTCGCCGATCTTATCTCCGGCCGCCATGGAACTGACCTGGAACGCATATATAAGGGAGCCCCGAGCTCGACCAAGCACTCAGGCAACCTCGTGCTATCCCCCTAGTGCCCCAACACCCAGCAATCGACGGCGGGAAGCCTTCTCCCTCGTCTCCGGCCAGTTCGGCCGCCACCACACTCCAGCTCCGTTCGCCGCGAGCAGGCCCTCTCCCGTCCATCCAACGCCACCACCCGACTCCCCTTGATCGTGCGGAGCTACTCGAACCCTACGGATCAACCAAGAGCCACCGTAGCCAAGACCCCCAAATCCACCCGAAGCCACCTCCGCCGCGGAGCTCGCCGGCGGCGATTCTCTCCACCCCCACCAACCTAGCAACCACCGAGAGGACCGCCCCAGACTGGCGGATCCATCCCCGCCCTTAGAACCCCGCGAGGAGCCGTGGCTTGTCGACGGCGATCGCCGAAACCCCCGCCCCGCTCGGAAAGAGGGGGAAGGAGGCGCGGCGACTGGTCAAACCTAACCAGTGGGCCCGAGGGACCCACTGTCAGTGACCCGAGCCGGCCCGCGCTAGTTTAAGTGGAGGAGTATTCCATAGAATACGTATT
>LR738715.1:235396823-235416894 GCA_902687465.1 Secale cereale | reverse complement strand
TTATTTTTCTATTTTTATTAAAACAGAATTTTGACTAAACTTTGACTTGCTATAACTTTTTAAATCTAAGTCCAAATGACTTGATTCTTTTTCTCTTGTTCCTCAAATTTGGTCTAGTTTATTTTCATATTTATTTGAAAAAAATTCAAACGACTTTTTTTGTACTGTTTTTAAACTATGTATTGATTTCAAATCTTCTTAATTAGGATTTTTGAAGAGGGAAGAAACTTTCTAATGTTTTAGGAATGCACCCTGCCTCTCCACAACTTGAAGGCAAGCATTCTGAACCCCGGCCTAGTACTTGTTGCGTGTTGTTTGATAAGATTACAACACCACCTTGAAACGGAGTTTCGTCAATTTTATGTGATGATGTGATCATGCTCATGGGTGCATGATGAAGTTTCCTTGCTGTTGGAAATTAATATACTTGTGATAGTAATCACCCTCGTCTACCTTTCATGCCTACTGGAAGGAATCCGGGAGAGTCTCTGTCTTGGGTAGACACGAGCTCGTTACTGATATTGCGTTGAGATGAGTGTAGTCAGTAAGGCATGATAAGGTATGGTGAATGGTGATTCTGTCTGTTGGTGTGGATTATATTGGTTATGCTAATCATGCAGGTGATGCTTTAACCTCCTGAGTCGACCATAGATCGAGTCTTGTTCCAGTAACTCCCATACTTGTTACGTACTACCACTTGTCCCTGCCATAAGTAGGGTACGATTCTGTAAGTTGTCAACCCCTTTCTAGCACACATCGTACAGAGAGGCCATGGTGGAAGAGACCGGCTGCATTCGGTAGGCATGCCACCTGGTCCGGGGGCATGGGTGTTTCCGGTTGGGACCAAGAGGGGGGCACCCCTTAGTAGCGCGAGGTATAAATTTGATCCCATGCTAATCGAGGTTGTAGCCTCCCCACTCAGAGTTTTGCTTAACACGTGTCGTGGGTGATTCCAGACACTGGTAAGTTAGGCTGGTGTGTGTGGTCAGGTGTGTTTTCAAATGAAAACCATAGACGGAATTAGTCCCGATGGACTAATGGAACCCGTTGCTAGTGGGTAAAAAGTACACCCTCTGTAGAGATTAAATCTATTCGAATAGCCGTGTCCATGGGTAAGGACTACAGTCTGGGATGGGTCAAGTGTCGGTCTTAGTGTCGGTCTCCGGAGGAGAAATTGCTAATACAGAATATGGATCATGACATGTGACTTATGATGATTATTGTTATTATTATTATGGACTAACCATTTATAATATTTTAGTTATTGAGTATCCCTGGGAGGGATCTACCTCCCGGATATTCACTTTGTTATTATTTTCTTTATGAGCCCCTTATGTGGTGTCGCTCAGACGCCCGACTGTGGCATTTTTGTTATGATTTTCTTTCTAAGCCCTTATCTGACGTCACTCAGACGCCCGACTGAGGCATGCTTGATTTTATTTACACTCCCTGATTATACGTTCATGATTATATATGAAAAACCTGCTTGCATCATGGATTATTATTTCGTGACTAACGTAGTGATTATCGAATATTTCCGAGCATGACTATCTTTTGTTATATTGTACCTGTGTTCATAATGTTTGCGAGTACATCCAAAGTACTCACCGGCTTGTCCCTGGCTATTGTCTTGGCCAGATTTCCTGCATGGAGAGGAGCGTTGTGATGAACCCCGGAACCTACACAATGGTGATAGCAGCCTCGCGAAGATAGGAGTTATCCTCGTCAGCTGTTCCCATGGGAAATGGAGTCCCACAGACACCGATGAACCATAAACCGCTTCCGCCATCCGCCACTAGAAACCTTGTGTTGTACTCACATGCCAGAATGGTCTTGTACTACATATTTTGTACTTTTGCTTGGGATTTCTTGTGACACCCCGAGACCGGTGCGCGAGGTGTCAGCCAGTTATTCATCGTTGTTGCCATGTCATCTGCTTGCGTGTTGCATCTTGCCATGTCATCATGTCTGTTGCATCAGCATGTTTTCAAAACTTGCATCCGTCTGAACCCCCTCGTCCTCTCCGTTGTCCGTTCTGAGCCCAGACACACTTGCACGTGCCCGCGGAACCTCCGGATATTTATTTTATGAGTGGCCGAAAAACGTTCTCAGAATGGGTTGAAACTTGGCGTGTGGTCTTATTATAGTGTAGACAGGCCCCCTACCAAATTTCATCGCATTCGGAGCTCGTTTGATAGCCCAACGGATATATATAGTGGCACTAATAGCCGGATAAAACGTCGGACGTTTTCGGTCTCCGAAAACCTCCGCGGGCCTCTCTCTCTTCTCTCCTCTCAGCCCGAAGCCCCTCTAACACAGCCCACTAACCTCTTCTAGGCCCAACCTACCCCCCCCCTCTGCTCCGTAGCCGTCGGATTACGATCCGAGGCTCCGTTTTGCCCCAAAAACCCTCAAACCCTAGCCCCTACCCTATATAAACCCCCTCCCCTTGCCATTTTGGCCTCCCCTAATCTCCCCTACCTCCAGCCGTCTCTCCCACCGAATTTCGTGCCCGGCCAGCCGCGCACCGCTACTTGGTGCCCCTCCATTGGCTGGCGCCGCCACATCAGCCGCCAGCAGCCATTGGCAAGCTGCCACGTCGCCTCCCCACAGTCCCCACTTCGCCGCGGCCCGTGAGGCCCAGATTCGGCCCGCCGTGGGCCGAATCGGGTCCGGTCATCACCGCCGCAGCCCCGAGGGCCGAGCACTCGCCTCCCCTGCACTCGAGCCGCCTGGCTCCCCGCTCCCGCGGCCGAACCTCGCCTCTGCCTCGCCGGCAGTTCGCCGGAGCAGCCTCCCGCCGCCGAGGTCTTTCTCCTCCAGGTCACGCCTCCCTCTGCCACCTCTCCTCCTCGTCACCTCCCTCTCGCCGGACCTCACCTCTCCCTCTCTCACTCGCAGCAAGCTGCCGCTGCCATGGACGTCGCCGACGTGGAGCTCGCCGCCGTCCTCGTCTTGCCATCCCGTCGCCGGATCCAGGATCCCCGCCCCCGGATCTATCCATTCCTGGCCTTTGCCCCCTCGCCGGAAACCCGCAACGCCGGCGCCCCTCGCCGGAGGACCGGCAACTGCCGCCGCCGCTGCATCCTCCAGCGGGAAGACGACGGGCGCCAGGTCGAGCCACCGCCTCCCTGGGCCTCCTTCCCGCCGGCCCGGCCAAGCCGCTCCCCTCCGTCGGCCTCGTGGGCCCCCGCGGCCCAGCTCCTCCTCCCTCAGGCCCGCGCCAGCCAGCCCTCCTCCTCCTTCGCCCATGGGCCGAGCCCACTAGGTGAGCGCCGGTTATCCCTCGCCTGTGCACACTTTAACTATATCACGCTCGCCTGTTTTTTTCCCTGTGTGAAAATGACTAAGTCTGTGAATTTCACACGTTTTGATGCATACTTTGCATGGCTGTAACTTTTTGTGTGGTGATCCAATTTGAGTGAATAATATGTCAAAATAATCGTAGTGATATGCTCTAGACTTTGTTCCATTGTGCCATGCTTGTTTGACTTCATCTTGATGCCCTAATCCCTGTTGCAAGAGTGCTACTTGTTTAAAACTGCTGTTAACAGTAATTTTGTTGCATACTTGTGATACTTGTAACTTTGTGCATGTTTATCCAAATGAAGCATATGATATGTCAAAATGTTCATTGTGAAGTGCTCTACATGATGGTTGTTGTACATTCATGTTAGGTGTCATATTGCCATGTTAATCTCTGTTGCAAAAGTGCATTTGGCTGTTAAGTGGTGAAACTTGTTATGAGATGCTGATTTCACTTGCTCATTGCTATTGGTGTGTTTTTCTTCATGCCACATGCCTATATGTTTTAGAAGCACAATCATATGGTCTTTGCTGTGGTGCAATCCATTTTCCATGATATGCCTTGAAGTGACTTAAACAAGCTTGTAAACATGCCATGTTGTTGTTGTTGTTTTATACTTAGTGAAAAAACTGCTAAGTCTGGAATCTGTTATAACCTGATGCCATGTTTGCTTGATGCCCTACTCAAATCCATGCTTGTTTTGGAGTGGCCAATGATCATGTCTTGTTGTCCATGTTATTGTCTATCCATTCATGCATTTACTTGCTCATATGACCTGCTGTAGCTTATTTATTTCTTGCTCTCAAGTTGCTATAAATTATACCTATCAGGATTTTATCAGCTTGATCAATTTGGTGAAGCTTGTTGCTATTGATTCATGGCTCCTATGGAGATGCTCCAGTGGAGTTGTTTGATGCATGATATGTCTACTACATGTCCATGCTCTTTATAAACTTAGTTGAGTTGATATGCATGTTGTTTTGTGCCTCCGAAGGCAGCATCGTGATTATGTTTTTGCCTTCCCAGATTTTGGCTAAGTCTGGATAAATTTATTGTAACTTGCCATGCTTGGTTAAATGTGTTCCAGCAAGCTTTTGGGTGTGTTATAAGTTCATGCTTGTTAAGTATCATGTCTACTTCACATCCATGCTTCTTGTTATCATGTTTGGGTGTTGTAGCATATATTTACCTTGCTCCAAAGTTGCTATGTGGCTGTTAACTTCAGCTTGTTGTTATATCTTGTTTCATGTGTATGTGTTGAACCGTTGCTCCGTTTTGAGCGTGCCCTATATGAAACTTGTGTGATTTTGCATGTAGAATCATAATATAATGTTGTTTACATGTTTGGAGTGTGTTTGCTTGATGTTTGGATGCATCTTGCACCGTTGCCTTGCTTGTCTTGTTTTGCTCATATCTTCTAGGTCGTAGCTCCGAATTAAACAAACTTTATATGAAACTTGACTAGAATTTCGTGTAGACCATCATGATGCATGTTAATATGCTGTTTAACAACTTTAACTTAAGGTTTGTTCAGATCTGGACTAATTTCAAATTATGCATATGAGGACTTACCGGATTTGTTATAGGTTGTTTCCGGCCTCATTTAATCGTGTTGGCTTGTGTTGTTCTTGTGTGCTTCATCCCTTGCCATGTATTGCATCATATATAGACTTGTCTTGCATCATACTAGGTTGAGCATCTTGTCATGTCTTGTGTGGTGTGTTTACCGTGTTGCTTGCTTCTTCTCGTTAGTGCTTCTTCCGTTGCGATCGTGAGGATTCGTTCGTCTACCCGTGGTTCGTCTTCAAGGCTTCTTCTTCGTCTTCTTCACGGATTCGTTCTTCTTCCTTGCGGGATCTCAGGCAAGATGACCATCACTTTGGATACCTTTACTATCATTGCCATGCTTAGTTGTCTCGATGCTATCGTTATATGTCGCGCTACCCATTTTATTGTTAGCCTCTCCTTGTTGCCACGAAACCTCTAACCTTTGACACTTTCCTAGCAAACCGTTGTTTGGCTATGTTACCCGCTTGCTCAACCCCTCTTATAGCGTTGTTAGTTGCAGGTGAAGATGAAGATCGTTCCTTGTTGGAACTTGTTGTTGGAATATCACAATATGTCTTATATATATTAACACACCTATATACTGGGCATGGGTGGAAGGCTTGGCCTTTTGCTCGGTGTTTTGTTCCACTCATGCCACCTTAGGAGCCGATAAACCGGCATTATGTTCCTTGATTTTGCGTTCCCTACACGGTTGGGTATATGGGGACCCCTTGACTCTTCGTCTTTGAATAAAACTCCTCTAGCAAGGCCCAACATTGGTTTTAATTTGCCTCATAATAACAACTTAATTAATTAATTAAATTTGCATAGGGGGTCGCGCCCTCGGGATTCTTTTCTACATAGCAAGGGGGGCAGTGCTGATGGTGTTGGTCCCAAACGGGGGTTCTACGGGGCTACCACGGGGAAACTCGAGCTATCTGGTATAACCTGTAGAATCGCCCATCCGGTCGTGGCGTGAGATGAGATACGCGTGGCTACTATCAGGGTGTCGACACACCGGGAGGTCTTGCTGGACTTGTTTTACCATTGTCGAAATGTCTTGTGCACCGGGATGCCGAGCCTGATCGGATTGTCCCTAAGATAAGGGGTAATAATTATTATTATCTCAGCTGATCGTGAGAGCTTGTGATGGGCTAAGTTGGGACACCCCTGCAGGGTTATGATCTTTTGAAAGCCGTGTCCGCGGTTATGTGGCAGATTGGAATTTTTTCATGTCCGGTTGTAGAAAACTTGACAGAGGATCTGAAGTAAAACACACAACTGTGTGAGTAACCGTGACTGTCTCTTTTCACTTTGAGAAGAGAACACAGTGGGGTTATGTTTGACTCGTAGGTAGTTCAGGATCTTTAGCGATCACTACTAACTTGCGACCGTTTGCGTAGATGCTCATCTTATTCGTGTACTCGTAAGTTAGCCACCATACTTTTGCTTAGCCGCTGCTGCAACCTCACCATTTTACCTCTTCCTACCCATTAAGCTTTGCTAGTCTTGTTACCCATAGTTATGGGATTGTTGAGTCCTCATGGCTCACAGTTACTACAACAACAGTTGCAGGTGCCGGTTTCCGATGACTTAACGCGAGAGCGATGTCCGATGTGTTGGAGTTCTTTCTTCTTCTTCTTCTTCTTCAGTCTTGGGTTAGGTTCCGGGTTGGCAGCCTGGGATAGCGGATGGATGTCGTTGTGCTTTTCATGTTTGCATCCATAGTCGGATGCCTTGTATTGATGATGATGTATTCATGTGACTTGTATGTATTGTTGTATCCCCCATGTATGTATGTAATAGTACGATGTATTGATATCCATCTTGCTAAGCGCCCGAAATGCGGTTGTGCCCCAATCACGTAAGTGTCACGTGATTGGGATAGAATTGCATCTTGGGCCTGACATTTCTGTATCAAGTGGTGCCTCATCAGCTAACAGTAATCCTGGGGCTGGTGAGCACAAGGTCCACTTTTGGGGATTTAATACCCAAAAAATCCGGTCCTGACAACCTTGGTATCAGAGCCAGGCTGACCATTGGCTAATCCTATCTTAGCCAGGTTGAAAAACCTAGGTTAACCATCCCACTAGACCTTATCCTAACCCTAGCCAAGCTTCTCGTGTAAGATAGCCACACAATGAACCGACACCTTTTGGCAGTCGGTGCCCAACCTAACAGCCTAGCCCGTAGATCACGCGCCAGTGACCGACACCTAAATAGTCTCCTCCGCAAGTGTGCGAAGGAAGACTCCGTCCCCCTTTTCTGTAAAATGGGTACGCTAGCCTCAACCCAGCGCATCACACCCCAAACCAAGCCAAGATGCGTGGACCCATTGTTCACAATGAAACCATAGCTACCAACCTTGGAGGATTTGTGACCGTGCTAGCAAACCTCACCCGCCGTGCCTTTGCATTAGAAGAGCCCCCAGAATATGTTGTATACCAAGGACCCATGGGCGGTGAGAGCCGTCAATTCTGGGCCACTGTGCACGTCTATGGTAGGGTTCTACCGCCAGAACGCCCCTACAGGTTCACCAGAAGGACAACTTCCTTTGAGCCACAAGCCATCCAACTAGCTGCTCGAGAGGCTATAGTTCAACTCCGGCACTTGTCGCCCAGAGTTAACTGTCGCTCGTTCTACTACTACCCCAACCGTGACAGGTATGGTAGGCCACCCCAGGTTGCCAACGGAGATCACGAGACGGATCCTGCATTGTTGTATCTAGCGCGCTATGTAAGTGCACTAGAGGAACTATTCGATCAAATCGCTCTTGATCTGATCGTAGCTCATGGAGAACTAGTTCGCCGAGCCCCGGCAAGAGGAGAAGGTGAGCCCGACGCCGACAACCCAGTCGTGCTGTTCGGACAACCGATCGAGTCCTTGAGGTCTACCCCAGCCATTGACCAAAATGCTCTGGTGTCCCCAGAAGTGATTCGTCGCCTTTTTGGAGCACGCTCCAACGGGATTGTGGCCAACAACCCCCGCGATGGTCATCATCGCTACCCCGAACCTACAGTTCCTCAACCCCCTCCAGCTAACCCTGACGGTGAAACCCGTGGAGAAGCTTCGGCATCCACAAGGCACGCCTGCTTAGATATAAACGAGGTAGACTAAATCGAGTAGTACCGAGCCTTAGTATGTCCACGCCCTGTTATTGTGTGAGCCTATTTTAAATGTTGTGTGCTTGTGCGCCATTATTTTATAGTAGCCATGCATAAGTATGTCGGTATACGATTGCATTTTTTCCAGGCATAGCTTCCAAAAACCACACCGATGACTCCCACAGTAATACGTCACTTTTGCGAGACGTGTGTATCTGTAGCATTGACCCTGACCCCCATAGAGCAGAACCGACAAACTAGTTGCCCCTCACCGTGATTTAATAACCCAGCCCAGTTGCTATATAAAAGGCCACCTCGTGACCTTGCCAAGCATCCCTCACCTTGTGCACCACTCTCACAGCCATTTCTTTTGCCATGTCGATCCCTAGTATCTATCTAAGAACTCCAGATGCCACCCCAGGTAGTTTTGTTGAAATATTGTGGGACTTTACCTGCAGTACCATGAGTGCTGCCCGTCCACCCCAGTACGAGTTGCTCAAATCAAGGATCACACCATCCACCTCGAAATATTGGGCAGTAGTACACATCCCTCCTGCAAACCCAAACCAAGATCCAACAGAAGTCTCCTTCGTGGGGAAATCTATGTCGACTCTGCAGATGGCCGTAGAAGCTGCTGCGTATGAAGCACTTGCTCGCCTTCGATTTGCGGTGCCCTATGCCAGCGAACGGGGGGTATTATTACTTCCCGAGCCGTGCAGCACCTGGAGAAGTAGCATCTTTTCCTGGTGGACGAATTGAGAGAGACCCAGTACTGGCTAACCTTACACAGTATGTCATCGCACAAGAGCGTTTGACCCAGCGAGTAATGGGTTATCTCCAGAGCCTCGCCGATTTAAATCCTCAGATTGCCATCGGCAGACCACTGAGGACCGGACAGGAAAGACGCATTCATCGACTAGTCAATCCCCTTCCTCCGATAGAAGAAGAGTGTGCCCCAGTACCAGAGACGTTTTCCCAGGACCCTGTCTATTTACCGTTTTCATTTTAGACGTCACTGCTATGTTTGTTGCCCCAACATTTATTTATGAGTTGCAACTTATGCGTGTTATCCTAAATTTGTGGGAGGAATTAAATTTTTGGTTTTCAATTAATGGGAGTAGTTTTTACTGCTGAAAATTTTTGATTTAACCAATTTCACTCGCAATAAATTCTGAAGTGAGATTTCCTTTTCCTAAGTTGTTGCAACATATATCTCTGCATGACATAGATTTTTCACGCAGCACCGCAACAGCAGACTCACAATTCCAGCCACTCGACCACGTACACTAGTTGCAAAACCGCATACCCATGTTGCACCTAACTGGTCACCTCCCTAGCACACCACAGTCTCTGAAGGAGAAAATTGTGGGAAATTATTCGAGTACAAGTTGCCTACAGCACGCTGAGAGCGGGTAGCACCTGACACCAGCACCTAATCCTCATGATCGCCACCGCCGCGTAGAGCTAGCACTCGAGCAGCAGCATCACGACGATCATCGAGGATCATCGCGCACAAGAGCGCGGAGAAACCCAGCAATGCCGCCAACCCTCCGCACACCAGTATCATGCACCAGTCCGGCATCGCCTCCGCCATTAGAGCCTCATCCCGAGCTCCTGCAAACAGAAATGGAGGAGAAGGAAGGAGAAGGAGGAGCGAGGCCAAGTGTGAGGAAGAAGAAAGGAGCACCTTGGTCATTTTTATAGCCCGAGATCGGTGTACGGTGGGCGAAGTCCACCAGCGCCGCTCGTCGCTCGATCACCGGTGTTCGGAGGCGAATCCGCGAGCAGTGCCGACAGCGCACTGGCCCGCGAGGTGAGTGCCCGCTGCACCGGCAGCTAGCACGCCGCGCACTACCGCAGTACGGCCTAGATGCCCTACGCGCTAAACATCATCGGTGGAGAAAGCGTGGGAAAGCGCGCGAGAGAGAGGAAGAAGAGAAAGCCGGAGGTAGAAGAAGAGACTGACAGTGGGCCCCGGGTCCACCTGTCAGCCAGAGAGAGCACTGTGCTCTCGGGGGCGATCAGCGTATTTTTAGAATTTAGAAATTTTATTCTAAATTCATTGTAACCAAGAGTGGAAGTATCTCGTTTTTACCCAGCCGTAGATTTTTTCACGCAGAGCCAGTATTCCACACTGTAGTTTTACACCACTTATTGCCTACTCACTCTAGCCGCATTATATTGCATGAGTAGGATGGTTGTTTTTGTGATATCACTTTGAAGTAGAAGGAGTAATTCTTTTCATAACAACCCTTAGCAAATCTCGAGGACAAGATTTCTCTTAAGGGGGTAATGTTGTAACACCCCAAAAAATTTAAACATGATTTGTTTATTAAAATTTTGCCAGGAAATTAAATTTTTCATCTTCTGTGTTTTCTTTAATTTCAGAACCACTCTTTTCTTTGATATTATGGAGTTTTTACCCCTAGTGAAAACTTTTCGAATATATTATTGGACCTGTTTACCCTCTCAAGAAAAACATTTCTATTATCAGTGGATTTATTTGCATAATTATTTCTCTTTGAGCTTTATTCCTTAAAGTGATTTTTCATTAGTTTTAGAGCCCTATTTGCACTACAACCAGTTGATAAATGCATTTAAAAATTCCACCAAAATTTGGGGATGTTAGTAGTGGTGTATAATTCATCTTTATGCAAAAACCCATTGGTGTTATTTGGAAAATTTGAGCAAATCATCCTCATCTTCATTCTGGCCCAGCATGGCATTTTCTACTGCAACCCTAATTTATTTTGCTCTAGTAACCATGAGCTTTTTTCCTGCTTATAGTCCTCCCTACAAAACTCTTAAGTCCAAGAGATTGGACCCATTGGAATATTTTTGGTCCATGCAATAATGCCTTTTAGTTTCTGTCCAGATTTGTTTTTCTCAAAAACTTACACTAGCATGTTTCTGGTCTTGACCAACTAACCTTGCCATCATCACCTACACCTAGAGAGACACTGATCTGGAGTTCTTGGCCACCCCAAGAGTTGCCTTGATGCTCAAGGCATTCTGTCAAACACCTTCGGTGCATGGCCAATTTTTGCATGATTCTGGGTTTGCATTGCAAGTTGATCCTCTGACCCAGCAACCTTGTCCACTAAACTCCTAGATGCCTCTAACCTAGACCTGTTAATCCCAGCCCCACCCAAGCCTTCTAGCATGCCTTGGCATTTTGCCGAGCAATTGTCGTGCGTGCTCGGAGCGTGAGCAGAGCACACGTTTTGCATGTGCGTGCGCACGCGTCGCAGCGTCCCACTGCCGCCTCCTCGCGCTCGTTCTGGTCCCTCCCCACTCACAGCCAGCATGCCCCGACCCCTCCCTCAGCGCAGGGTTACCCTGACACCCTATAGTGCCACCGTCAGGTCGGCCTTGGCGGCACGCCGGCGACCACAGTGCACCCCTGCCAAGGACGGTGCCGCTCGAGCCACAGCCGCGTGCCAGCTGCCCCCTGGAGCAGCTCAAGCCTATCCTCGAGCCCGTCCGCTAGCGCCCGTCGCCACCACGTCGCCCTGCAAGCTACAGCAAGGCGGTTCGCCGATCTTATCTCCGGCCGCCATGGAACTAACCTCAAACGCATATATAAGGGAGCCCCGAGCACGACCAAGCACTCAGGCAACCTCGTGCTATCCCCCTAGTGCCCCAACACCCAGCAATCGATGGCGGGAAGCCTTCTCCCTCGTCTCCAGCCAGTTCGGCCGACACCACACTCCAGCTCCATTCGCCGCGAGGAGGCCCTCTCCCGTCCATCCAACGCCACCACCCGACTCCCCTTGATCGTGCGGAGCTACTCGAACCCTCGGCATCAACCAAGAGCCACCGTAGCCAAGACCCCCAAATCCACCCGAAGCCACCTCCGCCGTGGAGCTCGCCGCCGGCGATTCCCTCCACCCCCACCAACCTAGCAACCACCGGGAGGACCTGCTAGGTGGCTTCTCACCCCTCGTTGGTTACCCCAAGTGGAAGGTTTGAGATGCAGTGTAGCAGAAGTTTTCCCATGGCAATACCAAGGATCGTTTTCCCTAAGACTCCCAGTTTCAATAAGAAGGTGTCAACTGCTAACGGGGCCAGATATTAGCAATCAACGTGGACCTGCACACAGATACAAATAACTTTTCTCCCAACAAGTACAGAGAGGTTGTCAATCCCTCCGGCCTTGTAGTTTACAAAGGATCAAACGCTAGTGATAATAGTGATAGGTATAATTGCAATAGTAAGTAAAATGCGGAAAAGTAAATAGCGGATGTGATCAATGATGGTAATATGGACCGGAGTCTCATGATGTTCACTAGTGATGTCTCTCTCCCAAAAGACGATAAAACTGCTATGTGAGGTAAACGAATTACAGCTGGGCAATTGACAGGACCAATGCTGACTAAGTTGCAAGAAAGGTAGAGGTTCAAAGCATGGGCGATACGTCGAGGTAAGTAGACCGAAATCCATCTGCATCTACTACTAATCATCCACCTTGAGATATCTATCCAGAACATCTCGCTGGTATTAAGTTGCGAGTCCCACCCATAGTGTAAACTCAAAGCAACAGACAACTGCATTAAAAGAACTTTGCGTAAAGTAAACAATCCTTGCACCCGCGGGCACAAGCACCGTTGTTTTCCCCCTTGTGGCAACAACACATCCCCTAGACTCATGTTTCTGTCACTCAAACTAGTCATCGAGGGGCATGAACCCACAATCAAGCATAACGTTCCCTCTTGGAGTCACTACCTACTACTTGGCCAAAGCAATAAATAAAAATGGAGAACATGCAAGAATTACTTACGAACATAAATATAAAAGAGGTGAATCAAATATATTACTCAAACACAATCTTAACATAATCTCATAATCCATCGGATCCCAGCAAACTCATCATAGCAACAGCATAAGGATTACATATGTGCCTCGATCATGTAGGGCAGCTCACGAGGACTAATTAGTGAAGCACAAGAACGGGAGGAGAACATCACATAGCTACTGGTCATGGACCCATGGTCCAAGGGAGACTACTCACAACTCATCCGGGAGGCGTCCATGGTGGTGGAGAAGGTCCCGGTGGTGATCCTCCCCTCCGGCAGGGTGCCGGGAAGAGTTCTCCTGGTGCTCCCGATCTTGGAAGCGGCGGCGACGGCGGAACAGAGATGAGATCGCGAAAAAGAGTTCCTGTATCGAGGGTTTCGGGAGACGCTTTAAATATATGCCAAAGGGGGGCATCAGCGGAGCCTCGGGGGGCCCAGGCGCCCCCCCGGCGCGGCCCAGGGGGGCGCCGCCAGGGCGCCTGGGGCCCTGGTGGCACCCTCCGGCTGTGCTTCGGGTGCCTGGTAGGTTCTGGAATGCTGATTTTTTATATAATTTTTCTGGATTTTTTCTGGCAGTTCTCGTAATGTGAAAACCTGAAATACAAAAATAGCCGAAAACAGAAACTTGCACTGGGGTGCACTGAGTTAATAGGTTAGTCCAAATATGATCAAAAGTGTATGGAAGTGTATAAATAACATAGCAATATCACCCAAAAGAGGCATGGAGCAAGCAGAAATTATAGATACGTTTTGGACGTATCAACATCCCCAAGCTTAATTCCTGCTCGTCCTCGAGTAGGTAAATGATAACAAGAATAATTTCTGTGGTGACATGCTATTAACCATATAGGACTTTTTCATAGTCACATGACAAAAGCTTACTGAGACAATGAATCTATAGTAATTAAGTTGCCTCATGAGAAAATCACAAAGAACTGAAAGTTTTACAATAAGAAACTGAAACATCAAATAGATTTGTAATGAACATGATGTGCAAATATGATAAAGTGATATCTCGCTTGCCCCCTTTAGTGAAGCAAAACATAAATGCAGGGGCACCTCCAAGGTTTAAGTGATGACTAGATACAATGATTTCAGAATAAACGATATCACAATCATGCAAAAGACAATGCTACTTTGGGACAATGCACATTACACTCAGAATGACAATCATGCTCTCAGTAGTTGGTGCTTTTAAAAGAAGGTGGAGACTCTCGAACCGTGGCTTTTGTTGTCAAGGTTGAAAAACCCGTAGTCGGAAACAAAGACAAAACATGTACCAGAGCTCTTGGTTTTAAAAACAGAGGTAACAATTTATTTTTAGATCATGCATGTTTCGTCAACGAATGCTAGCAGACAACTCAATCACTTCTTGAGATGGACAAGTTTCGAGGAACGGCTCCCGAATGAGGACGATCACATCCTCTTAATATCCTTTGTTTATCACTGCCAAAGTTTTCTGATTTCTCATGAACAAAGCGTGAAGGAGGGTTTGTTTGTTATATTATCTTTTTGAGCCGGGCGCACTCAATGCCAGTTCCTTCTCGTATTATGGGTTTGCACATTATTCATGCAATCCCGGGGTGAAGCTTGTCCAACTTAAAAAGATCATGAATTAACCACTACTTCATCATGAACTTACAACAGAGGCACAAAATAGGAATGCTTTTTTTTTGAATAATTTCGAGATGGCACATGCAAGTCTCCGTTAGGAATGGCAGGTAAATACCATGTAGGAAGGTATGGTGGACTCATATGGCATAACTGGATTAAAAGGATGTGGATGCACAAGCAGTCAGTCCGCTTAGTACAGGTGGAGGTTAGCAAAAGACTGGGAGCGACCAACTAAGAGAGCAATGACGGTCATAATCATGCAGAGCGACAAAGCAACATTGAATCAGGCATGGAAGTTATATCGCTACTCAGAAACAAAAGATCATCAAGGCTTGACAAACTTTCTTTACAGTCTTAAATATGCGTGAGCATACGCCAAGTCAATCAAAATAAATTCTTTGAAGGAAGATATTACTAAACCATACCACATCATAGGCAAACAAATCATGTTGGTACTCCAATAACACATTGGGAACCCCCCAGCTATTTGAGACTAACCATAAGAAAACCTGAACTACTAAGCGCCATTATGCACGTAGCATCTTTATCATAGACATATCAACCAATGCAATGGAAGCAAACTCTCTTAATAAGATAAGCATGATAACTAAAGAGAGTTCAAGCAACCAACTAAACGAAAGCTCTTTAAAAAGATAAGCATGAAAACTAAGAGCTAAGCATGATAGTAGCTATTGAAAGACAAAGAACACACACAGCAAGGATAGATATGAAAATTCTATGTTATGTTCTAGGTAGAAGTGGAGCGTGTTTCTCTCCCACATAAAGAAAGTTGAGTTCCGACTCGTTATGAAAAGCTAAAGAAAACTAAAAGGAAAACTAAAAGCAAGACGCTCCAAGCATAGCACATAACACATGAAGTGATTAAAATATAGTGGAACGAAAGACGAACTGATAATGTTGATAGAGAAGGGGATGCACGGGGGCATCCCCAAGCTTAGACGCTTGAGTCTCCTTGAATATTTCTTGGGGGTGCACGGGGGCATCACCAAGCTTGAGCGTTTGACACTCCTGAATCTTTTTATCATCTTCCCTCGCACACTTGAAAACTCCCTTCATACATGACTCATCATAATCTGATTAGTGAAGTTAGTACCCATAATAAAATAATTGTTCCTTGCTGGAAATAAAGATATTCTTGAAGTTCTACTGTTTCTCAAGATTGCCAAAAGGTTTTTGCAAAGAAAAAGCAAGCTCTAGGTTTGCAAAATGAAGGAAAGGCAAAACAGGACAGAATCTTTGAAAAACAGAACAGCAGGTAGTAATTGATTTTTCCGGGGCACTTCTGCAACTCTAATAAAAAACTCAGAATAGACGCACGAAAGACAATTATATAAAGCACGCTGTCGAAAAAATTCAGACCAAAAAGATGATCTGGTGATTTTATAAGAATTTTTCTATCCAAGGACAGAATCTGTTTCCTGGACAGCACGTCACAACTTTTGAACTTTATTGCAATCAGAGGCTACACTTGGCACAAAATTGAAAAGCAAAGATACAATGATGATGCTACAGTAGTAACAACATCAAGACACAACAAAAACAAAATAAAATTTATTCATTGGGCTGCCTCCCAAAAGCGCTTTCTTTTATGCCTTTAAGCTAGGCATAATGCATAGAGATCAAGTTTTATCAAGAGTAAAAGAATAGCTAGCCCGTATAACGGACTCAAAAGGTAACTTAATCTTCTTTCGAGGGAAGTGTTCCATCCCTTTCTTGAGAGGAAACTGGAATTTTATATTACCCTCTTTCATGTCAATGATAGCACCAACGGTGCGTAGAAAAGGACGTCCCAAAATAATTGGACACGAAGGTTCACATTCAATATCCATAATAGTAAAATCAACGGGAACATAATTGTCATTGATAATGATAAGAACATCGTTGATCCTCCCCAAAGGTTTCTTTATGGAAGAATCAACGAGACGAACACCAAAAGAACAAGAATCAAAAGGTTTCAATTTAAGCATATCATATATTCTATTGGGCATAACAGAGGTACTAGCACCAACATCACATAAAGCATAGCAAGAGAAGTTATTCAACTTAATTTTTATCATAGGATCCCAACCATCTTCTAGCTTTCTAGGTATGGAGGCTTCTACTCTAAGTTTCTCCTCCCTAGCTTTGATAAGAGCATTAGTGATATGCTCTGTGAAGGCAAGGTTAATCGTGCTAGTGCGGGGATCTCTAGACATCTTGTGAAGGAAATCAATAACTTCGGTAAGAGTGCAATTGTCAAAATCAAGGTCACTACCATCAAGTAAGGTGGTAGTGGTGTTCTTTAGGTTCACTTATTTGGTAGTTTCTATAGTCATAGCATCACCATTAATAGGTCCATAGGGACCAGGAGTGCATTGGGTGCTAAGAGTTTGGATATCCTCAACAACTTGGATAGTAGCAACAGTGTGGTGGGTAGGAAGGCTCTTAATTCTATCTTCTTCCTCCCTTTCTCTAGCCCATCTCTCTTTAAGTTTAGCCATCATCCTAATATTTTCATTAATTTGCACTTGAATAGCATTAATAGGAGTGACCTTCCTCTCCTCAAGAGGAGAAGTTCTAATTTTAAGCAATTCTACCTCATTGGCTAAATGGTCTACCTTTAAAGAGAGATCACCTAGTTTGTTTAATTTTTCTTCTACACTATTATTAAAAGCTTTTTGGGTAGTGATGAAATCATTAAGCATAATCTCTAGTTCAGTAGTGGAGTTCCTGGTGCTAGGATAAGCATTGTTGTTCCCATAAGAATTACAGGGGAACGGTCTAGGATTGCTACCAAAATTACTCCTATAAGCATTGTTATTAAAATTGTTTATAGAGATAAAGTTCACATCTACTTGTTCTTGAGCAATCAAAGAATTTAAAGGAACATCACGAGGATCAATAGAAGATTGCTTCGAAAGTAGAGACATGATCAAGTCAACTTTTTCATTAAGGGAGGAAATCTCCTTGACAGAGTTTACCTTCCTACCTGTTGGAGCGCGTTCGGTGTGCCATTGGGAATAATTGGTCATCATCTCATCGAGAAGCTTCGTGGCAGCACCAAGTGTAGTTGACATAAAGGTTCCTCCCGCGGCCGAATCTAACAAGTTCCGCGAGGTAAAGTTCAAGCCTGCATAAAAAGTTTGGATAACCATCCAAGTAGTCAAACCATGAGTAGGGCAGTTCTTGATAAGAGATTTCATATGTTCCCATGCTTGGGCAACGTGTTCATTATCCAATTGTTTAAAATTCATTATGTTACTTCTTAGTTGGATAATTTTAGCAGGTGGATAGTATTTTCCAATAAAAGCATCTTTGCACTTGTCCCATGAATCTATGCTATTTCTAGGCAAAGACTGAAACCAAATTTTAGCTCCTCCTCTCAAGGAGAAAGGAAAAAGCTTAAGCTTAACAATATTACCATCTATTTCTTGGTACTTTTGCATATCACAAAATTCAACAAAGTTGTTCGAGTGTAAAGCAGCATCATCTCCAGCACCGGAGAATTGATCTTTCATGACTAAGTTCAGTAAAGCAGGTTTAATTTCATATGAAGGTGCTGAAGTGGCAGGTGTAGTGATAGGTGTGCAGATAAAGTCATCGTTGTTGTGACTAGTGAAGTCACACAACTTTGTGTTCTCGGTGGAACCCATAGTAGCAATCAAGCAAGATAACTATTTTTGTGATTTTTGATGAAAGATACTAAAGCAAAACTGAAAGGTAAACTAACAAGACTAAAAGCAAAGGTAAAAGATAGCTTGCAACTCCCCTATCCTGAAGAGTGGAGTCCCCGGCAACGGCGCCAGAAATTGCTTTGCTAGGTGGCTTCTCACCCCTCGTTGGTTACCCCAAGTGGAAGGTTTGAGATGCAGTGTAGCAGAAGTTTTCCCTTGGCAATACCAAGGATCGTTTTCCCTGAGACTCCCAGTTTCAACAAGAAGGTGTCAACTGCTAACGGCGCCAGATATTAGCAATCAACGTGGACCTGCACACAGATACAAATAACTTTGCTCCCAACGAGTACAGAGAGGTTGTCAATCCCTCCGGCCTTGTAGTTTACAAAGGATCAAACGCAAGTGATAATAGTGATAGGTATAATTGCAATAGTAAGTAAAATGCGGAAAAGTAAATAGCAGATGTGATCAATGATGGTAATATGGACCGGAGTCTCATGATGTTCACTAGTGATGTCTCTCTCCCAAAAGACGATAAAACTGCTATGTGAGGTAAACGGATTACAGCTGGGCAATTGACAGGACCAATGCTAACTAAGTTGCAAGAAAGGTAGAGGTTCAAAGCATGGGCGGTACGCCGAGGTTAGTAGACCGAAATCCATCTGCATCTACTACTAATCATCCACCTTGAGATATCTATCCAGAACATCTCGCTGGTATTAAGTTGCGAGTCCCACCCATAGTGTAAACTCAAAGCAACAGACAACTTCATTAAAAGAACTTTGCGTAAAGTAAACAATCCTTGCACCCGCGGGCACAAGCACCGTTGTTTTCCCCCTTGTGGCAACAGCACATCCCCTAGACTCATGTTTCTGTCACTCAAACTAGTCATCGAGGGGCATGAACCCACAATCAAGCATAACGTTCCCTCTTGGAGTCACTACCTACTACTTGGCCAAGGCAATAAATAACAACGGAGAACATGCAAGAATTACTTACGAACATAAATATAAAAGAGGTGAATCAAATATATTACTCAAAAACAATCTGAACATAATCTCATAATCCATCGGATCCCAGCAAACTCATCATAGCAACAGCATAAGGATTACATATGTGCCTCGATCATGTAGGGCAGCTCACGAGGACTAATTAGTGAAGCACAAGAACGGGAGGAGAACATCACATAGCTACTGGTCATGGACCCATGGTCCAAGGAAGACTACTCACAACTCATCCGGGAGGCGTCCATGGTGGTGGAGAAGCTCCCGGTGGTGATCCTCCCCTCTGGCAGGGTGCCGGGAAGAGTTCTCCTGGTGCTCCCGATATTGGAAGCGGCGGCGGCGGCGGAACAGAGATGAGATCGCGAAAAAGAGTTCCCGTCTCGAGGGTTTCGGGAGACGCTTTAAATATATGCCAAAGGGGGGGGGCATCAGCGGAGCCTCGGGGGGCCCAGGCGCCCCCCCCCCCCCCCGGCGCGGCCCAGGGGGGCGCGCCGCCAGGGCGCCTGGGGCCCTGGTGGCCCCCCTCCGGCTGTGCTTTGGGTGCCTGGTAGGTTCTGGAACGCTGATTTTTTATATAATTTTTCTAGATTTTTTCTGGCAGTTCTCGTAATGTGAATACCTGAAATACAAAAACAGCCGAAAACAGAAACTGGCACTGGGGTGCACTGAGTTAATAGGTTAGTCCAAATATGATCAAAAGTGTATGGAAGTGTATAAATAACATAGCAATATCACCCAAAAGAGGCATGGAGCAAGCAGAAATTATAGATACGTTTTGGACGTATCAGGACCGCCCCAGACTGGCGGATCCATCCCCGCCCTCAGAACCCCGCGAGGAGCCGTGGCTCGTCGACGGTGATCGCCGGAACCCCCGCCCCGCTCGGACAGACGAGGAAGGAGGCGCGGCGACTGGCCAAACCTGACCAATATGCCCGAGGGACCCACTGTCAGTGACCCGAGCCGGCCCGCGCCAGTTTAAGTGGAGGCGTATTCCACAGAATACGTATTCGCTAAGAGGAAAACG
>LR738715.1:235283673-235392710 GCA_902687465.1 Secale cereale | reverse complement strand
ATATATATATATATATATATATAGGACTCAAAACATTTTTATGTGTGTGCCTAGACTCAACCGTCAACGATTCGATCAATCAGGGGGCTCCTAGGTCGGAGAAGGCTCTAAATACCAACTTGTAATGCCTAGTATGTGACTATGTCTCCCACGTGTCGCGGCACGACTTAAAGACATAATCACATACTAGAATGATCTCAAGTATGGTATCTTTGCACGACTCATGTAAAAGAAGGGATGGAAATGTAAAAGAGTAGCTAGCTTATACTCGCCACGTCACACAATGTAATACATTAACATACATCATCCAATAACATCAGAGTCCGACTACGGATGAAAAGCCAAATGAAAGATACCATAAATAAAGCAACACAAGGTCCCGATCATCCTAGTAAGAGCCCATTAGACCCATACCATAAATGAAAGATACCATAAATAAATACACCATGACGATTACTCACGCAGGTAGTGTATTATGAACATGGTGTCAAGTTATCTACAACCGGATATTAACAAATTCCCATCTGCCACATAACCCCGGGCACGGCTTTCGAAAGATCAAACCCTGCAGGGGTGTCCCAACTTATCCCATCACAAGCTCACGATCTACGGAGTCGCAACTCCAAGGTGGGAAGACCCGAGTATTCTCGGAATCCCGTGCTCAAGATATTCCGACATAGGAAAAACTAGTCCAGCAAGACCTCCCGGCGTGCTGACACCCTGACAGTAGCCGCGCGTATCTAGTCTCAGGCCATGACCGGATGGGCGATTCTACAGGTATATACCAAACCTCGGGTTCCCCAATGGTGGCCCCGCAGAACCCCCGGTTTGGACCAACACTCATGAGGAGCACTGGCCCGGGTTGTTAATTAAGAACTCGGGTTTGCAACGCCCTATGCAAGTTTTAGTTATTAGGCAAATGTAAAACGAATGTTGGGCCTTGCTGGAAAAGATTTAGCACTAAGCGAGTTATCGAGGGGGGCCCATAAACCCCAACCGTGTTAGGGACGCAAAATCAAGGAACATAACACCGGTTTAACGGTTCCTAGGGTGGCATGAGTGGAACAAAACACCAAGCAAGAGGCTTAGCCTTCCACCCATTACCAATATATAGATGATTTAGTTTAACGGTTTATATATATTATGATATCCCAACAATAACTTCATCATGAAGCAAGAATCTTCAAGTCTTCACCTATAACTAATAATGCTATAAGAGGGGCTGAGCGATGCTTACGAAGCCAAACAACGGTTTGCTAGGTGGGTGGTTAGAGAGTTTCATGGCAACAATAGGAGGGCTGACAAACAGACATAGGCATCGAGGCAATATCTAAAGAGCGAGAAATCTAGCATAGACAAAGATAGTAGTGATATCTGGGTAAGGTCATCTTTCCTGTTGATTCCACGAAGGGATCGTAACCTTGCTCCTCAAGCTCAACCTCGGTAGGAACCTCGTACTCCGAATCGTCATCGGGCTCTAACCAACACAACAAGCAACACCAGGACAACAATGAATCAATATGCAATGCTCAACCACATGATGCATGAACATGATGAACAAGGACAAGAGTAGATATGATGCATGGCCTAGGGTCACAAAAGTGCAATAACACCATAGCCAAAAGATCACTCACATGAAAGACAACAAGCAAAAGAACAATTAACAAGTTTATGTAGGTTGTTCAAACAAGCATCCAACAAGTTTTAAGGAGTTGGTTAACATGGCAAGGGTGCAAGTAACATTATAGCAATATGCTAGCACATTTAAATGGGCTGGAAATAACAAACAACATTTTCTAGAAACTCCCATATTAATTTATTTGCATTTGGGACAGATCTTTAAAACTCCTGTTATAAAGTTGTTAAACATGCTAAACAACATCACCAAAATATTCTACACATTTTTCCACCCCAAATGCATATAAAGTTTGTTAAATTTGGAGTTGTAGGTATTTAGTTATGATTTTTCCAAGTTTAAGCATATTTAAACCAAGAATAAATTCAAACAACATTTTAAATGTTTTTAAACATGACAACAAACAGCATATTCATAATCTACATGAAATTCTAAACATTTTTCATATACAACTTATTTGCATCAGATGAAAATATCAACAGATAATAATTAAACAAAGAAAAGGCAGAAAAAGAAAAGAAAAACAAAACAGAAAATAAAATACAGACGCAGAGGCAAGGTTGACCCATGCCTAACTAGCCAGAGATACGGTTACTCACACAGGTAGTGTATTCATGAATAAGGTGTCAAGTTATCTACAACCGGATATTAACAAATTCCCATCAGCCACATAACCACGGGCACGGCTTTCGAAAGATCAAATCCCTGCAGGGGTGTCCCAACTTAGCCCATCACAAGCTCACGATCTACGGAGTCGCAACTCCAAAGTGGGAAGACCCGAGTATTCTCGGAATCCCGTGCTCAAGATATTTCGACAAAGGTAAAACTAATCCAGCAAGACCTCCTCGCATGCCGACACCCTGATAGTATCCACGCGTATCTCATCTCAGGCCACGACCGGATGGGCGATGCTACAGGTTATACCAGATACCTCGGGTTTCCCCAAGGCGGCCCTGCAGGACCCCCAGTTTGGACCAACACTCATGAGGAGCACTAGCCCGGGTTGTTAATTAATACCTCGGGTTTGCAACGCCCTATGCAAGTTTTAGTTATTAGGCAAATGTAAAACCAATGTTGGGCCTTGCTGGAAAAGCTTTAACATAGAGCGAATTATCAAGGGGGGGCATAAACCCCAACCATGTTAGGAATACAAAATCAAGGAACATAACACCGGTTTATCGGTTCCTAGGGTGGCATGAGTGGAACAAAACACCAAACAAGAGGCTTAGCCTTCCACCCATTACCAATATATAGGTGATTTAGTTTAACAGATTATATATTGCGATATCCCAACAATAACTTCACCACGGGGCAAGAATCTTCAAATCTTCACCTCCAACGAACAACGCTATAAGAGGGGTTGAGCGATGCGTACTTAGCTAAACAACGGTTTGCTAGGAAGGTGGTTAGAGAGTTTCATGGCAACAATAGGAGGGCTGACAACCAAGAATAGGCATCGCGGCAATATCTAAAGAGCGAGGCATCTAGCATAGGCAAGGATAGTAGTGATATCTGGGAATGGTCATCTTGCCTGTTAAGTCGTCGGTGGGATCGTAACCTTGCTCCACAAACTCAGCCTCGGTAGTAACCTCGAACTCCGAATCGGCTCCCGACTCTGCCCAACACAAGAACACAACAACGGCACAATATCAAACACAGTGCAATGCACAAACAACATGATGCAAGACATATCACGGGATGTAAGTATGATGTGCGCATGCATGAGGATGCTCTTGAGCCTAAGGAGAAGATGATGGAAAAGGCCTCATCTTGGGAAACCAAGCAAGCCACTGGATAGAGGGGAAGATTTCGGTTGAAATCGATATAAAGATCACCGAAAACGGATGCACTCTATGCAAATGGCAAGCAAAACAAGATTCAAACAAAACTGCAGTTTACAGCAACATGGCATCTTTGGAGCAAGAAAATAATTATGCTACAGCACCCAAACATGGAGACAAAGGGCATGGATGTGAAATAGACATGACACTTAACAAGCATGAACTTAGAACACAGCCAAAATCTTGCTGGAACACAATTAAACAAGCATGGCAAGTTGCAATAAATTTACAGAATTCTCGGACTTAGTGAAAATTACAAGGCATGGCATAATTACAACGAATAGGCATGTTTACAAGCTTGTGCAACTCAAGTCAAAGACAAGCATGGCAAGTTAAGATAACTAACAGCAAGAAGACCTATTCGAGAAGCTACTCAAAGCAAGAACATGCTCATAGGATGCATAGAATACTAGCTACACTCGTGGCAAAATTGAACTTGTTGATAACATGCTGACAGATACATTTTATAGTCACTTGAGAGCATGAAAACAACAAGCTACAGCAAGCCATCATGCAAGCAAAAGTCATGGCAATAACATACATAACATGCTCTTCAAGACTAACCACATGGCTACTTCTACAACATACTAGAACATGTCCCAAACACCATGGCAAAAGTGCAAAAGTTTATCCAGACTTAGCAAAAACTGGGCATGCTGACAGATAAATTTTATAGCAACTTGAGGGCCTTATAACAACAAGCTACAGCAAGGCATCATGGCAAACAAGTGCATGGATAGCTAGAGCATAACATATACATCAAGGAACACCCACTGGACAACTCTAAACATGCACAACAAAGACGGTGGCATCATAAATACATGGCATAAAAATTAACAGATTCACACTTAGCAGAAATTTACAACATGATGGCATGTTAACAAGCTTGTTGCACTCATTTCAAGACATGAAAATGAATCTATCATGTAGAGCACATACTCAAGAGAAAAACTCATGTTGACACCTAGCTCATATGACACATGGATTAATATGCACAAGCGAGGCAAAACATGATCTCATAACAAGCTTAGGAACTTATCAGCCAAATGCACTTTTGCAACAGAGATAAACATCGCAATATGACACCTAACATGAATGCTACAGCAACCATCATGTAGAGCATTTCACAACGAAGATCTGGACATATCATTCACTCCATTTGGACCAACATGCACAAAGTTACTAGCTCACGAACATGGCAACAAATTTACACAGACAACAAGTGCTGAAACAGTTTCAGCAACATGCACTCTTACCACGAAGATTAAGTCAACTAGATGAACTCTAACATGCATGAACCTGAAGCTAACAAGTAGAGCACGACGAGACAAACATTTCGACATAACATACGTGTGAAACAGAGCTACGAGCACGAAGTTATCACAAGACAAAGAGGGCAACAAATTTAACGGATCTGAGGACTTAGTGGAATTATACCTCCCGAAAAGTCAACAGGATGGGCATATCCGGGACAAGACGTAGAGGATCGGGGCGAGGCGTTTGGATCGGGGACCGGTGGATCTGATCTCGGTCCCGATCCCGATCCAGCCCCGGAGGATGACGACGCGGCGGCGGCCGGAGCTCTGCCGGCGGCGGGGACGCGGCGGCGTGGCCGGCCGGGAGGCAACCAACGGCGGAGCTTGGCGACGAGGCGCCGGCGGCGGAGGGGCGGTTCCCGAGGAGGTGAAGGGGCGGCGGAGCCGGGGACGCGCCGGCGAGAGGCGATGGCGGGGACGCGCCGGCCGGGAGGCGATGGCGGGATCCGGCGCGGGATCCGCGGGCGGCGGTGGGCGGAACGGGCCGCGGGGGCCGGAAAGGGGCCGGGCGGGCCCGCGCGACGCGGTGGGGAGTGGGAGGCTAGCGGTGGCCACATGGCACGACCCGGTTGGCTGGAGTGCTGACCGGACGTGTCCAGCGGCGGAGTGGACGCGTGCGGCACACGGAGGAGGAAAAATAGGGTTGGATCCGTGAAAAATGGACGGGGAGGACGTTTTTATAGGCACAGGGAGCTAGGAATGTCCAAATGGGGTGCGGTTTTCACCCACACGATCACGATCCGACGATCGAGAGGATGGGAGTGGTTGTGCTGGGTTAGTGGGCTGTTGTGGAGGGGGTCTTGGGCCAAAAGGAAGAGGAGCTTTTAGCCCACCAGGTTAACCGTTGGAGTATCAAACGATCTCCAAACGCGACGAAACTTGACAGGCGTCCTACACGTACTAAAACAACAACGTACGACAAGTCTTGCCTTATTCCGAGAACGTTCCACGGCCACATACGAAACAAGGACTCAGGGGATCCACGGGCACGTGTGAGTGACGGAACTCAAAACGGACAACGGGAAGAGACGAGCATGACCGGGTGCAAGTGACAACACGAATGCAATGCAATGCACATGATAACATGACAGGGATGAAATGCACGCACGCACGCGAAAAAACGAAGAAACCCGAAATGAAAGAAGAGCCCATAATGGAATTGATGAAGTCAACGTTGCATATATTGCCATAAATAGAAGGTATCACATATGGGGTGTTACAAACTCTCCTCACTACAAAAAGATCTCGTCCCGAGATCTAGGACTGAAAGAAGGAGGGATACTCGGAACGATGGTGATCTTCTCGTTCCCACGTAGCTTCTCGGTCGGTATGGTGTGACCACTTCACTTTCAAGAATTTGATGGACTTGTTGCGGGTCTTGCGCTCGGTTTCTTCAAGAATAGCAACAGGGTGCTCACGATAAGACAAGTCTTGTTGAAGATCAATCTCTTTGAACGGAATGGTGCGTTCAGGCATCTTGAAGCACTTGCGGAGTTGAGACACGTGAAACACATCATGCACATTTGCAAAGTTGGAGGGAAGCTCAAGTTGGTAGGCTAGATCGCCTCTCTTGCCAAGAATCTTGAAAGGGCCCACGTATCTTGAAGCAAGCTTGCCCTTGATACCGAACCTCTGAGTGCCCTTCATGGGAGAAACACAGAGATAGACATGGTCTCCAATGTCGAAAGCCAAGTCACGATGCTTGCCGTCATAGTAGCTCTTTTGACGTGATTGCGCAGCCTTGAGATTCTCACGTATGACTTTACACATTTCTTCGGCTTCTCAGATCAAATCATTTCCAAGGAGTTGACGTTCGCCAGTCTCGGACCAGTTGAGAGGAGTATGGCACTTTCTGCCATAGAGGATTTCCAAAGGAGCTTTGCCGGCACTTGCTTGGAAGCTGTTGTTGTAGGAGAATTCGGCAAACGGAAGGTAATCTTCCCATTTCATACCGAAGGAGATGACACAAGCTCTTAACATATCTTCTAGGATCTAGTTCACTCTTTCGACTTGACCACTAGTCTGAGGGTAAAACGCAGTGCTGAAATGAATCTTTGTGCCCATGGCTGACTGAAAAGAATCCCAAAACTTGGAGGTGAACAAACTTCCACGGTCTGAGGAGATCACTTGAGGAATGCCATGCAAAGAAACAATTATGGAGGTGTACAGCTCTGCCAGCTGAGCTGCGTTGATGGATTCTTTGACGAGAAGAAAATGAGCTACTTTAGTTAGCTTGTCAATCACCACAAAGATAGCATCATTTCCCTTCTTGGACTTAGGAAACCTAGTGAAAAAATCCATTTCAATGTGGTCGAATTTCCACTCGGGAATAGGTAAAGGTTGAAGGAGACCGGCTGGACGTTGATGCTCTGCCTTCACTCTTCTGCAGACATGACATTCATTCACAAATTGGGCAATCTCCCTTTTCATGCGAGTCCACCAATATGATTGCTTGAGGTCTTGGTACATCTTAGAACTTTCGGGATGAATCGAGAGGAGGGAGTCATGTGCTTTGTTCATTATGAGCTTCCTGAGATCACCCTTAGGAACCACAATTCTGTCCTTAAAGAACAAGGTGTCTTTCGCATCAACGCGATAGCACTTGTACTTGGGAGTACCCTTAGCAATACCATATTTCACTTTCTGCACCATAGCATCACTGAACTGGGCCTCACGGATTTGATCTTCCAAGGTAGGAGCAACTTGAAGGTTTGGAAGAAAGCCTTGCAGAACAACTTGGAGGTTGAGCTTCCTGAATGATTCACAAAGTTCAGGCTGAAACGGTTTGAGAAGGAGACTGTTGCAATATACCTTTCTGCTCAAGGCATCTGCAATGACATTGGCCTTGCCAGGAGTGTACTCAATGCTTGGATCATACTCTTGAATCATCTCAACCTAACGAGTCTGGCGAAGGTTAAGGTTTGGTTGTGTGAAGATGTACTTCAAGCTCTTGTGATCGGTGAAGATGTCCACTTTTCTGCCCAACAGAAGGTGTCTCCACGTGATCAAAGCATGTACAACTGCTGCTAGCTCGAGATCATGTGTGGGGTAATTCTTCTCATTTGGTTTCAGCTGACGTGAAGTGTATGCCACAATCTTCTTGTCTTGCATGAGAACACCACCAAGACCTTGCAATGAAGCATCACAAAAGACTTCATAAGGCTTGGACTCATCCGGAGGAGTAAGAACCGGAGCAGAAATGAGCTTCTCTTTGAGTGTTTTGAATGCCACATCACAATCAGGAGTTTAGGAGTACTTGACATTCTTCTTCAACAGGTTGGAAAGAGTCTTGGCAATCTTGGAGAAGTTCTCAACGAACCTTCTGCAATAGCTAACGAGACCAAGGAAGCTTCGGGGTTGCTTGACATTCTGCGGAGGTTCCCAGTTGACAATAGCTTCAACCTTCTCGGGGTTCATAGAAATGCCCTCGGCAGAGATAATATGGCCAAGATAAAGGACTTTATCCAGCCAGAATTCACATTTGGAGAACTTCACATAGAACTTGTGCTCACAGAGCCTGTCAAGGACCAAACGGAGGTGCTTGGCATGGTCTTCTTCATTCTTGGAGAATACCAAGATATCATCCAGATAGACGAGAACAAATTCATTGGTGTAGGGGTTGAATATGAAGTGCATCATCCGAGAGAAGGTTGGTGGAGCATTTGCAAGGCCGAAAGACATGACCGTGTATTCATAGGAGCCATAGCTTGTTCTGAATGCATTCTTGGGAATATTCTTTTCACGGATACGAATCTGATGGTAACCCATCCGGAGATCGAGCTTTGAGAACACCTTTGCTCCTTTGAACTGCTCGAACAATTCATTGATATTGGGGAGCGGGTACTTATTCTTTATTGTCTTCTTGTTCAACGGCCGATAATCAACCCAAAGGCGTTCCGCGCCATCCTTCTTCTTGACAAATAGAACACCACAGCCCCAAGGAGAAGTACTAGGCCTGATTAGACCCATACGTTCTTGCTCATCGAGTTGTTTCTTCAGCTCCTTCAACTCTTTAGGAGAAAGCTTGTACGGACGCCGACATGCTGGCTCGGTACCGGGTTCAAGTTCAATGACAAATTGAACTGGACGGTGGGGAGGCATGCCTGGAAGCCCTTCAGGGAATACATCCTTATATTCACAAACCAACGGAATCTGAGAAATGGCATTAATCTCGCCCTTGTCATTGAGAGCGAATAGCCTGATTGTGTTATCTCGAGAAGCGAAGATAATCACGTCTTCAGAAGGATGAGTTAGACTGACCTCCTTATTTGCACAATCAATAAGAGCATCATGCTTCGAGAGCCAATCCATCCAAAGAATAAGATCAATGTCCGAGTTACCGAGAACAACCGGAGAAACCAAAAAATTGTAATCACCCATATGAATAGATATATCCGGAGTAAACATGCTAGAATGCATTCGTTTTCCCGGAGAAACAATTGATAACTCCCTTGGCAAGGCTTCGGTTTGAAAATTGTGCTTCGATGCAAATGGGTGAGATATGAAAGAGCATGATGCACCCGAATCAAACAAGACTTTAGCAGGTATATAATTAACCAAAATATTACCAATTATCACATCTGAAGAATTCTCTGCTTGAGCTGCATTCATCAGATTCACCCTTGCAACCTTGGGATTGTGCTTGACAATAGCATTGCTGACAGGTGGAGGAGGCGGAAGGCGCCTTTGAGTACACTTGTTTGCATAGTGACCCTTCTGGCCACACTTGTTGCAAGTAACTTCTGAAAGAGGCCGATGATAAGGACCACTTGATCTTGAAGCTTGGAACTGAGGCTTGGACTGATTGATTGGGTTGGGTGGGTGGGAGAAACCACGACCACCTGAGTGCTTGTTGTTGCTTGGAGGACGGAGCACTGGTGAAGGCGGTAGCCAGAACTTCTGCTGCTTGGCAACCACTTGAGAGGAAGCGGAGGAGTGAACAGCATCTCTAATCCTATTTTTGGAAGCTCCACACTTGAGCTGAGCTGCCTCTTGCTTGAGAGCCATATTGTAGAGTTGATCAAATTCATCCGGCTCGAACAAGGTGAGGGCTAGTTGGAGTTCATCTTTCAGACCACCTCGGAACTGATAAATCTTGCTCTTGGCATCGGGGATGTCTTGCTTCGCATAACGGGCAAGATTCTGGAACTTGACATTGTATTGATAGACGGACATGGTGCCTTGCTTCAGGTTGCGGAATTGCTCATGCATGCCTTCAATGACATTGGTTGGAATGTGATGAGAGCGGAAATCTCTGCAGAAATCAGTCCACGAGATCTCACGACCACCTCTGGAATCTTTGTACTGTTGCCACCAATCAGCAGCTTGATCTTTGAGTTGGAAAGCGGCAAACTTGACATAATCATCAGGCCTCAGGTTACTGCATTCAAAGTGCTTTTTAATGTGTGTGATCCAGTCTTCAACATCTAGCGGGTCCACACAGTAACTCCACGACCTCGGTTGGTTTGCCAGGAATTGGTTCAGGTCGTAAAGTGAGGTTGATTGAACAGATTGCCTTGGCCTTGGTTCCCATGATTGCCTTGATTTGCTTGGTTGGCTTGAAAGTTCTGCATCATCTGCATGAGCATCTGAGTGTTCTGGTTGGTTGCTTGCATAATTTCTCTCCATGCCTCAGTCGGAGGAGGAGGGGAAGGAGGACGCTCTTCTTCACCCTCTTGGTTAGGGTTGGGAACCCTCTTGGGAGCCATCCTGAAATATGATGACAACCGTTAGCCATTGATGCAAAATAGATAAGCTGAATCAACGGCTAGATATTTGCAACATAAGTCTTCACAATGAACATTCGAACAAAATGAACGAATGAATTCCACAGTTTAATGATACAACAATCTTCACGAGAAGCCACTTGGGAGAACAAAAGGCAAATAAAAACAACAAGGTGCAGATGGAACAAATATATGATAGAAGTTTCGTCCCACATGTTCATGTTGAATGCCCCATGGAACGTGTTACAAATGGTGTTGCAATCCCCGGATCAGCATAGCCAAGGACCCTTTAAGATGCAACTCCCAATTGGAACAACGCCCATGAAACCTCTTCACTCGATGTTGAACCCCAAACCTCATACCATGCACTCGTTGGAAGAATGCCTATGAGCTACTTGAAGAACCCACCTATTAATTTTCGAAGGTTTCCAATTATGCAATCTGGTGTTGGGGATACAGGGGAAGCACCGCGCACTCAACTCTAAACCTACATCCAGCTGTATCCATCCATCAACACATAACCAGTCATCCTCGGAACCTGTTTACCTCGGACCTTCGAAACGCATCCGCTATACTAGTTGTGGCAATACTCCCGAACTATCTCCCCGGTACTGGGTGACGTCGGGGTTATCTCACCACTAACCGCATAGAAGATTTTTCGATTTCGGTCGTCTTAAGTATTCTAGAACCGCTACGATACATTTGTGACGACAACACCTCGGAGCTCAACTCCCCGGGACACTGCCACAACCCCTAAATGACAAGAGGCATCGAGAACAATGTTCTCGTCACAAGGATATCGGAACAATCCAAACAATACTCACATGATCCTAAAAAAATTAGTGAATTTTTTAGAGTAGAGGAGATAGAACAACGTTAGGAGTCCTCACCAGAGCGACGAAGGGATGAGGAGTAAAAAGAAATCCTACTCTCCGATATATATATAGGACTCAAAACATTTTTTTGTCTGTGCCTAGACTCAACCGTCAACGATTCGATCAATCAGGGGGCTCCTAGGTCGGAGAAGGCTCTGATACCAACTTGTAATGCCCAGTATGCGGCTATGTCCCCCACGTGTCGAGGCAGGACTTAAGGACAAAAACACATACTAGAATGATCTCAAGTATGGTATCTTTGCACAACTCATGTAAAAATCAGGGATGAAAGTGTAAAATGGTAGTTGGCTTACACTCGCCACGTCACACAAGTGAATACAATAGCATACATCATCCAAATAACATCAGAGTCCGACTACAGACGAAATCCAAATGAAAAGATACCATAAATAACACAAGCCCGGATCACCCTAGTAAGAGCCACTACTGATCGTCGGGATAAGACACATAGTAACGTCCACACTCTTCATCGAACTCCCAGTACAGCTCTGTCCCATCTCCTGCATAGTTCTCGACGGTACCTGCATCTGTGTGTGTGTTGAATCTGTGAGCCACAGAGGACTTAGCAATCCCGTTCCCGGGTAGCAAAACTATCAAAGCCTTAGGTGTGGAAAAGGCTTGAAACAAAGGTGGCATCAAGCACTAATCACTAGCTTGCGAGTTTAGAGCGAGAAGAGAACAAGTGCCAACGATCGCCAAGTTGATCAAGAAGTGATCCTAACTACTCACGATCAAACATAACGCCACCGTGTTCACTTCCCGAAGCCCTTCGGAAAGAGACCATCACGGTTACTCACGCAGGTAGTGTATTCATGAATAAGGTGTCAAGTTATCTACAACCGGATATTAACAAATTCCCATCTACCACATAACCGCGGGCACGGCTTTCGAAAGATCAAAACCCTGCAGGGGTGTCCCAACTTAGCCCATCACAAGCTCACGATCTGCGGAGTCGCAACTCCAAAGTGGGAAGACCCGAGTATTCTCGGAATCCCGTGCTCAAGATATTTCGACAAAGGTAAAACTAATCCAGCAAGACCTCCCGGCGTGCCGACTCCCTGATAGTAGCCGCGCGTATCTCGTCTCAGGCCACGACCGGATGGGCGATGCTACAGGTTATACCAGATACCTCGGGTTTCCCCAAGGCGGCCCTGCAGGACCCCAGTTTGGACCAACACTCATGAGGAGTACTGACCCGGGTTGTTAATTAAGACCTCGGGTTTGCAACGCCCTATGCAAGTTTTAGTTATTTGGCAAATGTAAAACCAATGTTGGGCCTTGCTAGAAAAGCTTTAACATAGAGCGAATTATTAAGGGGGCCCATAAACCCCAACCGTGTTAGGAACGCAAAATCAAGGAACATAACACTGGTTTATCGGTTCCTAGGGTGGCATGAGCGGAACAAAACACCAAACAAGAGGCTTAGCCTTCCACCCATTACCAATATATAGGTGATTTAGTTTAACATATTATATATTGTGATATCCCAACAATAACTTCATCACGGGGCAAGAATCTTCAAATCTTCACCTGCAACTAACAACGCTATAAGAGGGGTTGAGCGATGCGTACTTAGCCAAACAACGGTTTGCTAGGAAGGTGGTTAGAGAGTTTCATGGCAACAATAGGAGGGCTGACAACCAGGAATAGGCATCGAGGAAATATCTAAAGAGCGAGACATCTAGCATAGGCAAGGATAGTAGTGATATCTGGGAATGGTCATCTTGCTTGTTAAGTCATCGGTGGGATCGTAACCTTGCTTCACAAACTCAGCCTCGGTAGTAACCTCGAACTTTGAATCGGCTCCCGGCTCTACCCAACACAAGAACACAACAACGACACAATATCAAACACGGTGCAATGCACAAACAACATGATGCAAGACATATCACGGGATGTAAGTATGATGTGCGCATGCATGTGGATGCTCTTGAGCCTAAGGAGAAGATGATGGAAAAGGCCTCATCTTGGGAAACCAAGCAAGCCACTAGATAGAGGGGAAGATTTCGGTTGAAATCGATATAAAGATCACTGGAAATAGATGCACGGTATGCAAATGGCAAGCAAAACAAGATTCAAGCAAAACTGCAGTTTACAGCAACATGGCATCTTTGGAGCAAGAAAATAATTATGTTACAGCACCCAAACATGGGGACAAAGGGCATGGATGTGAAATAGACATGACACTTAACAAGCATGAACTTAGAACACACCCAAAACCTTGCTGGAACACGATTAAACAAGCATTGCAAGTTGCAATAAATTTACAGAATTCTCAGACTTAGTGAAAATTACAAGGCATGGCAGAATTACAACGAATAGGCATGTTTACAAGCTTGTGCAACTCAAGTCAAAGCATAGCATGGTGATACGTCTCAAACGTATCTACTTTTCCAAACACTTTTGATATTGTTTTGACCTCATTCTTGCATGATTTGGACTAAACTAACCCGGACTGACGCTGTTTTCAGCAGAGCTGCCTGTATGTTTTATTTGTGTGCAGGAAAACGGATTTTTAACCATCTCAGAAAAATCCATGAAAAATCCACGCACCCAAAGAAACAACATACCAGAAGTGGGGCCAGAGGGGGGCCAAGGGGTGCCCAGGCGCCCTGTGGGCGCCCCCCCCCCCCCCCCCCTGGGCCGCGCCGGGGGGGGGGCGCCTGGGTGGGGCCCACGCCCCCTGGTGCCCTACTTTAGCCCGTATTTTTTCCTCCGAGGTAGAAACCTCAGATCGGAAGTCCTTTTCGCTGTTTCTCGTCGCGGAGCCGCCGCCACCCTCTGTTCTTCTTCGGGAGGGCTAATCTGGAGGCTGATTTGGCCTCCGGAGAGGGGAGATCGTCGCCATCGTCATCATCATCACCACTTCATCATCCCTCCATGACTTCCCCCTTCATGTGTGAGTAATTCCCTTGCTGTAGGCGAAGGGGATGGTAGGGATTGGATGAGTTAGATCATGTAATAGTTCGTCAGATTGTTGGGGGCATGTTGCCTATCATCTAGTATGGTGTTTATCATCTTTGCTACAACTTGTTATTCTTAATGCTTAACACTAGGGCCCGAGTGCCATGATTTCAGATCTGAACCATATGTGTTTGCATGAATATATTTGTGTTCTTGATCCTATCTATGAGTTGTATGCACCTGTTACGGTTCGGAACCGGCGATCCCAAAGGTGACAGCTTGGGACACCAAAGGGGATGGTCCGTAGTTTGAGGATTACATGTATCCATTGAGTTCATTGCTTTGTTCCGGTGCTCTTTGACAGGAGCACCTTAATATCCATTAGTTCCTTTTGGCCCCGTTCGTAGCGGGATGGTAGGACAAAAGATGTTGTGCAAGTTCTTATTGCAAGCACGTACAACTACCTACGGGATACATGCCTAATGTTTGATATTTGCCTAGATGATCATTACTTTTCCGTGTGCCGTGCCCCGAGTTAGAAACTATCTCATCCATGCAACACCCAACCATTCATCTCCCTAGCCTACAGTATTTTAAACCTTGCTTGTCACTAGTTGCTACTTTTGCCATTTACTACTGCTATTTACTTTTGCTGTTTACTTTTACTACTACTATCATCACTATCATATCACTGTTACCACTTATCTTTTGTTGCAAGTTAGTATATTTCAGGTGCGGTTGAATTGACAACTCAACTGTTAAAGCTTATAAATACTCTTTGGCTCCCCGTGTGTCGAATCAATAAATTGGGTTATTCTTACCCGCGAAGACTATCTCGATCCCTTACGGTTGAGGGTTATCAAGTACCGTTTTCTGGCGCCGTTGCCGGGGAGCATAGCAATATTTACAAGTCTACTTGATATATCCTACCTGCTGCACTTTATTCACTATGGGTAAGAAAGGTGACCCCAAGGTTCCGATCTTACGATCCACTACAAGAAGAGGTACTGCTCTGAGCACTAGTGCTACACTTGATTCACCTTCTGTTATGAGTAAGTTTGCCTCACCACCACCACATGATGCTCCTACTGAATCTATTACTATGTCTGATACTCTTGATGATGCCTCTACTACTTTTTATGATGATATTAGTTCACTTGGTTATGCTCTTGAGAAACAAATTACTACTGCTGCTGAAAAATATGGAATTGAACTTCCTGTTACTCGCTACCCTATTAGTGAAACTTATGAATTTCCTAAATTGAGCAAACTCCAGGAGAGGCTTCTTGATGATGATTACTATATACTTGATGAGGATTTATGCAGGGAACTGACAGAGTTTGCCGGCTCTGACCCTGAAACTATTAAGAAAATATTTGAAAAACACTCTTTGAAAAACAAAATTGTTCCTAATCCTGAGTTTGCTACATCTCCCATATGCATTGATGATCCTGATTTTAATTTCTCTGTTGATCTTTCACTTATACCTATGGTTGAAGCTGACCCCTTTTATGGCAGAGAAAATGATGATGCTATTGCACACCTAACTAAACTTGGTGAACTAGGTAGCCTGTTTACCACAGATGAGAAGATGCGCTACTTTTATGTGACCAAGCTTCTTCCTTTCTTGCTGAAGGAAGGTGCTAAAGCATGGTATGATTCACTCCCATGCGGTTCTATTAAGAGTCCTCAGGACCTAGCTCACTCTTTTGTTAATAAATACTTTCCTGATCATATGCAACATGCTGCTTTACAAAGAATTTATAACTTTAAACAGTTGCAGGATGAGTCCCTCCCTAAAGCTTGGGGGAGGTACTGCAGTTTGATTCAGGCTAGACCAGGACATGGAGTTCCTAAGAATTAATTAATTGATATATTCTATGCTGGTTTAACTGATGAATCTAGGTCCTATTTGGACAGTTGTGTTGGTTGTGTTTTCAGGAAAAGAACACCGGACGACGTGGAAGAACTAATGGGCAGGATTGCCAAAAACTATGAAGATTGGTCCGTCCCTGAACCACCTCCACCAACAAAGAAGAGGGGCATGTTTGTCCTAAGCCCCGAGGATATGCGAGAAGCAAAGAAGTCTATCAAGGAGAAAGGTATTAAAACTGAAGACGTGAAGAATCTACCCCCTATTGAGAAGCTGTGTGAGCCTACCACTCACCCTCCTATGGTAGAGGTACACTCTCTTTTAGATTTCAACGAAAGTGACATCCCTCATGGTAAGCCTCCTGATCAATGTTTAGATGAGTTTGATAATTTTATTATGAAACAGAATCATTTTAATGAGAGGATAGAAAGTCAGTTGCATGATAATTCCCTTGCTATCAAAAAATTGCTTGGTGTTTTAGATAGAACAGTTAATGATGTTCAATGTCTTGTGAAGCATTTTCATATGGTTCAAACTCAGCTTGATCAAATTTCTAATGTGCAAAGAGATTTGCTTGCTAACAATGCCAAACAAGATAAATTGCAGGCTTATGGGATTAAGACCCGAGGAGGAACTAGTACTCAAGATCCTCTTTATCCAGAGGGACATCCGAAGAGAATCGAGCAAGATTCTCAAATGCAGGAAGAAGAAATTGTTGTCTCTCCAAATAAGAAAAAGAAACATAAAGAGACTGACAATTCTAATGATCCTATTGCAGAAGAAGAGCCAGCTATTGATCCCAACAGTGTATCTATCTCCGATGTTGAGACTGAAGACGGTGTTGAACCTGAAGGTAATAATAATGAGAAGAATGATCCACCTGAAGTTCGAGAAGAAGAAGCACCTGACAAACGTAAGAGGTACACTAAAGAAGACTTCATCGCACGGAAACATGGGAAGGAGAAAGAACCATGGGTACAGAAACCCATGCCCTTTCCAGGTAAGTCCATCAAATCTAAAGAAGAAGAGCATTACAATAAGTTTTGTCAATGGATAAAACCTCTTTTTCTTCAAATTCCTTTGACTGATGCTATTAAGTTACTTCCGTATTCAAAATATATGAAAGATATTGTCACTAACAAAAGAAAAGTTCCTAATGATGCAATATCTACTATGCTTGCTAACTATTCTTTCAGTGGAAAGATTCCTGAGAAGCTCGGTGACCCAGGTATACCCACCATTCCTTGCTCCATAAAGAATAATTATGTCAAAACTGCTTTATGTGACCTTGGAGCGGGAGTGAGTGTTATGCCTCTCTCTCTTTACGAGAGGCTTTGTTTAGAGAAACTAATTCCTACAGATATCTCCCTTCAGATGGCTGACAAGTCAACCGCTGTTCCGATAGGTATTTGTGAGGATGTTCCAGTTGAAGTTGCTAATTGTTTAATTCTTACTGATTTTGTTGTGCTTGACATGCCCGAGGATGGGAGCATGTCCATTATTCTTGGTAGACCTTTCCTTAACATCGCAGGTGCTATTATTGATTGCAACAAGGGGAAGGTTACCTTTCATGTGAATGATAAAGAACACACGGTATATTTTCCAAAGAAGACCGACAGGAGGCATGCCCTCAACTCTATAGAGAATATCGAGACCGTGAAAATTGGAGAATGGGACTGTCCACTACATGTGCCTCACAAATACAAAACTATCATGGTAGGGACAATGTCCATCAAGGTAAAAGTTCAGTGATTACTTTGTAGGAGGTGAGACTTTTTGTTCTATATATCGCTTGTTTGTTGGTAAGACTTGATCAACCTTACTAGTGAACGTGTTATATACGGATAAAAAGTTGAGCTTTCTATGTTCTCATTTGTTTTTAGTGTTGTCATACTTGCTGTACCAAGTATCTATGTTTTTGAAGCTTTACAATGCTACTAACTACTTCAAGTTTTCAGAGAGTTTCGCAGCTTTTCAAACTTCGAAAAAAATTCAACAGTGAAGTTTTCAGAAAAATTCCAGAAAAATTATCTTAAAAATTTCCACGACGGGAGAGACCCGAAAAGTCCTGGGGCCAGCCAGGGGGGGCTGCCAGTGGCCCAGGCGGCCAGCTGGCGCGGCCCAGCCCCTGGCCGCGCCCACAGGGCACCTGGGGCCCACAAGGCCCCCCTCCAGGTACCTCTTCCTCCTCTCTCTTTCTCTTTTTCCAGAAACCCGAGTTCTGGTCGTGTTCTTGTTCTTGCTGTTCTTGGGGGCGATTCTTCGATCTCTCTCTACAGCCCATCATTTGAGCTGAAATTTTGAGCAAATACTCCCTGGTATGTGACTCCTCCACTCCTCCAATTAGATTTTTGATTGGTGGCCTCATTTGTGAGTATTTAGTAGTTCTTGGTGCTGTAGAGATGAGCTTGCATGCATGTGTAGAAAGTTGTTTTCCAAGTTCTTAATGCAAGTTTGTGCCTTGGACAAGTGAGTTGAGTAGTTTGCCTTAGCTCACTTTGTTTTAATCCTTGTTTTTGTGAATTGTAATTTTTTTTTCAGAAATGAGTTTATTAGGAAGGGCAAAAGGATGGCTTGAGAAGAGGAGGCCCGCACACTCCGATCGAGTCACTAGAGCCGCAGCTTCACCATCGACTGTCAGGGTGAGCTATAATGAGGATCATGTACCCCTGGAGGTGTTGGAAGACACAAGTCCAGCACGTGCGATGACATATCCATGTGACATATTCATGGAAGCTGCGGGAATCAAGGATGAGTTTTATAATCTTTGTGCTAATGCAGGTTTGACACGGCTCGTCACCAGCCGTGTTACTCAGTATCAAAAACTCACCTCCATTTTCATTAACAGTTTTAGATATAATCCTGAATCAGGTGCTATTGAGTTTAAAATTTATAATGATCTTATCACCATGACTTTGGGAAATTTTTGTGAAGTAATAGGTGTGCCGAACGTTGGGAGGATGGCAAGAATGGCCACTCAGCCCTCCGAGCTGAAAACCGTCATCAACTCTCTCTGCAGCATGGGTACGAGGGATATTCATCGGTCGAAGATCTCCAGTATCTTGTTTCCTCACCTCAGGTATTTTGCATATTACATTGCTAGAGGGGTGTTAGCTCGTGACAACATGAGCAGCATTTCTGCTCCGGATATTGCTATCTTGGCAGCAGCCCTCTCAGGGAGGTCTGATTATAATATTGGTACCTTAATTGCTCGACGCCTTGCTATGAACGGTAACAAGGGGGACTTATATGGTGGCATTTATGCCACGCTTATCTTAGAGCATCTTGGAGGCACCCCACACCCTGATGATACTCCTTTTACTTATTTGAGCTTTGATCTTGCTGCTATGAAGAGGCATAAGTTTGTTACCATGGGTTCTGAGCTTGATAACCTTGTTTATATCTTGCGTTTCGGAACTACCGCGGAACGCGAGATCCGTCTACCTGCACCTCTTTTGTTTGATTATTCTCGCAGGAACGGATGGTCCTTTGATGTTGTCCAGTTCGATGAGTTCATGGTCCAGCATCAGTTCCATAGCCCCATGGAGGGGGTTGTGCCCGACGAGGAGAGGCACGGTGAGATACCACATTTTCAGGACGAGACCGCCACCGAGTTTGGTGAAGGGTCTTCCTCTGTTTGGCGCTCGGAACCTTCCTCATGGGAGACTCCGAGGAGTTCGGTGTATGCGCCATCATCCTTCTACGACCCTTGGTCTCACCACCATACCCCTGGAGCAGGAGGCTCCTGGGGACAGTAGCTGCTACCAACTTAGGCCAAAAGCCTAAGCTTGGGGGAGTACGTGCCCTTCTCACTTTTCCATTGTATTATCCGTTTTATTCACTTTGATCTTTTCGAAGTTTTTACCCGTTCTTCTTTATTCCTCTATTTGCAAAAACAACAAAAAGATTTTCTCTTTCTTTTACTTTTTATTCAACCTTTGAAAACCCCAAAAAGATTTCCTTTTCTCTCTTTAGTTTGCTTTGTTTTCAGAGATCAGCTCGAGTCCGTGATGGCATTTGATTATATTTCCTACGTTCGATCGTGCAAGTGACAAGCAGTAATGATGAAGATCGACTGAAAGGAAGCAACAGGGAAGACCGGTATGAACTCTTATTGTTTCTACTTTTGTACATATGCCTGTACTTATGATCTAGAGACCAGCTTGTAGCGACATAGTGCTATGTTTACAATGCTCTTCCAGTGGTTCATGCTTTCCTTGTGGCTAGTCTCCAATAACTAGAGTATATGATGTGTTATTGAAATGATCTACATGCATTGCATTGTTCCTAGTCTGGCATACTATTGTGGTATTTCCCTTTAGAGAATTTTTGGATTGACTTGGCACATGCTTACACATGTTTAAGACTAAAAAGTCTACTTTGCCTTGATGATCTTTGAGTTTTAGAATAATTATATCACTTTCATGCCCGATTCAATGTTGCTTTGTCGCTCTGCATGATTATGACCGTTATTGCTCTCTAGTTGGTCGCTTCCCAGTCTTTTGCTAAACCTCCACCCGTACTAAGCGGAATGACTGCTTGTGCATCCAAAACCTTTAAAACCTGTTATGCCATATGAGTCCACTGTACCTTCCTATACATGGTATTTACCTGCCATTCCTAACGAAGACTTTCGTGTACCATCTCGAAACTTATCAAAAGCATTTCTCTTTTTGTGCCTATGTTTTAGCTCATGAGGAAGTAGTAGTTAACTCATGACCTCTTTAAGTTGGACAAGTTTCACCCCTGGATTGCATGCATAATGTGCGAACCACTAATATGAAAAGGAACTGGCATTGAGTGTGCCCGGCTCGAAAAGATAATATAACAAACAAACCCTCCTTCACGCTTTGTTCATGAGAAATCAGAAAACTTTGGAAGTGATAAACAAAGGAGATTAAGAGGATGTGATCGTCCTCATGCGGGAGCCGTTCCTCGAGACTTGTCTAGCTTAAAAAGTGATTGAGTTATCTGCTAGCATTCGTTGACGAAATATGCACCTCTCAAAACATATTTACTTCTGTTTTTAAAACCAAGAGCTCTGGTACATGTTTAGTTTTTGTTTCCGATCACGGATTTTCAACTTTGCCAATAAAAGCCACGGTTCGAGAGTCTCACCTTCTTTCTTCAAAGCACTTACTAGGAGAGCATAATTGTCATTCTGAGTGTAATGTGCATTGTCCCAAAGTATTACATTGTCTTCTGCATACTTGTGATATAATTTATTCTGAAATTCTTAGTTCTAGTCTCCTTTAAAACTCTGGAGGAGTATCTGCATTTATGTTTTGCTTCACTCATGGAGGCTAGCGAGATACCACCTTAATATACTCAAGCTATGTGCAATGTGATCTTATCTTGATTTTCAGTAATATATTGTTTACTCTTGATTATTTGTAACTAGTCACTTGAAAGAAGGATTACCCTTGCATTGTTCACATAAGTACTGTTTCAATACTGGCTAGACTCTTTTCGTAGTACATGCTTATATACATCTAATGAAGCAAAAGAGTTTGTCAAAGTTTTCTTTGTCGCGTCCAGTTCGTTGAACTGAATTGCTTGAGGACAAGCAATATGCTAATCTTGGGGGAGTTGATACGTCTCAAACGTATCTACTTTTCCAAACACTTTTGATATTGTTTTGACCTCATTCTTGCATGATTTGGACTAAACTAACCCGGACTGACGCTGTTTTCAGCAGAGCTGCCTGTATGTTTTATTTGTGTGCAGGAAAACGGATTTTTAACCATCTCAGAAAAATCCACGAAAAATCACGAAAAATCCACGCACCCGAAGAAACAACATACCAGAAGTGGGGCCAGAGGGGGGCCAGGGGTGCCCAGGCGCCCTGTGGGCGCCCCCCCCCCCCCCTGGGCCACGCCGGGGGGGCTCCTGGGTGGGGCCCACGCCCCCTGGTGCCCTACTTTAGCCCGTATTTTTTCCTCCGAGGCAGAAACCTCAGATCGGAAGTCCTTTTCGCTGTTTCTCGTCGCGGAGCCGCCGCCACCCTCTGTTCTTCTTCGGGAGGGCTAATCTGGAGGCTGATTTGTCCTCCGGAGAGGGGAGATCGTCGCCATCGTCATCATCATCACCACGTCATCATCCCTCCATGACTTCCCCCTTCATGTGTGAGTAATTCCCTTGCTGTAGGCGAAGGGGATGGTAGGGATTGGATGAGTTAGATCATGTAATAGTTCGTCAGATTGTTGGGGGCATGTTGCCTATCATCTAGTATGGTGTTTATCATCTTTGCTACAACTTGTTATTCTTAAGGCTTGACACTAGGGCCCGAGTGCCATGATTTTAGATCTGAACCATATGTGTTTGCATGAATATATTTGTGTTCTTGATCCTATCTATGAGTTGTATGCACCTGTTACGGTTCGGAACCGGCGATCCCAAAGGTGACAGCTTGGGACACCAAAGGGGATGGTCCGTAGTTTGATGATTACATGTATCCATTGAGTTCATTACTTTGTTCCGGTGCTCTTTGACAGGAGCACCTTAATATCCATTAGTTCCTTTTGGCCCCGTTCGTAGCGGGATGGTAGGACAAAAGATGTTGTGCAAGTTCTTATTGCAAGCACGTACAACTACCTACGGGATACATGCCTAATGTTTGATATTTGCCTAGATGATCATTACTTTTCCGTGTGCCGTGCCCCGAGTTAGAAACTATCTCATCCATGCAACGCCCAACCATTCATCTCCCTAGCCTACAGTATTTTAAACCTTGCTTGTCACTAGTTGCTACTTTTGCCATTTACTACTGATATTTACTTTTGTTGTTTACTTTTACTACTACTATCATCACTATCATATCACTGTTACCACTTATCTTTTGTTGCAAGTTAGTATATTTCAGGTGCGGTTGAATTGACAACTCAACTGTTAAAGCTTATAAATACTCTTTGGCTCCCCGTGTGTCGAATCAATAAATTGGGTTATTCTTACCCGCGAAGACTATCTCGATCCCTTACGGTTGAGGGTTATCACATGGCAAGTTAAGATAACTAACAGCAAGAAGACCTATTTGAGAAGCTAGTCAAAGCAAGAACATGCTCATAGGATGCATAGAACACTAGCTACACTCGTGGCAAAACTGAACTTGTTGATAACATGCTGACAGATACATTTTATAGTCACTTGAGAGCATGAAAACAACAAGCTACAGCAAGCCATCATGCAAGCAAAAGGCATGGCAATAACATACATAACATGCTCTTCAAGAATAATCACATGGCTACTTCTACAACATACTAGAACATGTCCCAAACACCATGGCAAAAGTGCAAAAGTTTGTCCAGACTTAGCAAAAACTGGGCATGCTGACAGATAAATTTTATAGCAACTTGAGGGCCTCATAACAACAAGCTACAACAGGGCATCATGGCAAACAAGTGCATGGATAGCTAGAGCATAACATATACATCAAGGAACACCCACTGGACAACTCTAAACATGCATAACAAAGACGATGGCATCATGGATACATGGCATAAAAATTAACAGATTCACACTTAGCAGAAATTTACCACATGATGGCATGTTACCAAGCTTGTTGCACTCATTTCAAGACATAACATGGCATGAAAATGAAAATGAATCTATCATGTAGAGCACATACTCAAGAGCAAAACTCATATTGACACATGGATTAATATGCACAAGCGAGGCAAAACATGATCTCATAACAAGCTCAGGAACTTATCAGCCAAATGCACTTTTGCAACACAGATAAACATGGCAATATGACACCTAACATGAATGCTACAGCAACCATCATATAGAGCATTTCACAACGAAGGTCTGGACATATCATTCACTCCATTCGGACCAACATGCACAAAGTTACTAGCTCACGAACATGGCAACAAATTTAGACAGACAACAAGTGTTGAAACAGTTTCAGCAACATGCACTCTTGCCACGAAGATTAAGTCAACTAGATGAACTCTAACGTGCATGAAACTGAAGCTAACATGTAGATCACGACGAGACGGACATTTCGACATATCATACGCGCAAAACGGAGGTACGAGCACGAAGTTATCACAAGAAAAAGAGGGCAACAAATTTAACGGATCTGAGGACTTAGTGGAATTATACCTCCCGAAAAGTCAACGGGATGGGGATATCCGGGACAAGATGGAGCGGATCAGGGCGAGGTGTTTGGATCGGGGACCGGTGGATCTGATCTCGGTCCCGATCCCGATCTAGCCGGGAGGATGACAACGCGGCAGCGGCCGGAGCTCTGCCGGTGGCGGGGACGCGGCGGCACGGCCGGCCGGGAGGCAACCTATTTAATACCGATAGTTCACATCGTTATGTGAATAACACCCATAGTTCACATCGCCATGTGACCAATACCCAAAGGGTTTACTAGAGTCAATAATCTAGTTCACATCGCTATGTGATTAACACCCAAGAGTAGTAAGGTGTGATCATGTTTTGCTTGTGAGAGAAGTTTAGTCAACGGGTCTGACACATTCAGATCCGTATGTATTTCGCAAATTTCTATGTCTACAGTGCTCTGCATGGAGCTACTCTAGCTAATTGCTCCCACTTTCAATATGCATCCAGATTGATACTTAGAGTCATCTAGATTAGTATAAAGCTTGCATCGGTGTAACTCTTTACGACGAACTCTTTATCACCTCCATAATTGAGAAACATTTCCTTAGTCATCCAGTAACTAAGGATAATTTTGACTGTTGTCCAGTGATCTACTCTTGGATCACTTTTGTACCTCCTTGCCAAACTCATGGTAAGGTACACAACAGGTTTGGTACACAACATGGCATACTTTATAGAACCTATGGCTAAGGCATAGGGAATGACTTTCATTCTTTCTCTATGTTCTGCTGATGTCGGGCTTTGAGTCTTACTCAACTTCATACCTTACAACTCAGGCAAGAACTCCTTCTCTGACTGATCCATTTTGAACTACTTCAAAAACTTGTCAAGGTATGTACTCATTAAAAAAACTTATGAAGCGTCTCGATCTATCTCTATAGATCTTGAGGCTCAATATGTAAGCAACTTTACCGAGGTTTTTTATTTGAAAAAAACTCCTTTCAAACACTCCTTTATGCTTTCCAGAAAATTCTACATCATTTCTGATCGACAATATGTCATTCACATATACTTATCAGAAAGGTTGTAGTGCTCCCACTCACTTTCTTGTAAATACAGGCTTCACCGCAAGTCTGTATAAAACTATATGCTTTGATCAACTTATCAAAGCGTATATTCCAACTCTGAGATGCTTGCACAAGTCCATAGATGGATCGCTGGAGCTTGCACACTTTGTTAGCACCTTTAGGATCGACAAAACCTTCTGGTTGCATCATATACAACTCTTCTATAAGATATCCATTCAGGAATGCAGTTTTGGCATCCATTTGCGAGATTTCATAATCATAAAATGCGGCAATTGCTAACATGATTTGAACAGACTTAAGCATCGCTACGGGTGAGAAAGTCTCATCGTACTCAACTCCTTGAACTTGTTGAAAACCTTTCACAACAAGTCGAGCTTTGTAAACAGTAACATTACCGTCAGCGTCGGTCTTCCTCTTGAAGATCCATTTATTTTTGATGGCTTACCGATCATCGGGCAAGTCAACCAAAGTCCACGCTTTGTTCTCATACATGGATCCCATCTCAGATTTCATGGCCTCAAGCCATTTTGCGGAATCTGGGCTCATCATCGCTTCATCATAGTTTGTAGGTTCATCATGGTCTAGTAACATGATTTCCAGAACCGGGTTGCCGTACCACTCTGGCGCGGAACGTACTCTGGTTGATCTACGAAGTTCAGTAGTAACTTGATTCGAAGTTTCATGATCATCATCATTAGCTTCCTCACTAATTGGTGTAGGAATCACTGGAACTAGTTTCTGTGATGTACTACTTTCCAATTCGGGAGAAGGTACAATTACCTCATCAAGTTCCACTTTCCTCCCATTCACTTCTTTCGAGAGAAACTCCTTCTCTAGAAAGGATCCATTCTTAGCAACGAATATCTTGCCTTCGGAACTGTGATAGAAGGTGTACCCAACAGTCTCTTTTGGGTATCCTATGAAGACACATTTCTCTGACTTGGGTTCGAGCTTATCAGGTTGAAGCTTTTTCACATAAGCATCGCAGCCCCAAACTTTAAGAAACGACAACTTTGGTTTCTTGCCAAACCACAGTTCATAAGGCGTCGTCTCAACGGATTTTTAGATGGTGCCCTTATTAAACGTGAATGAAGTTGTCTCTAATGCACAACCCTAAACGATAGTGGTAAATCGGTAAGAGACATCATAGATCGCACCGTATCTAATAAAGCACGGTTATGACATTCGGATACACCATTACGCTGTGGTGTTCCGGGTGGCGTGAGTTTTAAAACTATTCCACATTGTTTCAAATGAAGACCAAACTCGTAACTCAAATATTCACCTCCACAATCAGATCGTAGGAAATTTATTTTCTTGTTACGATGATTCTCTACTTCACTGTGAAATTCTTTGAACTTTTCAAATGTTTCAGACTTGTGTTTCATTAAGTAGATATACCCATATCTTCTCAAATCATCAGTGAAGGTCAGAAAACAATGATACTCGCCGCGAGCCTTAACACTCATTGGTCCACATACATCAGTATGTATGATTTCCAATAAATCAGTTGCTCGCTCCATTGTTCCGGAGAATGGAGTTTTAGTCATCTTGCCCATGAGGCATGGTTCGCAATCATCAAGTGATTCATAATCAAGTGATTCCAAAATTCCATCATTATGGAGTTTCTTCATGCGCTTTACACCAATATGACTTAAACGGCAGTGCCAAAAATAAGTTGCACTATCATTATTAACTTTGCATCTTTTGGCTTCAATATTATGAATATGTGTATCACTACGATCGAGATCCAATAAAATATTTTCATTGGGTGTATGGCCATCGAAGGCTTTATTCATGTAAACATAATAACAATTATTCTATGACTTTAAATGAATAACCGTATTGCAACAAACATGATCAAATCATATTCATGCTCAATGCAAATGCCAAATAACATTTATTTAGGTTCTACACTAATCCCGAAAGTATAGGGAGTGTGCGATGATGATCATATCAATCTTGGAACCACTTCCAACACACATCATCACTTCACCTATAACTAGTCTCTGTTCATTCCGCAACTCTCGTTTCGAGTTACTAATTTTAGCAACTGAACCGATATCAAATACCCATGGGTTGCTATGAACACTAGTAAAGTACATATCAATAATCTGTATATCAAATATACCTTTGTTCACTTTGCCATCCTTCTTATCCGCCAAATATCTAGGGCAGTTCCACTTCCAGTGACCATTTCCTTTGCAGTAGAAGCACTTAGTTTCAGGCTTGAGTTCAACTTTGGGTTTCTTCACGGGAGTGACAACTTGCTTGTCATTCTTTTTGAAGTTTCCTTCATATCCTTTTGCCCTTTACTTGAAACAAATGGTCTTGTTAACCATCAACACTTGATGCTCTTTCTTGATTTCTACCTTCGCCGATTTCAGTATCACGAAGAGCTCGGGAATTACTTTCGTCATCCCTTGCATATTATAGTTCATTACGAAGTTCTACTAACTTGGTGATAGTGACTAGAGAACTTTGTCAATTACTATCTTATTTGGAAGATTAACTCCCACTTGATTCAAGCAATTGTAGTACCCAGACAATCTGAGCACATGCTCACTAGTTGAGCTAGTCTCCTCCATCTTGTAGGCAATGTACTGTCAGAGGTCTTATACCTCCCGACACGGGCATGAGTATGAAATACTAATTTCAACTCTTGGAACATCTCATATGCTCTGTGGCGTTCAAAATGTTTTTGAAGTCCCGGTTATAAGCCGTAAAGTATGGCGCACTAAACTATCAAGTAGTCATCATACCGAGCTTGTGAAACGTTCATAACGTCTACATCTGCTCCTGCAATAGATATGTCACCTAGCGGTGCATCAAGGACATAATACTTCTGTGCAGCAATGAGGAAAATCCTCAGATCACGGAACAAGTCCGCATCATTGCTACTAACATCTTTCAACTTAGTTTTCTCTAGGAACATTTCAAAAACATAGGGGAGCTATAACGCGAGCTATTGATCTACAACATAATTTCCAAATAGTATCAGGACTAAGTTCATGATAAATTAAAGTTCAATTTAATCATATTACTAAAGAACTCCCACTTAGATAGACATCCCTCTAGTCATCTAAATGATCTCGTGATCCAAATCAACTAAACCATGTCCGACCATCACGTGAGATGTAGTAGTTTTCAATGGTGAACATCTTATGTTGATCATATCTACTATATGATTCACGCTCGACCTTTCGGTCTCCAGTGTTCCGAGGCCATATCTGTATATGCTAGGCTCATCAAGTGTAGCCCGAGTATTCTGCATGTGCAAAACTGTCTTACACCCATTGTATTTGAACGTAGAGCTTATCACACCCGATCATCACGTGTTGTCTCGGCACGACAAACTTTCGCAACGGTGCATACTCAGGGAGAACACTTATACCTTGAAATTTAGTAAGGGATCATCTTATAATGCTACCGCCGTACTAAGCAAAATAAGAAGCATAATAAAATAAACATCACATGCAATCAAAATATGTGACATGATATGGCCATCATCATCTTGTGCTTTTGATCTCCATCTCCAAGGCACCGTCATGATCACCTTCGTCACCGGCGCGACACCTTGATCTCCATCATAGCATCGTTGTCGTCTCACCAACTATTGCTTCCACGACTATCGCTATTGCTTAGTGATAAAGTAAAGCAATTACATGGCGACTGTATTTCATACAATAAAGCGACAACTATATGGCTCCTGCCAGTTGCCCATGACTTTACAAAACATGATCATCTCATACAATAATGTATAACTCATCATGTCTTGACCATATCACATCACAACATGCCATGCAAAAACAAGTTAGACGCCCTCTACTTTGTTGTTGCAAGTTTTACGTGGATGCTACGGGCTTAGCAAGAATCGTTCTTACCTACGCATACAGAAACCACAACGATTTTTCGTCAATTATGTGTTGTTTTAACCTTCACAAGGACCGGGCGTAGTCACACTCGACTCAGCTAAAGTGAGAGAGACAGACACCCGCCAGTCACCTTTAAGCAATGAGTGCTCATAACGGTGAAACCAGTCTTGCGTAAGCGTACGCGTAATGTCGGTCCCGGACGCTTCATCTCACAATACCGCCGAACCAAAGTATGACATGCTGGTAAGCAGTATGACTAGTATCGTCCACAACTCACTTGTGTTCTACTCGTGCATATCATCTACGCATAGACCTGGCTCATGATGCCACTGTTGGGGAACATAGTATTTCAAAATTTTCCTATGATCACGCAAGATCTACCTACTAGATGCATAGCAACGAGAGGGGAGAGTGTGTCTACGTACCCTCGTAGACCGGGAGCGGAAGCGTCTAGTGACGCGGTTGATGTAGTCGAACTTTCTTCGAGATCCAGCCGATCAAGCACCGAACGTACGGAGCCTCTGCGTTCAGCACACGTTCAGCTTGATAAAATCCCACGAGCTCTTGATCCAGTAGAGCCTCATGGGAGAGTTTCGTCGGCACGACGGCGTGGTGACAGAGATGATGAAGCTACCGGCGAAGGGCTTCGCCTAAGCACTGCAACGGTATGACCGAGGTGTGTTTCTGAGGAGAGGGGCACCGCACACAGTTGGGAGAGATCAACTGATCAACTTGTGTGTCTATGGGGTGCCTCTACCCCCGTATATAAAGGAGTGCAGGAGGGGGAGGGCTGGCCCTCTCTATGGCGCTCCCTAGGGGAGTCCTACTCCCACCGGGAGTAGGATCCCCCCTTTCCTAGTAGAACTAGGAGCCCTTCCAAGTAGTAGGAGTAGGAGAGAAGGAAAGGAAAAAAGAGAAGAGACGGAAGGAGGGGCGCAGCCACTCCCCTTAGTCCAATTTGGACTAGGCCTTGGGGGCGCAACCTTCCTCTTCTCTCTTTCCCCTAAAGCCCAATAAGGCCCATATACTCCCCGGCGAATTCTCGTAACTCTCCGGTACTCCGAAAAATACCCGAATCGCTCGGAACCTTTCCGATGTCCGAAAATACTCGTCCAATATATCGATCTTTACATCTCGACCATTTCGAGACTCCTCGTCATGTCCCCGATCTCATCCGGGACTCCAAACTACCTTCGGTACATCAAAACACATAAACTCATAATACCGATCGTCATCAAACGTTAAGCGTGCGGACCCTACGGGTTCGAGAACTATGTAAACATGACCGAGACTCATCTCCGGTCAATAACCAATAGCGGAACCTGGATGCTCATATTGGCTCCTACATATTCTATGAAGATCTTTATCGGTCAAACCGCATAACAACATATGTTGTTCCCTTTGTCATCGGTATGTTACTTTCCCGAGATTCGATCATCGGTATCACCATACCTAGTTAATCTCGTTACCGGCAAGTCTCTTTACTCGTTCCGTAATACATTATCTCGTGACTAACTCATTAGTCATTTGCTTGCAAGGCTTATTATGATGTGTATTACCGAGAGGGCCCAGAGATACCTCTCCGGCACTCGGAGTGACAAATCCTATACTTGATCTCTGCCAACACCACGAACACCTTCAGAGACACCTGTAGACCATCTTTATAATCACCCAGTTACGTTGTGACGTTTGATAGCACACAAGGTGTTCCTCCGGTATACGGGAGTTGCATAATCTCATAGTCATAGGAACATGTATAAGTCATGAAGAAAGCAATAGCAGTAAAACTAAACGATCATAGTGCTAAGCTAACGGATGGGTCTAGTCCATCACATCATTCTCCTAATGATGTGAACCCGTTGATCAAATGACAACTCATGTCTATGGTTAGGAAACATAATCATCTTTGATCAATGAGCTAGTCTAGTAGAGGCATACTAGGGACACTTTGCTTTGTCTATGTATTCACACATGTACTAAGTTTCCGATTAATACAATTCTAGCATGAATAATAAACATTTATCATGATATAAGGAAATAAATAATAACTTTATTATTGCCTCAAGGGCATATTTCCTTCACAACATGTCCCTAGTGAGCCTCTAGTTGACTAGCTTGTTGATCAATAGATGGTTATGGTCTCCTGACCATGGACATTGGATGTCATTGATAACGGGATCACATCATTAGAAGAATGATGTGATGGACAAGACACAAAAGCCTAGCACAAGATCGTGTAGTTCGTACGCTAAAGCTTTTCCAATGTCAAGTATCCTTTCCTTAGACCATGAGATTGTGCAACTCCGGATACCGTAGGAGTACTTTGGGTGTGCCAAACATCACAACGTAACTGGGTGGCTATAAAGGTACACTAGGGGTATCCCCGAAGGTATCTGTTGAGTTGGCACGAATCGAGACTGGGATTTGTCACTCTGTATGACGGAGAGGTGTCTCTGGGCCCACTCGGTAAGACATCATCGTAATGAGCTCAATGTGACTAAGGGGTTGGTCACGGGATGATGTGTTACGGAACAAGTAAAGAGACTTGCCATAACGAGATTGAACAAGGTATCGGTATACCGACGATCGAATCTCGGGCAAGTACTATACCGCTAGACAAAGGGAATCGTATACGGGATTCATTGAATCCTTGACATCGTGGTTCATCCGATGAGATCATCGTGGAACATGTGGGAGCCAACATGGGTATCCAGATCCCGATGTTGGTTATTGGCCGGAGATATGTCTCGGTCATGACTACATGGTTCCCGAACCCGTAGGGTCTACACACTTAAGGTTCGATGACGCTAGGGTTATAGGGAATGTAGTACGTGGTTACCGAATGTTGTTCGGAGTCCCGTATGAGATCCCGGACGTCACGAGGAGTTCCAGAATGGTCCGGAGGTAAATATTTATATATGGGAAGTCCCGTTTTGGTCACCGGAATAGTTCTAGGCATTATCGGTAACGTACCGGGACCACCGGAAGGGTTCTGGGGGTCCACCGGGAGGGGCCACCAGCCCCAGAGGCTTGCGTGGGCCAAGTGTGGGAAGGTACCAGCCCTAGGTGGGCTGGTGCACCCCCCCCCCATCAAGGCCCAAGGTGCAGGGAGAAGGGAAAGGGGGAAACCCTAGGTTTAGATGGGCCTAAGGCCCACCTAGGGTGCGCCCCCCTCTCTCCCCCTCTGGCCGCCCCCTAGATGGGATCTAGGGCTGGCCGCCACCCCTAGGGGTGGAACCCTAGATGGGGCGCAGCCCCTCCCCTCCCCCTATATATATGTGGGGTTTCGGGGCTGCCAGATGCACGAGTTCCTCTCTCTCTTAGCGCAACCCTACCCCTCCTCCTCCTCGTTTATTGCGGTGCTTGGCGAAGCCCTGCTGGAGTGCCATGCTCCTCCACCACCACCATGTCGTCGTGCTGCTGCTGGACGGAGTCTTCCCCAACCTCTCCCTCTCTCCTTGCTGGATCAAGGTGCGGGAGACGTCACCGGGCTGCACGTGTGTTGAACGCGGAGGCGTCGTTGTTCGGCGCTTAGACCGGATTCGACCGCGATCTGAATCGCTTCATGTACGACTCCACCAACCGCGTTCTTGCAACGCTTCCGCATCGCGATCTTCAATGGTATGAAGATGCACTCCCCTCTCGTTGCTAGTAATCTCCATAGATAGATCTTGGTGATGCGTAGGAATTTTTTTTTTGATTTTCAGCAACGATCCCCAACAGCTTCGCGGGGTTTGGTGATATAGAACCACTTCTGCTCCCGTACCTAGACTGTTTCCACATGGCCCCCTTGGGCCAGGTGGCATTAGGGAGCTTGCTTACCATGGCTTCGCCGCAGACCGCATGCTATCCGCGACCACCTTCGGCTTCAGATTGAAGACCTTGAGCCATAAGCCGAAGTGTGGGGGACGCAAAGGAAAGCCTCACATAGGACTATAAAAGCCGATATGCGTAGGATGGAATTTGGGGCTAGATCATGGAAATCTAGCCCATAGAAGAACAAAAGGCCCCGAATGAAGGGGTGGAGGGGAAATCCTAGCCCCCAAAGGAAATGGGGGATGACAATGACCCTCTCATCGGGCCCTGGAGTCGGAATCACCTGATCTTTAACAGGGATCCGGTGCTCTATGTCAATGGACAGATAGCCCGCGCTCCGGAGATCCTTCACGTCATTTTCAGTGATGGTGGAGGCCTCCCACTTGCCCTTGGAGCCGGATCCGGCCATTGCCGGAGGAGGAGGCGGTGGTGGAGAAGATTGGAGCTACGAGCGCTAGAGCTAGAAGATTCGGAAGCGGAGGCTAGAGGAAAGTGTGAGGTAAAATGAGGGGTCTTTATCCTTTTATAACGGTAAAAATACGAAACGTCCCCCACTCAAGCCATAAAACTCGCATGTTCCCAATGAGATCATGCATAAGGTGCGGTTGGGTTACCCAACCATGTTGATAAGGATCCCGGAATGGGCGAGCACAATCTCTGTTTCGACAAGATGTGCCAATGGAGGCTATGCCTCGAAACGCGAAACAAGAAGCGAGAAAACGGTTCGAAATGATAATGGGTCAAATGTGACGTTTCTCCAAAAAAGTTGTCAATAAAGACACTATACCTATTTTGATGTCTTGCCTTCGTGACTAAGGGTTGTATTAAACATCCAGAGCCGGACATGGTTCCTTTGTGCAGGAAGCTAAAATGTTCAGAAGAAGGAACCCGCCTTGCAATGCCAAAGACAGTATGCCTGCCGAACACATCGTCATTGAAGACTTGTTCAAGGGATACTGAGGGAGTCCTGGACTAGGAGGTCCTCGGGTGGCCGGGCAACTCGATATGGCCCGGACTAATGGGCCGTGAAGATGAATGCGGAAGACCATCCCATGTGTCTGGGTAGGACTTTTATGTGTGTAGAATGGCAAGTTTTTTGTCCGGGTGTAATGTTTCCTTCCTCTTCAAGATAACTTTGTACAACCCTAGGTCCATCCGGTGTATATATAAACCAGAGGGTTTAGTCCGTAGAGGCTATCAGAAGAATCACTGGCTAGACATCTAGGGTTTAGCCAAAACGATCTCGATGTAGATCAACTCTTGTAACCCCTATATCCATCATATTCAATCAAGTAGGAAGTAGGGTTTTACCTCCATTAAGAGGACCCGAACTTGGGTAAACATCGTGTCCTTGTTGTCCCTTGTTACCATTGATCCTCAGATACACAGCTTGGCACCCCCTACTTGAGATCTGCCGGTTTTGACACCGAGACCAAGAGGGCCCAGAGATACCTCTCCGATACTCGGAGTGACAAATCCTAATCTCGATTCACGCCAACCCAGCAAAACACCTTCGGAGATACCTATAGAGCATCTTCATAATCACCCATTTACGTTGTGACGTTTTATAGCATACAAGGCATTCCTCCGGTATTCGGGAGTTGCATGACCTCACAGTCAAAGGAATATGTATTTGACATGCATGAAAGTAGTAGCAATAAATTGTACGATCAAATGCTAAGCTAACGGATGGGTCTTGTCCATCACATAATTCTCATAATGATGTGATCGCATCATCGAATAACAACTCATATCCATGGTTATTAAACTGTAACCATCTTTGATTAACGAGCTAGTCTAGTAGAGGCTTACTAGGGACATGATGTTTGTTTATGTATTCACACATGTATTTAAGTTTCCGGTCAATACAACTCTAGCATGAATGATAAACCTTTATCATGATTAAGGAAATATAATAATAACCATTTTATTATTGCATCTAGGGCATATTTCCATCACTAAGTTAATAGGTTAGTCCACAAAAATGATATGAAATGGCATATAGAGCATACAAGATTGGTAATATAATAGCATGAAATAAAAAAAGATACGTTTGAGATGTATGAGTTATTTCCCTAATGTTGAAGAGGAATACTGGATCACTTTCTCACTCATGGACCAAGACTTTGACATCACTATAGATGAGTGGTGTAATTACTTTGGCTTCAGCAGCAACAAGAATGATGTCCGTCATGTCTATCATTTTCTTGAACCACACCTGAGGCAATCCTTCTACCAGATGAGTTACCATGGTTCCAAACAAAGGCTCGGTTGCATTTAAAGTCCTACTATTCAATATTTCTATCATGTTATCACTAACTCATTGCATACGCGAAGAAAAGTTTGTAAGTTGAATTATGAGAATATGCTAAATCCCCGGAAAGCAGCAAACCTTAACGTCGATTATTCGCCCAACTTAGGGGCAATATTGTTGTTCCACCTAGCACACCAAGCAAATCATGCGTAAGGAGATATCGCATGTGGATGAGTCATCACCATGCTGGCCAACTCTCTTGGCCTCAATTACAATCACCTCCGCCCCATTATAGATAACAACCTTGTTAATATTGGAGTACTTTCCAGTGATGAAATGGTAGTGGTTCACTATGGTCATCATTGTATGCGAATTCCTGGAGTTAGGTACTTGCTACCTGCTCCTATGCCTAATTGTTTCTCCATAGAAGATGGAATTTTGAATTATGTGCCACAGGAAGGAGATGCAGGTTTTGACCAAGAGGCCCCAGAACTGGAACAAGTTGATGAAGCAGAACTCACCGCCGATGAAGAAGAGGAGCAACCCCAAGAGGAGCAGCAACAAAAGAACTCCTACACCTCCTACATGGACCTTTACAGTGTTTAGGGCTCCATTAGTGACATGGGAAACCTTTTCGAGTCCCTTCGAAGCATGTTTTCCTACATGAACACCAACTTCTCCAACTTGAGCTAAGGTTGGGCTCTGGACCAGCCACACCACAATGATCTCACTGATTTGGGCTTGCAAAAGTTTAAGGTTCGGGGAGGTTACTACCACTTCTACATGAAGATGTGGTGGTGTTATTTTTAATAAGTTGTAATGAGGTTGTACTTCAGCTCACTGAGCTTCAAACACTCATGTTGGTTTGTTCCAACACTTCGCTATTTATTTGCTTCCATTTTTTCCATTTTTGCTTTCACCATTTATGATTTTTTGTTTGCAAAGTTAGCTTTCACCCCCCCCAATTAGAATAAGTATTTCTTTGATCTTTTCTTTTGCATTTGGATTTCGTTTGCATTCTTGTTTGTATTTCAGAGCAGTTGATCTACGCCAACAATGAGGAATGCAATCTTAAGGAAGAAAAGTGTGTACATTCATGATCGTGAAGGCATGTCCTCTGACTCCCGTCTTTTGCACTTGAATTACTTAGAATAAATGTAGTATTAGTGTGTGTGTGTGTGTGTGTGTGTGTGTGTGATGTGCGTAAATGGGAGTAAGTCATGATAGTTAAAACAAAGCTTTTGTCTAGTCATTGAGAAAGAAAGTGATCTTAACAAAGAATAACCATGCACAAGAGAAAGTCTTCAAAGACTTGGGTGTTGGGAAAATTTGTAGAACATATGATTTTAGAGATACTCGACCCCACATCATAAAAAATTGGCATCGTGTTTTGACCTTCCTAGAGATTCCCTATGAAACCAAGACAAGAAAAAAAATAGGAAGTGGCATTGTGCACTAATTAGTAGGTTAGACCGGGAAAAAAATCTAAATTGCTACAAAAAATATATAAAAATGATAATATAATAGCATGAAACAATAAAAAAATATTGATACATTTGAGATGTATCAACCCACCAGGTCGGGAGCTAACGTGGTGAGGGACCCCTAGGCTAGGACACCGTCACTCGTGAATTGCACCAATCCTGATATTGAATTGGCGATAAACTTGCTAGATGGGTACATTGTTGCACCATCCAGAAGACATTAGACTAGCATCAAACTATCCTCATATACCTCCAAGGTACTCAAGGACTTGTCTTGCTTTACCAGAAGGGCCAAGACTTAACCATGGTGGCATGCAAAAATGTTGGTTATATGTTTGACCCACAAAATTCTAGATCTCGGACACTCAAAGATAGTTGCCATGTATGAAACCACACATGAATGTGTTTGCCTTGGATGAATGGTTAACCACATCTAGTAGTCATGTGGTCTTGATGAAAGGATCGAGAAGAGGGGTCTAGAGGGGGGATTAGACCCTTCACAAGTAAAAATGGCAGATTTTAGTTTCTTCAAGTTAATGTGGAGTTTAACACAAGTTAATGGGCACACAATACATTTTTCACAAGCATGACAAGAGTATGAGCAAAGGAAAGAGTAAAACATGCAAGTGAAAAAAATGTAAAGGGATGGGATTGGAGTCTGCAAACGCAAAGGAGAAGCTGAGGTTTTTGAGGTGGTTCCGACAGGTGGTGCTATCGTACATCCACGTTGATGGAGACTTCAACCCATGAAGGGTAACGGTTGCGCAAGTCCACGGAGGGCTCCACCCACAAAGGGTCCACGAAGAAGAAACCTTGTCTACCCCACCATGGCCATCGCCCACGAAGGACTTGCCTCACTCGGGTAGATCTTCACGAAGTAGGCGATCTCCTTGCCCTTACAAACTTCTTGGTTAAACTCCACATCATGACGAAGGCTCCCAAGCGACACCTAACCAATCTAGGAGACACCACTCTCCAAAAGGTAATAGATGGTATTTTGATGATGAACCCCTTGCTCTTGTGCTTCAAATGATAGTCTCCCCAACACTCAACTCTCTCACACAGATTTGTCTATGCTGGATGAGGATTTGAGTGGAAAGCAACTTGGGGAAGTCTAGAGATCAAGGTTCAAATGGTAGGAATGGAATCTCTTGATCACAACACATGAGTAGGTGGTTCTCTCTTAGAAAATGAATGGTGGAAGTGTAAGCACGTTCTGATGGTTCTCCTCTATGAGGAAGAAGGGGTGGAGGGGTATATATAGCCTCCACACAAAATCCAACCATTACACACTTTTAACCAATCTCGGTGGCACGGATTTGTGAACTCGGTGTCACCGATATGTGCAAAAATATGAATGTTAGGAATCTCGGTGGGACTGGATGGAACAAATCAGTGGGACCAATGTGCTATTGCATCAACTCGGTGAGACCGAAGTGAAGCAATAAGCAACAGAAAAAATCTGTCAAGCCAACTCGGTGAGACTACTTGCAATAACTCGGTAAGACCAAAGTTAATGTAACAAGTCATAGAGCTAGCATTGACAAGGCCATCTCGGTGGGACCGAGACCCGTGTCGGTCAGACCGATTTGTTAGGGTATAGGCAGTGGCTATGTCAAATGTACTCGGTGGCGCCGGGTTGGAAATATTGGTGGGGCCGAGTATGGAAATTAGGGTTTGGACATATTTGGATGGAGAAAGTGCCTGGGTTTTTTGGATTGATATCACTAAGCACTTGAGTAATCAGATCATTAAGCAACACCTCATCCCCTTTTAATAGTATTAGCTTTCCTATGGACTCAATGTGATCTTGGATCACTAAAATAGAAATTAAGAGTGTTGAGATTTGGAAATCTTCTTTCCTTAGCATTTAGAAGGGGTTCCACATCCTCTTGTCCTTGCCACGCCACTGTTGAACTTTCCTGAAATGTACTAGATAAAACTATTAGTCCAACAAGAGATATGTTGACATTAATTACCAAAATCATCTAGGGAGCACTTGTGCTTTCAATCTCCCCCTTTTTGGTAATTGATGACAACATACATCAAAGCTTCAAATAGATAGATCAAAGAGTAGTAACTAAATCTTTGGAAGAACATGTAACTTGCATGAGCTCCCCCTACATGTGTGCAATCATATAATGATAGAATTGATCAGCATGTGAATGCACAACATGACACAGTAACTAATGACTTACATGTATCTTGGCCATATGCGTCAGAGTGAAAGTGAAGTGAGATGTACTTAGATGTATATGAATCCCTCTAGAAAACAATATGTGTAAAATCAAGAGATCATCATGGACATGAGTGTGATGCATATACTTACCTTGTGGTTCTTGATCTCACTTTTGAAGAAGCAGACTTGAGAAAAAAAATGTTAAATAACACCAGAAAACTTCAAGCAAGAAAGATTCCAAGATCCACAAGATTACCAAGACTGGGATGACATGTAATAGGTGAGTATCACTGAGTGAGTACTCCATTTGGATATAGACATGTCCGTGTCCCCAAAGAATTTATCAAAGATTTTCAAAGAATTCCAAGTATTGTTCTCCCCTAATCATGAACTTCCTCTCCCCTTGAATCTAACATTGGATAATGGGAGTAGGTAGTGTGAGAGATAGTCAGAGCAAGCTCAAGCTAAGAGAAAATTAACTAAATGATAACTGAGGTGTCATTCCCTCTAAAAGACATGCAAATTCTCACCTCTTATTAAAGTGCATCAAGAATTAGCTTTGATGTGCTCTCTCTCTCTCTCTCTCTCTCTCTCTCTCTCTCTCTCTCTCTCTCTCTCTCTCTCTCTCTCTCTCTCTCTTTCAGAGATTTCTCTCCCCCTTTGGCATCAATTTCCAAGAAGGGTCCTTCATGGATATGAGTCAAGTGAGTATGGTCCTCGAGATACACATTCAAGGTAGAGTGCAGCTTAGGATGCAGGCAAAGTAAAAGAATCATTGAGTGGAGCTGAAAGAAATAGACAATATAAGATGACAAGAGGTTCTCTCAACAGTGAAATCAGTGGCGCCGATCCATTTCAATCAGTGACTCCGAGATAATAGAGCCACTGAAGGTGCTCATTGGCGAGACCGAGTATGTCCGTTTCGGTAGAACCGATGAACTGTGTGCAAGTAGACCTTTTGTCTCGGTCTGCCTGATAGGCTTGGATAGGTGGAACAGAGTTCAATGCAGAGAGAAGATTTTGTCAACTCAGCTCACTTACCAAATAAAATTTCACAAAGATTTTCAAGGAATTTCAAAGAGTTTGCAATGAGTTTGAATGTAAGCAGAAACAAGCAGAAAATATCTAGATGAAGTTTTTTTATTAAAAGAGAAACATTCTAGCAAAGAAAATTAAAGTAAATGCAAAAGAAATGCAACTAAGAAGAAAACACTAGATAACTTCATCTAGAGGAGGGGGGTCGGAGACAAAGTCACCTATGTTAGAGTATATTGACTTAGGAGTCAAGTGGGATCACTTTCTCATAGGTCATACTCATCGTTAAGCTCAAAATGGGATTGCCATTTTTTAAGTGTCTTGATGTATCCACATCTTATTGAGTTCCTTTGACTCATTACTTGGAGCAAAGCTTCTCTAAGATGGAAAATACATGACTTGGGTTTGTTGTTGAACTTCATCATGTAGTTGAACTTGTTGTGAATGCTCAATGTTGATGTAGTTCATCAAGAGTTGGAAGCATCCTTATGAATGTGAAGTTCATCTTCCTACATGGGTTAGTTTATCAAGGAATGACTCTTATGTATCCAAATTGACAAGAGTGAAATTCACCATATAAATATTGTCAAAGGATATGTTGAGTGAAGGCTTGTTCCTTGATTTTAACAACCAAAGCATGGATAGTTGGTGATGTAGAGATTGCTCAAGACGCGAGTGAATTGCAATCTCATGGACTTAGGCGCATGCCTACAAAGGTTAGATAACATACAAGGGTGCAAAGATATCCAAGACATATGATCATCATCATAATAGAAATATCAAGGATTAGTCACAAAGGCTCATGCCTTGCATGTATCCAAGGAGTTTCTACACCAAATTTGACATATCAATGATGTTAAATTCTCCTCTCAAATGACAAAATATCTTTTCATCAAGCGGTTTAGTGAAGATATTCGCCAATTGCTTGTCGGTACGCACATGCTTAAGATTGATATCTCCTTTAGCAACATGATCACGAATGAAATGATGAAAAACTTCAATATGCTTAGTTCGAGAATGTTGCACGGGATTGTGAGCAATCTTAATAGCAATCTCATTGTCACAAAGCAATGGAACATGTTTCACATATATCCCATAATCTTTAAGGGTTTGGGTCATCCAAAGTAATTGAGCACAACATGATCCGGCGGCAATGTATTCCGCTTCGGGGGTGGATAGAGATATCGGGTTTTGTCTCTTGGAGGACAAGGAGACAAGGGATCTACCAAGAAATTGTCATGTACCCAAAGTGGACTTCTCTATCAACCTTGTCACTGGCCTAGTCCGAGTCGGAATAGCCAACAAGATCAAAAGATGACCTCTTAGGGTACCAAATGCCAAATCAAATATCTCACTATCCTTTTCACGGCCTTAAGATGGCATTCTTTAGAAGCAGCTTGATATCGTGCACACATGCACACACTTAGCATGATATCGGGACGGGAGGCACAAAGATATAATAATGAATCAATCATAGATCGGTCAACCGGGTTGTCATCCTTCGTCAAGTCAAGATGTCCACTAGTAGGCATTGGTGTTTTCATACCTTTGCTTTCTTGCATGTTGCACTTGCTGAAAAGATCTTTGGTATACTTTGTTTGTGAGACAAAGGTACCTTCCTTTGTTTGCTTGATTTACAAACCAAAGAAAATTTTGAGTTCACTCATCATAGACATCTCAAACTTCTCCAACATTAACCTTCCAAACTTTTCACTAAAATGAGGGTTAGTAGAACCAAATATGATATCATCCACATAAATTTGGCACACAAATAATTCTCCATTAACCCTTTTAGTAAAAAGAGTAGAATCAATTTTCCAAATTTCAAAGCCTTTTTCAATGAGAAACTTAGTCAAGCATTTATTCCAAAGTCTAGGAGCTTGTTTAAGACCATAAAGAGCTTTGTGAAGCTTGTAGACATGATTAGGTTTCTTGGGATTAACAAAGCCAGGAGGTTGTTTAACATAAACTTCCTCCTCAATCTCACCATTGAGAAAAGCACTTTTAGTGTCCATTTGGTATAAGGTGATATCATGGTGATTGGCATAAGCAAGTAAAATGCGAATGGACAGCAACAAGGCATATGTCTCACCATAGTCCATACCTTCAACTTGAGTGTAGCCTTGAGCAACGAGACGGGCCTTGTTGCGTACAACTTGTCCATCCTCATCTTGCTTGTTTCGAAACACCCACTTTGCTCCAATAACATTTTGATCATCGTTGGGCTTCTCAACCAATATCCACACTTGGTTTTGCCCAAAGTTGTGTAGCTATTCGTGCATAGCATTTATCCAATCCAAATCCTCAAGGGCTTCTTCTACCTTCATAGGTCAATACTAGAAATAAATGAGTAATCTTCACAAAAGTTAGTCAAATGAGTTATAGAGCGAGTGATTCTCCTGGTTGTGATGTCATCAAAGATTTATTCAATGGGATGATCTCTTGAGACTCTTGCTCTAACTCATGAGAGATTTTTCAGGGGTTGTGGTGGAACATCCTCATCATCATCTTCTTCTTCATTGTTGTTGGTGTTTTCGTTCCCTTGTGGAGGTGGAGAAGGAGGTTGAGGTGGATCATCTTACTGTACTTCCTCATTCCCTTCGTCTTGACATGTCCCACTTGTGGATGCCTCCATGTCACCTTGTGGTTCTCCTTGACGTGAGGTTGGGTCTTCCACTTGAATGGACGAAGCATTCTCCTTCACCTCAATTTGGCGGTTCTTCCCAAGAGATAAATCTTGAATTTCTTCCGAGGGGTCTTTGTCTCCTACATCAATTGGCAGTTGCTCTACTTGCGAGCCGTTAGATTCATCAAACTTCACATCTACCGTCTCTTCAACCTTTTGGGTGAAGTTGTTGTAGACATAGTAAGTGTGAGAGTTCGAGCCATAACCGAGTAGAAAACCTTCATGAGATTTAGGTGCAAATTTCGAGCGGCGATGCTTATCTAGAATGTAACACTTTGAGCCAAATACTATCCAACTTGGGGTTTGTTAACGGTAAGTAGCTCGTATGCCGTTTTGCCGAGAAGCTTGTGAAGATATAGTCGATTTGTAGTAGGACAAGTTGTCTCAACCACTTCTGCCAAAAAGTGTCTTGTCATCTTGTATTCATCAAGCATCGTTCTTGCCATCTCAATAAGTATCTGTTTCTTCCTCTCAACAATTCCATTTTGTTGAGGTGTGTACGTAGCCGAGAACTCGTGTGAGATCCCTTCTTTGTCAAGAAAGGTATCCACAATGATGTTCTTGAACTCCGTTTCGTTATCGCTCCGAACCTTCTTGATCTTCACTTCAAATTTATTTTGGGCCTTCCTAGCAAAGTTCTTGAAGATCTTTTGGACCTGTGATTTCCTCATCAAGAAAGAACACCCGCTTAAATCTGAAAAAATCATCAACAATGACCAAACCGAAAGAGTTACCACCAAGGCTCTTATAGGCACTGGGACCAAAGAGGTCCATGTGAAGCAGCTCAAGTGGCCTTCTCGTGGTCATGATGTTCTTCACGGGATGACTTCCTCCAACTTGTTTTCCTACTTGGCAAGCACTACAAAGTCCATCCTTGTCAAATATAACATCTTTAACACCAAGGATATGATCACCTTTGATAAGGTTATCAAGATTTCTCATGCCAACATGACCTAACCTTCTATGCCATAACCACCCTTTATGAGATTTAGCAATCAAACAAGTGCGAGGTTGGGCTTTCTTCGTGAAGTCAACAATGTATGGATCACCTCTACGGATGCCCGTAAAGACCATGTTATGATTATATCGATGAAACACTTGGCAATTTACTTCGGTAAATAGAACACTGAGACCAAAGTCGGCTAGTCTAGATACGGAAAGAAGATTGTAGCCAAGATATTCAACGAGCATTACATTTTGAATAGATCTAAGAGTACAACCGCTAAGAGTACCGGTACAACTAGAAAACACAGGAAGCTTGCACAAACCCTACTGAGCGGTACAACCGGTAGCGCGGGCGGTAATACCGATTGAAACGAGTAACCGGAACAACCGCTCAACAACCGCTTTAAAATAGAGAGGAGTCAGCCCTGAGCGGTAGTTGAGCGGTGGTTGCACCGGTGCAGCCGCTAGGACCGAGCTCGGGTGGTGGCTAAGTCCCAAGTGGTACAACCGCTCCGGACACCGGTAGTTCCGCTCAAAACTAGTTGACCGTACTAACCAGGCCACCACCATCCAAGAACCGCTCCACAACAAAAACCAGTCTGGTGGTAGGGCGGTAGTGGGACGGTACAACTGCCTAGCCGCGGACTTGGAGTTTTCCAAGCACCAGGAGGTACAAATGCTTGGAAAACTCCTGGAGACTGCAACTATGGGGTATCACCCCTTAGGGCGGTACAACCGCTCGGGCCCGCGGTACAACCGCAGGGGCAGAAACTAGAATGGAAATAACTACTGCAAATGAGCTCTGAATTGAGCAAACCCAAGATTGTTGGAAAGATGACGACGAATACTATCCAACATCAACATCTATGAATGACAAAGGAATGGAGATGAGAAACCTCTATGAACGAAGAATTGGCAAAAACCCCAACATCAAAAACATCATAGAAGGTGCATGTGAACTCCGTTTTTGATGAACTCGAGCTTGTCAAGAAGAAGACCAAAAGATCCTAATCTCACAAGGATAAAACCAAACAAGAACCAATAAAGATGATGCAAGGATGTAATGGTTTGAGCTCTCTACGAATGATACGGTTAAACTACTCACTTGAGAGTCCCTCATAGTACGTTAATCGATCCTATAACCCGGGACCGGTAAAATAGAAAACCTATCAAGGGCAAACCTTTGCCTTACGCATAATCCACTTGAGCTAGATGATGACGATCTTGTCCTCCTCAAGATAGACCACCTTTCTTGATTGTGTTGGCTCGATGAAGACTAGTTAATTGCTCCCCCATACTCCACTATGGGTGAGCCACTCTTCGGCACATCTTCACAAGTCCATTGTCACCACAATGGACGGCAAGCTTCAAGCAGGATCTCTTCGTGACGCTCCACTTGAACTTGGACACCGCAAACTAGATGACGGTCACCACTTTATGTCATCATCTCCATGGGTTGTATGATATCTTCCTCTTGACGCAAGCCCATGGAAACGAACCTAACCCCTAATAAAACTCTCACATAGACCATGGGTTAGTACACAAAGCGTAATGGACAATGCTTACCATACCATGGGATAACTAGATCCCTCACGATACATCTTCTATGCTTTGTGTGTTGATCAACTTGATTCACTCTTTGACTTAGTCTTGATCAACCTTGAATCATGACCCAGCTTTAGATAATTCCTTGAGTAGAACCTTGGTCAACACATAAACTCCTTGAAACCAACACATGGAGTTCAAGAAATTCCTATGGACAAATCCTTCAAATATAACTCAATGCAACCATTAGTCCATAGAGATTGTCATCAATTACCAAAACCAAACATGGGGGCACCGCATGCTCTTTAACTTGCCCTTACAAACCTCTTGGTTCAACTCCACACCATGACGGAGGCTCCCAAGGGGCACCTAAACAATCTAGGAGACACCACTCTCCAAAAGGTAATGCACAGTGTGTTGATGATGAACTCCTTGATCTTATGCTTCAAATGATAGTCTCCCCAACACTCAACTCTCTCTCACAGATTTGGCTATAGTCGAAGAAGGATTTGAGTGGAAAGCAACTTGGGGAAGGCTAGAAATCAAGGTTCAAATCGTAGGAATGGAATCTCTTGATCTCAACACATGAGTAGGTGGTTCTCTCTCAGAAAATGAATGGTGGAGGTGTAAGCACGTTCTGATGGCTCTTCTCTATGAGGAAGAAGGGGTGGAGGGGTATATATAGCCTCCACACAAAATCCAACTGTTACACACTTTTGACCAATCTCGGTGGCACCATTTTGTGAACCCGATGGCACCGATATGTGCAAAAATACAAACATTAGGAATCTCGATGGGACCGACTGGAACAACTCGTTGGGACCGATGTGCTAGGGCTTAGGGAAAACTTCATCTCAGTGGGCCGATTGTCAACTCAGTGAGACCAAAGTGAAGCAAGAAGCAACAGAGAATCTGTCAAGCCAACTCGGTGGGACCGATTGCAATAACTTGGTGAGACCGAAGTGAATGCAACAAGTCACAAAGCGCTGGCAAGGCCATCTCGATGGGACCAAGACCCGTATTGGCCAGACCGATTTGTTAGGGTTTAGGCAGTTGCTATGTCAAATGAACTCGGTGGCGCCGGGATGAAAATATTGGTGGGGCCGAGTTTGGAAATTAGGGTTTGGACATATTTCGATGGAGAAAGTGGCTGAGGGTTTTGGAGCAATATCACTAAGCACTTGAGCAACTAGATCATTAAACGACACCTCATCCCCTTTAAATAGTGCTGGCTTTCCTATGGACTCAATGTGATATTGGATCACTACAATAGAAATGAAGAGTCTTGAGCTTTTTGCCAATCTTCTTTCCTTAGCATTTCGTAGGGGTTCCACATCCTCTTGTCCTTGCCATGAAACTGTTCAACTTTCCTGAAATGTACTAGATAAAACTATTAGTCCAACAAGAGATATGTTGACATTAATTACCAAAAACACCCAGAGAGCACTTGTGCTTTCACTTAACACAGTCACTCCCCACCATTATCTATGAAGATAAAGTTGCATGTGTTGCACAAATGCAAATGGTCTATGTAAAGTGCAATCTCATGAATTGTATCACTCCTAAATTAGTCTACCCCCGTGAACTCGAGAAGAGCGGGGAAGTGAAGATCTTGCAAACTAAGTCGTGCAAAAATATTGTAGGTTTATTCACCAAGTCTCTACCCACAACAAGCTTTGAGAAATGTGTTCATGGCATTGGTACGAGATGACTTTGAGAGTTGCAATGATTACGGGGAGAAAAACCCCACGACATAGCCTATATAAGCTGATCTGGAAGATCATCGGCCGTGAAGACCATGGTGGTTATGAAGACCACTACGAGGCTTTTTTTTCCATTGGGTTTTCTCACAAGGTTTTAACGAGGCTACTTGCGTATGCAGTGCACTCTTTTCTTCATCATTTTCCATTGTTTTTTAGAGGAGTTTTCAGCGAGGTATGTGTGTGGCGCGGTAATCGTCAAGGGGCGGTGTTATGAAACCACGTGTTATGATAACACATAATTATGTGATGAAAACCGAAATACAAAAATCTAGCTCTTGTAACTAGACACCTTGATCAAGGATCAAACTTCTTAAGTAAGAAAACTTATCGTGCAACTTTCCTTGGCTAAGCTAGCTTGCCATAGAAGTTTCCTTCTAGACCAAAAAGTCTAGCAAACTTGTGAAGCAAGATTGCTTATGGGCTAAGGAATGGATAGATATACTTCCTACATTTTTATTTACTCCGCATATTACCTTTGACCTAAGTCATTTTTTTACAAAATTTGACCAAGTTTATCGAAACAATCTAAACTTTCACAATATGGTATCTAAACTTTCACAATAACAAATATTAATACATGGTATGAATATATTTTCATACCAAATATTAATACATGGTATGAATATATTTTGATATCTTGTACAATGATCCACCAAAGATTATACTACCTCCGTCTAGGTGAATAAGTCATTCGCGTAGTTCTAGGTCGACGATTTAACTATCTAAATATGTATTATATGTGATAAAAAGTATATATTTAGAAACTACATCCGTATAGAAATCTAGTGATATACTTTTCATGACATATAACACATATTTAATTCCTCAAATCGATGACCTAGAACTACGTGAATGACTTATTCACCTAGACGGAGGTAGTACTAATGATAAAGAGCGTCCAAGTTTCCCTCCCTACAAATTATGTGGTCATTGTTATCTAGAAATATGTGAAGGCAATGGCATACCCTTAATTGTCGCGCCCAACCTACCCTTATACCTTAATAACGACGGTTTTCCCTAAAAAAAATTGACGATGGTAAAATCGCAAGCCGTGCAGAGACGACCGACCCACCCACCCATCCACGACTCGAAATGGTGATTGAAACTACGGAATCCGGAAAGGCATAACAGCCGGCAGGAGGAAGTAGAAAAGACCCGACGCTGGCGGCAGCAGCGTTGGCACATGGCAGAGTAAAATTAGGAGCGGTACCCAACGGCGGAGAGAAGGAAAGAGCCCAGCGCCCAAAAACCCTCTTCCGCCGTCGCCGATCGCCCATGGCGTCCGCTCCCCGCCGCCCCCTCCTCGTCCCCAAGCCAGATCCCGACGCACCCGCGCCCACCGCCGAGCTCTGCGCTGCCCTCCTCCGCCGGGTGTCCGCCAAGCCCGAGCCCGACGCCGACGCGCTCCCGGCCCCGACCCAGACGACGCATCTCACCCCCGAGCTCTGTGCCGCGCTCCGCCGGGAGCTCGAGCCCTCCCCCGACGACCATGCCGACTTCGCCCACAACCTCCGCCTCGCCCAGCGGCGCCTCGACGCCATCTCCGCCAGCCTTTCCTCCACAACTCTCCAGCCATCGTCTCCCTCGCCACCGCCTCCCCCACCTCCGCCTGCTCTGCGCAGCGCCAGCCTTCCCTCCACGCCTCCGCCTGCTCCGCGCAGCGCCGGCCTTCCCTCCACGCCTCCCCCTGCTCCGCGCAGCGCCGACCCGGCGCGAGCCTCTTCCTCGACTGCCAGAGCCAGCGCCAAGGGCAAGAAGCGCGCGCGCGGCACCGCCGGCCCGGAGATGGTGCGCGCCACCGTCACCGCGGAGGCCGACCACCTCGAGGTCCGCACACTCGTGCGCCGGGCGCGCCTCACCTTCGAAGCGGTCCGGGGGATCTACCACCGCGGCGGCCGCATGCGCGCCGACATGACCGCCCTGAGCACGATGCTCTCCCAGGGCCTCTGCCTCTACCGCGACGTGCGCATCGTCGGCCCCATCCCAGGCGTCTACGTCGGCGACGTCTTCAGCTACCGCGCCGAGCTCATCGTCGTCGGCCTCCACAACCAAACCCAGGCCGGCATCGGCTTCATCCCCGCCAACCTCGTCAGCGAGGGCCACCCCGTCGCCACCAGCATCGTCTCCTCCGGCGGCTACCTCGACGACCACGACAACGGCGAAGTCCTTACCTACACCGGCAGCGGCGGCCGCCCGCGACACGGCGTCGAGCACAACACCGACCAGGAATTCGAGCGCGGCAACCTCGCGCTCGCCTACAGCCACAAGTACGGCGTCGAGGTCCGCGTCATCCGCTGCCACGACTGCGACACCAGCCCCAGCGCCAAGCTCTACGTCTACGACGGCCTCTACAAGGTCGACTCCATCACCTACGGCCCCGGAAAGTCAGGCCACGAGGTCTGCAAGTTCAAGCTCGTGCGCATCCCCGGCCAGGCCCCGCTCGGCAGCAAAATATGGCGCTTTGCCCTGGATCTCACCAACACGCTCGACTCCAACATCCGGCCGCGCGGCTACGCCACGCGAGACCTGTCCAAGGGCAAGGAGCTGATCCGTGTCCCCGTCTTCAACAATGTGGATCGAGACCTCTCTCCCCTCGGCTTCGAGTACATTGCCCGACCTGAATTCCCGGCGCCGCCGGTGCTGCCCAGGCCGGTGAGGCGTTTCAGGTGCTGCCAGTACGCGACGGCCGCGTGCGGCGGGTCGTCGTCATCTGGCAGCTGCGCCTGCGTGAGGAAGAATGGCGGAGGCGGCCCGGCGTACAATGCCGACGGCACGCTCGTCAGGGGAAGGCCGGTGGTGTACGAGTGCGGCTCGCAGTGCGGGTGCCCAGCGAGCTGCTCGAACCGGGTGACGCAGCGAGGGAGGCAGCACCGGCTGGAGGTGTTCCGGTCGAGGCAAACAGATTGGGGCGTCAGGGCACTGGACTTGATCCAGCCGGGCGCCTTCGTCTGCGAGTTCAGCGGAGACGTGGTCACCGTGGAGGACGACGGTCAGCACGCAGGCAATGCCGCCGACGCGTCGACTGAATGGGGCTGCATCGTCGATCCGAGGAAGTTTCCGGCGAGATGGAGGGAGTGGGGAGACGCCTCCGCGGCCACGCTTCCGGACGACGCCGAGGAACCTCCCCGATTCGCACATTTGGCAGGGCCGCGCCCGCGCTACGTGCTCGACGTGTCCCGGAGGAGGAACTTTGCTCCCTACATCAGCCACAGCAGCGCCCCGAACGTGTTCGTCCAGTTAGTGCTCCGTGGCAACGACAACGAGTCGTTCCCTCGTCTGATGTTGTTCGCCATGGACACCATCCCGCCGCTGCGGGAACTGAGCATCGACTACGGCATCGGTCAGTGATCTGCAAAGTTGGCTGGCGAGAGGGACCAGAGATGAAAAAGTTCGACTGCATCTTGAAGCTCAGTAGCTGGTGGTTTCACGGGTCTCTGTAGTTGGTGGGGAATTTTCCTTTTGTGAACCTTGCATCTCAGAACATGCATGAATGTGAAGTTACTCCCTCCGATTCAAATCTAAGTTGTACTACTAAAACTGTGTCAATTAATGTGGATTCAAGTGAGTACTCCATTCGTTTTTATTTACTCCGCGTATTAGAATTCGCTGAAGTTAAACTTCATAAAGTTTGACCAAGTTCATAGAAAAATAATATAAACATTTACCATAAAAAAAAACTCCGCATATTAAAATTGGCTGAAGTTAAACTTCATAAAGTTTGACCAAGTTCATAGAAAAATAATATAAACATTTACCATAAAAAAAATATACGATGTGAAAGTACATTCAATAATAAATCTAACGATATTGATTTGTTATTGTATATGTTAATATTTTTGTTTATAAAATTGATCAAAGTTTACAAAACTTGACTATGACCTATGCTAATACGTGAACTAAATAAAAACGGAGGGAGTACATTAAAGTAACATGTTTTTTAATGTGGTAATCTAAAATCTCTGTATTTGATTGCGTGGGCAATGGATACTTTTGTTTCTGAGGCGTGCTACGCGTCCGTCGGCTGAATCTTTTAAAAGATCAGCCAGCTCGCAAGCCGTCGGATTTGCTGCATCAAGCGAGACGAGCGCATCTCCAGAACTGCAACATAGATCTTGTTGCAGAATTATTTTCGCAACATAGGTGTTGTAATTTTTTGCAGTGGCTGTTTTGACACGATTTTTTTACAATGAGGGTTTTGTTCTAACTTTTTCTGCAACTAAGGTCTTGTTGTAGAAAATTTCCGCAATTCGACAATAAACGGCATGCAAGCCATCAATTGGACGCGTGTCATGCAATGAAGGTGGTGGATGCGGCCACGACGATCCGTCGGATAATGGTAAGCTTTTCTCTTTGTTTGTCCCTAAAAATCATGTTTCCGTAACTTTGGTTAGAAAAAAGGGGTCGAGGCCTCTTTCTCAAATACTTGCACACACAAAAAAAGGGCATCCAAAATACTACGGACTATAAAGTACTCTATTCTGTAAAAAAAAAAGACTATAAAGTACTCTAGCTAACAATCGTGCAAGTGCACCACAATTCAATTTGATAGAAGTAGCATCTTGAGAGGATTTACCTGGTTGTCACCCACTCTCACGACTTTCCCCCAACATTGCATTGATGCTGCCTAAAATTCGGGTGTTCGGGAATCTTAGCTATTTCCTCCGTTCTTTGAAGAGTGTATTTTCAATTTTGTTGACCGTATTTATACAATAATATATCAAAATTTATGCCATCGAATTAGTATTAGATTCACAATAAAATATATTTTCATCATATACCTATCTGATTTCACAAACATTTATGTACTTTGCACAAACTTGGTCAAACTTTGAGATAGTTTGATCTTCCAACAAAGTTGAAAGTACACTCTTTAAAGAACGGAGGGAGTATGTCATGTGTTCATATGATTGTGGTCACTTTGCATCGGTTGCAGACTCTCACCCAAAGGAAGTGTCGCATCCTTCTGTTTTAACTTCTTAGAATGTCAAGATCTTTGCTCGGTTGCTTTCCATCAACATAGCATTGATGCCGCCAAATTTTAGGTTGATCGGGAATCTGAGCTATGTCATGTGTCAATATGACTGTGGTCACTTTTGCATCGGTTGTAGACCTATGGTGTCACCCTCATTTTCTCACCAACGGAAGTGTCGCGTCCTCCTGTCTTCACTTCTCGGAATGTCAAGATCTTTACTCGGTTGCTTTCCATCAGCATTGCACTGATGCTGCCAAAAATTGGGATTGTGTTGGTTTAGTTTTTTGGAGTATCCAACTGGATTCGGTTGGCTTTCATTGCCTCCGTAGTTTCTACATTCCATTATATGCGTTTTCTTATCCGGGGCGGCGATTTGCTTCCCAGATCATGGAAAATCAGACTCTCGGAACCTTACATCTCAGAACATGCATGAATGTGAAGTTACTCCCTCCGATTCAAATCTAAGTTGTACTACTAAAATTGTGTCAATTAATGTGGATTCAAGTGAGTATTCCTTCGTTTTTATTTACTCCGCATATTAGAGTTGGCTGAAGTTAAACTTCATAAAGTTTGACCAAGTTCATAGAAAAATAATATAAACATTTACCATAAAAAATTTATACGATGTGAAAGTACATTCAATAATAAATCTAGCGGTATTGATTTGTTATTGTATATGTTAATATTTTTATTTATAAAATTGGTCAAAGTTTACAAAACTTGACTTTGACAAAAGCTTATACGTGAACTAAATAAAAACGGAGGGAGTACATTCAAGTAACATGTTTTTTTAATGTGGTAATTAAATCTCTGTATTTGATTGCGTGGGCAATGAATACTTTTGTTTGTGGGACGTGCTACGCGTTCGCCGGATGATAACTTTTAAAAGATCAGCCAGCTCGCAAGCCGTCAGATTTGCCACATCAAGCGAGACGAGCGCATCTCCGGAACTGCAATATAGATCTTGTTGCAGAATTATTTCAGCAACATAGGTGTTGTTGTAGAATTTTTTGCAATAGCTGTTTTGTCACGATTTTTTTTTACAATGAGGGTTTTGTTCTAACTTTTTCTGCAACTGAGGCCTTGTTGCAGAAAATTTTCGCAACATAGATTTTGTTACAAAACTAGACCTATCGTTTGGTCGACGATAGGTCTAGTTTTGCAACAAAATCTCTGTTGTGGAAATTTTCTTTATTTCGGAAATGCGTTCGACAATAAACGGCATGCAAGCCATTAATTGAACGCGTGTCATGCAGCGGAGGTGGCGGATGCGGCCACGACGATCTGCCGGATAACGGTAAGCTTTTCTCTTTGTTTGTCCCTAAAAATCATGTTTTTTAATCTTTGGTTAGAAAAAAGGGGTCGAGGCCTCTTTCTCAAATACTTGCACACACAAAAAAAGGTATCCAAAATACTACGAACTATAAAGTACTCTATTTTGTTAAAAAAAAGACTATAAAGTACTCTAGCTGACAATCGTGCAAGTGCAACACACTTCAATTTGATAGAAGTAGCATCTTGAGAAGATTTACCTCGTTGTCACCCACTCTCACGACTTTCCCCCAACATTGCATTGATGCTGACTAAAATTCGGGTGTTCGGGAATCTTAGCTATTTCTTTCGTCTTTTGAAAAGTGTATTTTCAATTTTGTCGATCGTATTTATACAATAATATATCAACATTTATGCCATCGAATTAGTATTAGATTCACAATAAAATATATTTTCATCATATACCTATCTGATTTCACAAACAATTATATACTTTTGCATAAACTCGGTCAAACTTTCAGATAGTTTAACCTTTCAACAAAGTTGCAAGTACACTTTAAAGAATCGGAGGGAGTATGTCATGTGTTCATATGATTGTGGTCACTTTGCATCAGTTGCACACTCTCACCCAAAGGAAATGTCGCATCCTTCTGCTTTAACTTCTTAGAGCAACTCTAGCAGACCCCGCAAAACGTGTATGCAGATCGCGCAAAACAGCTTTTGCGGGCCGGCGCGGACTAGCACAGATGCAGACCCCCAAACGGATCCGTAAAAAAGTATATTTGCAGAATATGCCTTTTTACGGGTCGGCTATGCGGGTTCTGCTCTTTGCGCCGCTGCATCCCCGCAAATCATCAGCCCACAAATCTCAAATCCAACATAATTCAACAATCGAAAACAAACTGAATTATTCAAATCAAACATAAAACAATAACCATCCGCATTACAAATAATTATTCATATCACCGTAGCAAACTAAAAATAATGCAATACAAAACTTGTCATGAATACAAATACAAATGGGTACAAAAATTAGTCATTGTCCAGCCCTTTGTCAATGGTGCTCAATGAGATCTTCTTGAAGTTGAAAGTGTGTGTCTGCATTTTCAATCTCCTTGTATGTGTGAAGAAAAGCTCTTATGCGGTTTGGGTCTCTAGCTGGTTTGACACGGCTACCCACATTATCGTAAAAGAATTCTAAGTCCATTCCTCTCTCATCTTCAAAAATCATATTGTGCAAGATAACACAGCAAGTCATGATGTTCTTCAGGGTTTTCTTATCCCAAAAACGAGCAGGACCTCGGACAATGGCAAACCTAGATTGCAAAACACCGAATGCTCTTTCAATGTCTTTTCGGGCTGCCTCTTGCACCCATGCAAATTCACATTGTTTTTTAGTTTTGGGTTCTTTGATGCTCTTGACAAATGTGCACCAAGGAGGATATATACCATCTGCTAGATAGTACCCTTTGTGTATTCATGGTCATTGATAGTGTAGTTGCAAGCAGGAGCATCACCACTAGCAAGCCTAGCAAACAAATGAGAGCGTTACAGCACATTGATATCATTGAGTGTGCCGGGCATACCAAAAAAGCAATGCCAAATTCATAAATCCTCGGATGCTATGGCCTCTAGCACAATTGTTGCATCACGAGACTTGCCACAATACATTCCTTGCCAAGCCTTGGGGCAATTTTTCCAATTCTAATGCATACAATCAATGCTACCTAGCATCCCAGGCCAACCTCTCCTCTCATTAGCTGCCATCAATTTCTTTGTGTCATCTTCATTTGGTGCCCGAAGATACTCGGGACCAAAGACACGGACGATTACTTTCGCAAATCTACGCACAGACTCAATTGTGCTATCTTCACCAATGCGAAGATACTCATCGACATAGTCAGCCGGAACGCCATATGCAATCACCCGCATAGCTGCGGAGATTTTTTGATATGCACTAAATCCCTTTAAGCCCGCTGCATTCCTTCTCTGAGCGAAATACCGGAAATTCGTCTCGCAAGCTTCAACAATTTTCACAAAAAGGGATCGGCGCATTCGGTACCATCTGCGGAAGAGGTGTGCGGGATATGTAGGATTCTCCGAAAAATAATCTTGCATCAACATCTTGTTTCCAACATGGCGATTCCGCGGAATGCATAGACGCCCGACAGTAGATCCTCGCCTCCTCTTTCGGTAGTCGTCTTCATGCTCCTTCACGGCAAGCGCCATGACCAATGTTTGCTGCCGAAAGTTCGCAAGCATGGTCTCCACATCCGAGTCGTCCGAATCGGACGAATCGGATAGCAAGAACTTCTCGCACGGGGTCAACTCCATCTACACGCACGCTGACGCGTCAATCTACTACACAGCTCGCGAAAATCATAAAAAGGGGACTAACCGGTGGTGCGCTCGGCGGTGGTCGATCCCCGCGGCGGCGGCGACTGGGGGGCGGCTCTTCTCGCCGGATCCGGAGGGGCGGTGCAGCGGCTCGGCGCGGGAGGGTGTGGGGCGGCCCTGTGGAGCGATTCCGCCCGCAGATATGGCCGGAATCGCCGGCGGCGGGCGGGCGGAAGCAAGGGCGGGCGACGGCGGAAGGAAGGGGGAAAAGAGCGCGGGCTGAAATGTCCCTCCCGCCAACTGCTTCTCTGTTATGCACGGCACCGCAACCGCGAGAGGGAAACCCGTGTTTTCCCGGGTTGGGGCCGAAAATTTGCCGCGCCCCCTAATTTTTTTTTGCGGACCGGGGCGGGATGCGGGGTCTGGTCGGTTAGGCTTTCCGGCCCGCACCCGCATTTTGGTGGTTATTTTGCGGGTCGGGGACGGATGCGGGGTCTGCTAGAGTTGCTCTTAGAACGTCAAGATCTTTGCTCGGTTGCTTTCCATCAACATAGCATTGATGCTGCCAGATTTTAGGTTGATCGGGATTCTGAGCTATGTCATGTGTCGATATGACTGTGGTCACTTTGCATCGGTTGTGGACCTATGGTGTCACCCTTATTTTTTCACCCAACGGAAGTGTCGCGTCCTCCTGTCTTCACTTCTCGGAATATCAAGATCTTTGCTCGGTTGCTTTCCATCAACATTGCACTGATACTGCCAAAATTTGGGATTGGGTTGGTTTAGTTTTTTGGTGTATCCAACTGGATTCGGTTGGCTTTCATCACCTCCGGAGTTTCTACATTCCATTATATGCGTTTTCTTCTTTGGGGCGGCGATTTGCTTCCCAGATCACGGCTGACGGCGTATCCTGATCTGCATCGATGACGTCATGGCCGCTACTTCTACAAGCTCGTAGAAATAAAAAAGTATTGCTCCGCCGATGAGGAGGCCCATATGTGGCATCGAACTATGCTCATGGTGCAGTGTCAGTAGATGCAGGATGTTGAGTATATTGATTGATTAGGAAACATAAGATAAACTAGGATTTGTCCTGCCTTGTCTTGTACTCCAAGTTGATCATTGTATTTCTACATATATGCCCCGAGGCTCAAGCAATACAACAACTATTCCACCAAACCTCTCTCTCTCTCCCTTCTAACATGATATCAGCCTAATCGATCCTAAACCCTAGTCGCCGCCGCCGCTTCCGCACCCGCGCGCCGCCCCGGGGCGGTCGACCTCCATGACCGCCGCCGGAGGCCGCGCCGCCCGTACCTAGGGTTCGTCCGCCGGTCGTGTTGACCGGCTGCCCTAGAGAGTCTTTTTCCCGAGCCCTTGCTACAGATTTTTCTCTCTCTCTCGCTGGTCGCTTTGATCAGCGTTTACTTTTCGATTTTCCGATCTAAGATCAGTTTGCGTCGCCCACCGCCATCGTCAACACCCGCACGCCTCTACTCCGACACCGGCGTGACTGGCCGGCTACTTCATTGACCCGGTGGCCTCGCGCGATAGGCGGCCCCTTAAGGCCATCGTCCGCGCGCCGACCAGCCTGTCGACCTGCGCCGACCGTCACCACCCTGCTCCGACCGGGACACCTGCATCGCCTTCACCCGGCGGCCTCGCGTCATGCGGCGGCCAATCATATCCTCCGCTCGTGCGCCGGCCCGCCAATCGATCCACGCCACCCGCCTCCGTCGTGTCTACACGGCGGCCCTGCGGGTTGCCTCGCCGGCCTCATCTCCGGCGGCGTCAGGCTCGTCGACTGTCTCAGCTCGGGCGCCGCTACTGGCAGCCCGGGTGCCGATCGCACGACGTCCTATGACATTCGTCCTGGCCGGCTTCATCTCGGACTCCACCGCCACCCCGTCTTCACCAAGCGACGTCCCTGACCTCGCGCGTGATCGGATTGATCACCCGCCCGTCGCTGCGATCCGCCTCATCTACGCCGTGCGACCGACCTGGCCCGTCGGTTGCACACGTCTTCGTAGGCCCCGTGAAGACCGTCCTGAGTTCAACGCGCCCCTCTACCGATCGAGCAACGGGCTGCCGCCGCGTCGCCCCGTCGGGCCGCAGCGTCGTCGCCCTGTGGTTCTCTCCGCGGCTGCACCGATCCGGTGTCATCACTGCGTCGCTCTTTCGGGCCGTAGTGTCGCGGTCCACGGTCCACCGCCGCCCCGAGGCGTCCGCTCCAGGCCGTCCTCGTGGTTGCGCCGACCCTCGCGCCGCCGCTGCGTCGCCCCGTCGGGCCTTAGCGAGCGTGACACGTGATCCACGCCACTGCCGGAGGCCATTCCCACGGTTGCACCGACCCGTCCTCCGTCACCGCGCCGCCCCTTCGGGTCATCGCGCCGTGGCCCACGGCCCCGCAACCGCCCCGAGGTCTTCCGTCGCCACCCTGATCTGCCCGCCGCCGCTGCGTCGCCCCTTCGGGCCGTAGCGCCGCAGCCCGCGGTCCCCCGCCGTCTCCGCGCGTTGACCTTCCATGGTATGCGCTGCGCTGCCTCCCTTGGCGCAGGAACGCCACTGTACGCACCGGTCTTCGTCAAGCTGTCGAGTTCTTCGCCTACTTTGAGCATCGCCGTCGCGCTCCTAACCTACCCGCCGCCGCCGTCGTGAGGCCGCCGCCGCCGCTACCCCATAGCCACCGGAGCCACCTGTCCACCCCCTTCGTCTTCGTCCAGCACCAGCCCGTCGCCAGCGTCGCCGTCATCTACCCCGACCGCTTCATCTACTCCGAAAACCACGGGCTACATTGGCACCATGCTGATTGGCGCCGCGACCGTCGTCGAGTCCTTCTCTGCTGGCCTCTCCGACTTCTCCGACATGGCCCACAGCTCGTGCAGGTCTGTAATGCCCCGGACACACCCGCCGGTGGTCATTACTCCTGGCGGGGTCTAGACTGGCCTCACACATCAATACTAGTCTTTTCTGCGCACTTTGTCCTCACTCGTGCGCACCCGGGACCAACTTCCCGGTCGGTCACCCATCCTGAAACTACTCCAAGCTGAGCACGCTTAACTTTCGAGTTCTGTCTGAATGGGCTCCCGGAAAAGAAGGAATTCTTTATTGATATGAGTAGTCTATCATCCCTATTAAGCCAGGCTATCACATACACCCCCACTTAGAGGAATCGACGTCCTCGTTGAGGCACATGAACGTTCCCTCTTGGCACAAACGTCTGTGCATCCAGTCCGATACATGTGCCATGCCGTGTGCCACGACGGGTCACAAATGGCATGAACAACATGACCGAGCACCTATCCTCAAACATCCGTGTAACCGCGAGGGTCGGCTCTGATACCAACTTGTAACACCCCGGACACAACTGATAACCCTCAACCGAAAGGGATCGAGATAGTCTTCGCGGGTAAGAATAACCCAATTTATAGATTCGACACACGGGGAGCCAAAGAGTATTTATAAGCTTTGACAGTTGAGTTGTCAATTCAACCGCACCTGAAATATACTTACTTGCAACAAAAGATAAGTGGTAACGGTGATATGATAGTGATGGTGGTGACAGTAAAAGTAAACAGCAAAAGTAACAACTAATAGCCAGCAGGATTGAAACACTGTAGGCTAGGGAGATGGATGGTTGGGCGCTGCATGGATGAGATACATCATGAATCTAACTTAGGGCAAGGCACACAGAAAAGTAATGATCATCTAGGCAAATATCAAACATTAGGCATGTATCCCACAGGTAGTTGTACGTGCTTGCAATAAGAACTTGCACAACATCTTTTGTCCTACCATCCCGCTACGAACGGGGCCAAAAGGAACTTATGGAGATTAAGGTGCTCCTGTCAAAGAGCACCGGAACAAAGCAATAAACTTAATGGATACATGGAATCCTCAAATTATGGACCATCCCCTTTGGTGTTCCAAGCTGTCACTTTTGGGATCGCCGGTTCCGGACCATAATAGTTGCAATCAACTCATAGATAGGATCGAGAACACAAATATATTCATGCAAACACATAGGGTTCAGATCTGAAATCATGGCACTCGGGCCCTAAGTGACAAGCATTAAGAGCAACAAGTTGAAGCAAAGATGATAATCACCAAAGTAGATGATAGGCAACATGCCCCCAACAATCTGATAAACTATTACATGATCTAACTCATCCAATCCCTACCATCCCCTTTGCCTACATCAGGGAATTACTCACACATGGAAGGACAAGTCATGGAGGGAGGATGGAGTGGTGATGATGATGACGATGGCGACGATCTCCCCTCTCCGGAGGCCAAATCAGCCTCCAGATTAGCCCTCCCGAAGAAGAACAGAGGGTGGCGGCGGCTCCGCGACGGAAACTGGAAAAACGACTTCTGTTCTGGGGTTTTCTCGTCACGGGGATAAATACGGGCCAAGGTAGGGCACCAGAGGGGGAAGGACCCGCCCAGGCGGCCTCCCGGCGCGGCCAGGGGTGGGGCCGCGCCAGCAGGGCGCCTGGGGCCCCCCTGGCTGCCCTCTGGCCCCACTTCTGGCACAATGGCCCTTCGGGTGCGTGGATTTTCTGCGATTTTTCTTGGAATTTTCTGAGATACCTAAAAATCCGTTTTCCTGCACACAATAAAACCATACAGGCAGCTTTGCTGAAAACAGCGTCAGTCCGGGTTAGTTTAGTTCAAATCATCCAAGAATGAGGGCAAAACAATAGCAAAAGTGTTTGGAAAAGTGGATACATTTGAGACATATCAATTCCCCCAAGCTTAGCATATTGCTTGTCCTCAAGCAATTCAGTTCAACGAACTGGACGCGTCAAAGAAAATTTTGACAAACTCTTTTGCTTCATTAGATGTATATAAGCATGTACTACGAAAAGAGTCTAGCAAGTATTGAAACAATGCTATGAGGACAATGCACGAAGCAAACCTCCTTTCAAGTGACCAATCACAAATAACCAAAAGTAAATAATATACTACTGAAAATTAAGACAAGATTACATTGCACATAGCTTGAACATACTAGAGTGGTATCTCGCTAGCCTCCATGAGTGAAGCAAAACATAAATGCAGAAACTCCTCCAGAGTTTTTAAAGGAGACTAGAACTAAGAATTTCAGAATAAATAATACCACAAGCATGCAGAAGACAATGTAATACTTTGGGACAATGCACATTACACTCAGAATGACAATTATGCTCTCCTAGTTGGTGCTTTGAAGAAAGAAGGTGGAGACTCTCGAATCGTGGAATTTGATGGCGAGGTTGAAAACCCGTGGTTGGAAGCAAAGACTAAACATGTACCAAAGCTCTTAGTTTTGAAAACAGAGGTAAAAATGATTTTGAGAGGTGCATATTTCGTCAATGAATGTTAGTAGACAACCCAATCACTTCTCGATCTGGACAAGTTTCGAGGAACGGCTCCCGCACGGGGACGATCACATCCCCTTAATCTCCTTTGTTTATCACTGCCAAAAGTTTTCTGATTTCTCATGAACAAAGCGTGAAGGAGGGTTTGTTTGTTGTATTATCTTTTATGAGCCGGGCGCACTCAAGCCAGTTCCTCCTCGTATTAGGGGTTTGCAGATTAGACATGCAATCCCAGGATAAAACTTGTCCAACTTAAAAAGATCATGAATTAACTACTACTTCCTCATGAGCTAAAACAGGGGCACAAAATAGAAGATTTTGAACAATTTCGAGATGGTACAAGAAAGTCTTCGTTAGGATGGCAGGTAAATACCACATAGGAAGGTATGGTGGACTCGTATGGAATAACTGGTTTGAAAGGATTTGGATGCACAAGCAGAATTCCGCTTAGTGCGAGCGAAGGCTAGCAAGAGACTGGGAAGCGACCAACTAGAGAGCAATAACGGTCATAATCATGGAGAGCGACAAAGCAACATTGAATTGGGCATGAAAGTGATATAACTGTTCTGAAACTCAAAGATCATCGAGGCAAAGCAGACTTTTTAGTCTTAAACATGTGTAAACATGTGCCAAGTCAATCCAAGAATTCTCCAAAGGGAAATACCACCTTAGTATACCAAACTATGAACAATGCAATGCATGTAAATCATTTCAATAACACATTATATACTCTAGCTATTTGATATTAGCCACAAGGAAAGCATGAACCACTGGGAAAGCATTGTAAACATAGCACTATGTCGCTACAAGCTGGTCTCTAGATCATAAGTACAGGCATATGTACAAAAGTAGAAACAAGAAGAGTTCATACCGGTTTTCCTTGTTACTTCCCTTCCGTCAATCTTTGTCATTACTGCCTTGTCACTTGCACGATCGAACGTAGGAAATATAATTAAATCCCATCACGGACTCGAGCTGAACTTTGAAAACAAAGCAAACTAAAGAGAGAAAGGAAATCTTTTTAGGGTTTTTTTCAAAGGTTGAACTAAAGCAAAAGAAAGAGAAAATATTTTTGTTGTTTTTGCAAAGAAAGAAACAAAGATGAACGGGCAAAAACTTCGAAAAGATCAAAGCGAACAAAAATAAAACGGATAATACAATGGAAAAGTGAGAAGGGCACGTACTCCCCCAAGCTTAGGCTTTTGGCCTAAGTTGGTAGTAGCTACTGCCCCCAGGAGCCTCCTGCTCCGGGGTGGTACTGGTGAGTCCAAGGGTCGTAAAAGGATTCCGGCGCGTACATCGAAGTCCTCGGATCCTCCCACGAAGAAGGGTCCGCACTCCAAGCAAAGGAAGACCCTTCACCAAACTGGGTGATGGTCTCTCCCTGAAAAGGTGGTAACTCACCGTGCTCCTCCTCGTCGGGCACAACCCCCTCCATGGGGTTATGAAACTGATGTTGGACCATGAACTCATCGAACTGGATAACATCAAAGGACCATCCGTTCCTGCGAGAAAAACCAAACAAAAGAGGTGCAGGTAGACGGATCTTGCGTTCCGCGGTAGTTCCGAAACGTAAGATATAAACAAGGTTACCAAACTCAGAAGTCATGGTAACAAACTTATGCCTTTTCATAGCAGCAAGATCAAAACTTAAATAAGTAAAAGGCTTATCATCAGGGTGTGGGGTACCTTTAAGATACTCTAAGATAAGTGTGGCATAAACGCCACCAAATAAATCTCCCCTGTTACCGTTCATAGCAAGGCGTCGAGCAATTAAGGCACCCACATTATAATCAAACCTCCCTGAGAGGGCGGTTGCCAGGATAGCAATATCCGGCGCAGAAATGTTGCTCGTGTTGTCACGAGCTAATACCCCTCTAGCAACATAATACGCAAAATACCTGAGGTGAGGGAATAAGATGCTGGAGATTTTTGACCGATGAATATCCCTCGTATCCATGCCGCAGAGAGAGTTGAATACGGTTCTCAGCTCGGAGGGCTGAGAGGTCATCTTCGCCGTCCGCCCAACGTTTGGCACACCTATTATTTCACAAAACTTTTCCAAGGGCATGGTCAAAAGATTATTATAAATTTTAAACTCAATAGAACCAGTATCAAGGTTATATCTAAAACTGTTAATGAAATCGGAGGTGAGTTTTTGATATTGAGCAACACGGCACGTGACGAGCCGTGTCAGACCTGCATTAGCACAAAGATTATAAAACTCATCCTTAATTCCCGCAGCTTCAAGGAATTCATCACATGGGAACATCATCGCACGTGCTGGATTTGTGTCTTCCAACAACTCTAGGGGCACATGATCTTCATTGTAGCTCACCCTAGCAGTCGAGGTTGAAGCTGTGGCTCTAGTAACTCGATCGGAGCGCGCGGGCTTCTTCTTCTCAAGCCACCCCTTTGCCCTTCCTAACAAACTCATTTCTGAAATTTTTGACAAATTACAAAAACAAGGATTTAAACAAAGTGGGTTAAGGGAAACTACTCAACTCACTTACCTAAGGCATAAACTTGCATCAAAACTTGGAAAATTAATTTCTACACACGCATGCAAGCTCATCAACACAACACCAAGAACTACTAAATACTCACAAATGAAGCCACCAACCAAAAATCTAATTGGAGGGGTGGAGGAGTTACATACCAGGGAGTATTTATTCAAAATCTCAGCTCGAATGATAGGCTGTAGAGAGAGATCGAAAATTGCCTCCAAGAACAGCAAGAACGCAAGAACAGGTGCAGAACTCGTGTTTTCGGAGAGAAAGAGAGAGAGAGGAAGAAGACTCACCTGGAGGCGGGACGTGTGGGCCCCAGGCGCCCTATGGGCGCGGCCAGGGGGCAGGCCGCGCCAGCTAGCCGCCTGGGCCACTGGTGGCCCCCCCTGGTCAGCCCCAGGTGCCTTTGGGTCACTCCCGGCATGGAAATTTTTATTTTTATTTTTCTGGAATTTTTCTGAAAACTTCACTGTTGAAATTTTTTCGAAGCTCAAAAAGCTGCAAAACTTTCTGAAAACTTAAAGCAGTGATTAGTATTGTGAAGCTTCAAAAACATAAACACTTGGTACAGCAAGGAGAACAAAAGCTAAAACAAATGAAAACATAACAAGCTCAACTTTTTACCTATATAAAACATGCTCACTAGTAAGGTTGATCAAGTCTTACCAACAAACCGACGATATATAGAGCAAAAAGTCCCACCTCTTACGAAGTGATCATTGCACCTTTACTTTAATGGACATTGTCCCCACCATAATAGTTTTGTATTTGTGGTGCACATGTAGTGGACGGTCCCATTCTCCAATCTTCACGGTCTCGATATTTTCTATAGAGTTGAGGCCATGCCTCTTGTCGGTCTTCTTTGGAAAATACACCGTGTGTTCTTTATCATTCACATTGAAGGTAACCTTTCCTTTATTGCAATCAATAATAGCACCTGCGGTGTTAAGAAAAGGTCTACCAAGAATAATGGACATGCTCCCATCCTCGGGCATGTCAAGCACGACAAAATCAGTAAGGATCAAACAATTAGCAACTTCTATGGGAACATCCTCACAAATACCTATCGGGACGGCGGTTGACTTGTCAGCCATCTGAAGAGAGATATCTGTAGGGATTAGCTTCTCTAAACAAAGCCTCTTGTAAAGAGAGAAAGGCATAACACTCACTCCTGCTCCAAGATCACATAAGGCAGTTTTGACATAATTATTCTTTATGGAGCAAGGAATGGTGGGTATACCTGGATCACCAAGCTTCTCAGGAATCTTGCCACTGAAAGAGTAGTTAGCAAGCATAGTAGATATTGCTTCATTAGGAACTTTTCTTTTATTAGTAACAATATCTTTCATATATTTTGAATAGGGAGGTAACTTAATAGCATCAGTCAAAGGGATTTGAAGAAAAAGAGGTTTCATCCACTCACAAAACTTATTGTAATGCTCTTCTTCTTTAGATTTGAGAGACTTACCTGGAAAGGGCATGGGTTTCTGTATCCATGGTTCTCTTTCCTTCCCATGTCTTCTTGCGACGAAGTCTTCTCTAGTGTACTTCTTGCGTTTGTCAGGTGCTTCTTCTTCTCGAACTTCAGGCGGATCATTCTTCTCTTTATCCTTATCTTCAGGTTCGGCACCGTCTTCAGTCTCATCATCGGAGGTAGATATACTGTTGGGATCAACAACTGGCTCTTCACTTGTAATAGGATCATTGGAATTGTCAGCCTCCTTGTGTTTCTTCTTCTTCTTCTTTGGAGAGCCAACAATTTCTTCTTCCTGCATTTGAGAATCTTGCTCGATTCTCCTCGGATGCCCCTCTGGATAGAGAGGATCTTGAGTGCTAGTTCCTCCTAGGGTCTTAATCCCGAAGGCCTGTAAATCATCTTGTTTGGTATTGTTAGCAAGCAAATCTTTTTGCACATTAGAAATTTGTTCAAGCTGAGTTTGAACCATATGAAAATGCTTCACAAGACATTTAACATCATTAACTGTTCTACCTAGAACATCAAGCAAACTTTTGATAGCAAGGGAATTATCATGCAATTGACTTTGTATCCTCTCATTAAAATGACTTTGCTTCATAATAAAATTATCAAGCTCATCTAAACATTGATCAGGAGGCTTACCATGAGGGATGTCACTTGCGTTGAAATCTAAAAGAGAGTGTACCTCTACCATAGGAGGGTGAGTGGTAGGCTCACACAACTTCTCAATAGGGGGTAGATTCTTCACGTCTTCAGTTTTAATTCCCTTCTCTTTAATAGACTTCTTTGCTTCTTGCATATCTTCGGGGCTTAGAACAAACATGCCCCTCTTCTTTGGTGGTGGAGGCGGTTCAGGGACGGACCAATCTTCATGGTTTTTGGCAATCCTGCCCATCAAATCCTCTGCATCGTCTGGTGTTCTTTTCCTAAAAACACAACCAGCACAACTATCCAAATAGGACCTGGATTCATCAGTTAGACCAGCATAAAATATATCGATTAATTCATTCTTAGGGACTCCATGTCCTGGTCTGGCCTGGATCAGACTACAGTACCTCCCCCGAGCTTTAGGGAGGTGCTCATCCTGCAACTGTTTAATGTTATAAATTCTTTGTAAAGCAGCATGTTGCATATGAGCAGGAAAGTACTTATCAACAAAAGAGTGAGCTAAGTCTTGAGGACTCTTAATGGAACCACATGGTAGTGCATCATACCATGTTTTAGCACCTTCCTTCAAAGAGAAAGGAAGAAGCTTAGTCACATAAAAGTTTCGTATCTTTTCATTCGTGGTAAACAAGCCACCCAACTCAGTGAGTTTGGTCAGGTGTGCAATAGCATCATCATTTTCTCTGCCATAAAAGGGGTCAGCTTCAACCATAGATATAAGTGAAAGATCAATAGAGAAATCATAATCAGGATCATTGATGCATATAGGAGATGTAGCAAATTCAGGATCAGGAACAGTCTTGTTCTTCAAGGAGTGTTTTTCAAGCAGCTTCTTAATAGCTTCAGGGTTAGAGTCGGCAAACTCTGTCAGTTCCCTGCATAAATCATCATCAAGCATAATTTAAAAATCATCAAGGAGTCTCTCCTTGAGTTTACTCAAATCAGGATAATCATAAGTTCCACCAATAGGGTAGCGAGTAACAGGAATTTCAATTCCAGATTTTTTTGCAGCAGCAGCGATCTGTTTCTCAAGAGCATAACCAAGTGAACCAATATCATCAAGAGTAGTAGAAGCATCATCAAAAGTATCAGACATAGTAACAGATTCAGTAGAAGCATCATGTGGTGGTGGTGAGGCAAACTTACTCATAACAGAAGGTGAATCAAGTGTAGCACTAGTGTTCAGAACAGTACCTCTTCTTGTAGTGGATAGTAAGATCGGAACCTTGGGGTCTCCTTTCTTACCCATAGCGGATGAAGTGTAGCAGGTAGGATACTTCAAGTAGACTTGTAAATATTGCTATGCTCCCCGGCAACGGCGCCAGAAAACGGTACTTGATAACCCTCAACCGTAAGGGATCGAGATAGTCTTCGCGGGTAAGAATAACCCAATTTATAGATTCGACACACGGGGAGCCAAAGAGTATTTATAAGCTTTGACAGTTGAGTTGTCAATTCAACCGCACCTGAAATATACTTACTTGCAACAAAAGATAAGTGGTAACGGTGATATGATAGTGATGGTGGTGACAGTAAAAGTAAACAGCAAAAGTAACAACTAATAACCAGCAGGATTGAAACACTGTAGGCTAGGGAGATGGATGGTTGGGCGCTGCATGGATGAGATACATCATGAATCTAACTTGGGGCAAGGCACACAGAAAAGTAATGATCATCTAGGCAAATATCAAACATTAGGCATGTATCCCATAGGTAGTTGTACGTGCTTGCAATAAGAACTTGCACAACATCTTTTGTCCTACCATCCCGCTACGAACGGGGCCAAAAGGAACTTATGGAGTGATACGTCCAAAACGTATCTATAATTTCTGCTTGCTCCATGCCTCTTTTGTGTGATATTGCTACGATATTTATGCACTTCCATACACTTTTGATCATATTTGGACTAACCTATTAACTCAGTGCACCACAGTGCCAGTTCCTGTTTTCTGCTATTTTTCTATTTCAGGTTTCCCCCATATTAAAAGTGCCCTAAAAATTCCGGGAAAAATACAGGAAAAATCAGCGTATTGGGAGCTTCCGGAAAAATCAAGGCAGGGCCAGAGGGGAGCCTGGGGGGGGGGGCCAGGCGGCCACCCGGCGCGGCCCCACCCCTGGCCGCGCCAGGGGGCGCCTGGGGCCCCACCTCCGCCTCTGGTGACCCCCTTTGGCATATATATTACACGCGTCCCGAAACCCTCGAGGACGGAACCCTTTTTCGCGATCTCATCTCTGTTCCGCCGCCGCCGCGCTTCCAAGATCGGGAGCACCAGGAGAACTCTTCCCGGCACCCTGCCGGAGGGGAGGATCACCACCAGGAGCTTCTCCACCACCATGGACGCTTCCCGGATGAGTTGTGAGTAGTCCCCCTTGGACCATGGGTCCATGACCAGTAGCTATGTGATGCTCTCCTCCCCTCTTTGTTCTTCATCGATTAGACCTCGTGAGCTGCCCTACATGATCGAGGCACATATGTAATCTTTATGCTGTTGCTATGTTGAGTTTGCTGGGATCCGATGGATTATGAGATTATGTTCAGATTGTGTGTGAGTAATATATTTGATTCACCTCTTTTATATTTATGTTCTTGAGTAATTCTTGCATGTTCTCCGTTGCTATTTATTGCTTTGGCCGAGTAGTAGGTAGTAACTCCAAGAGGGAACGTTATGCTTGATTGTGGGTTCATGCCCCTCGATGACTAGCTTGAGTGACAGAAACATGAGTCTAAGGGATGTGCTGTTGCCACAAGGGGGAAAACAACGGTGCTTGTACTTGCGGGTGCAAGGATTGTTTACTTTACGCAAAGTTCTTTTAATGCAGTTGTCTGTTGCTTTGAGTTTACACTTTGGGTGGGACTCGCAACTTAATAAGAGTGAGATGTTCTGGATAGATATCTCAAGGTGGATGATTAGTAGTCGATACAGATGGATTTCGGTCTACTTGCCTTGGCGTACCGCCCATGCTTTTGAGCCTCTACCTTTCTTTACAGCATAGTTAGCATTGGTTTGCGCACATAATCCTGTCAATTGCCCAGCTGTAATTTGTTTACCTCGCTTAGCTGTTTTATCGTCTTTTGGGAGAGAGACATCACTAGTGAACATCATGGGACCCCGGTCCATATTACCATCACTGATCACACCCGCTATTTACTTCCCGTTCTTATTTCCTAGTTGCAGTCATACCTATCACTATTATCTCTTGCGTTTGATCCTTTGTAAACGACAAGGCCGGAGGGATTGACAACCTCTCTGTACTCGTTGGGAGCAAAGTTATTTGTATCTGTGTGCAGGTCCTGTCAAGCAAAAGTTTCTGGCGCTATTAACACCTTCTTGTCGACCCTCGGAGTCTCACGGGATTCGATCCTTGGTATCTTTGCCAAGGGAAATTTGCCGCTACGCTACATCTCAAACCTTCCACTTGGGGTAACCAACGAGGGGCGAGAAGCCATCAAGCAAGTTTCTAGCGCCGTTGCCGGGGACTCCACTCTTCAAGATAGGGGAGTTGCACGCTATCTTTTATCTTTGCTTTTTAGTCTTGTTAGTTTACTTTTCAGTTTTTGCTTTAGTGTCTTCTATCAAAAATCACAAAAATAGTTATCTTGCTTGCTGCTATGGGTTCCACCGAGAACACCAAGTTGTGTGACTTCACTAGTCATAACAACGTTGACTTTATCTGCACGCCTATTACTACACCTGCCACTTCAGCACCTTCTTATGAAATTAAACCTGCTTTACTGAACCTAGTTATGAAAGATCAATTCTCCGGTGCTGGAGATGATGCTGCTTTGCACTTAAATAATTTTGTTGAACTATGTGATATGCAAAAGTACCGAGAAGTAGATAGTGATATTGTTAAGCTTAAGCTTTTTCCTTTCTCCTTGAGAGGAGGAGCTAAAATTTGGTTTCAATCCTTGCCTAGGAATAGCATAGATTCTTGGGACAAGTGCAAGGATGCCTTTATCGGGAAGTACTATCCCCTGCTAAAATTATCCAACTAAGGAGTAACATAATGAATTTTAAACAATTGGATAATGAACACGTTGCCCAAGCTTGGGAACGCATGAAATCTCTTGTCAAGAACTGCCCTACTCATGGTTTGACTACTTGGATGGTTATCCAAACTTTTTATGTAGGCTTGAACTTTACCTCGCGGAACTTGTTAGATTCGGCCGCGGGAGGAACCTTTATGTCAACAACACTTGGTGCTGCCACGAAGCTTCTCGACGAGATGATGACTAATTATTCCCAATGGCACACCGAACGCGCTCCAACAGGTAGGAAGGTAAACTCTATCGAGGAGATTTCCTCCCTAAATGAAAAAGTTGACTTGATCATGTCTCTACTTTCCAAGCAATCTCCTATTGATCCTCATGATGTTCCTTCAAATTCTTTGATTGCTCAAGATCAAGTAGATGTGAACTATATCTCTAGAAACAATTTCAATAACAATGCTTATAGGAGTAATTTTGGTAGCAACCCTAGACCGTTCCCCTCTAATTCCTATGGGAACAACAATGCTTATCCTAGCACCAAGAACTCCACCCAAAGAGATAGAGACATGCCTAGTTATGAAAACTTCTAGAAATATAGAAGGCCACTAAGAACTACATGCACACCCAATATGAACAAAACAAGACCTTCTCGAGGCAATTAGATGAGCATACTGCTATCTTGCAAGACATTGGTAGACAACTGGAGAGCCTAAATATTGAGATTTCTAACCTCCAGACTAGGCTCACTATCACTGAGACCCAAGTTTCCAATATGTCCCACACACAAGCCACTTTGATAAACCAAATGGCAGCTAAACCCGAAGTGGTTGCACCCTTGAAGGAGGAAGAAGATAGAATTAAGAGCCTTCCTACCCACCACACTGTTGCTACTATCCAAGTTGTTGAGGATATCCAAACTCTTAGCACCCAATGCACTCCTGGTCCCATTGGACCTATTAATGGTGATGCTATGACCTCAACCGTAGAAACTCCTATGACCATAGAAGCTACCAAACAAGTGAGCCTAAAGGACACCACTACCACTTTACTTGATAGTAGTGACCTTGATTTTGATAATTGCACCCTTTCTGAAGTTATTAGTTTTCTTCACAAGATGTCTAGAGATCCCCACACTAGCACACTTAATCTTGCCTTCACGGAGCATATCACTAATGCTCTTATCAAAGCTAGGGAGGAGAAGCTTAGGGTAGAAGCCTCCATACCTAGAAAGCTAGAGGATGGTTGGGATCCTATGATTAAAATTAAGTTGAATAACTTCTCTTGCTATGCTTTATGTGATGTTGGAGCTAGTACCTCCGTTATGCCCAAAAGAATATATGATATGCTTAAATTGAAACCTTTTGATCCTTGTTGTTTTGGTGTTCGTCTTGTTGATTCTTCCATAAAGAAACCTTTGGGGAGGATCGACGATGTTCTTATCATTGTCAATGACAATTATGTTCCTGTTGATTTTACTATTATGGATATTGAATGTGAACCTTCATGTCCAATTATTTTAGGACGTCCTTTTCTTCGCACCGTTGGTGCTATCATTGACATGAAAGAGGGGAATATAAAATTCCAATTTCCTCTCAAGAAAGGGATGGAACACTTCCCTAGAAAGAAGATTAAGTTACCGTTTGAGTCCGTTATACGGGCTAGCTATTCTTTTACTCTTGATAAAACTTGATCCTCTCTTTTTGCATCATGCCTAGCTTAAAGGCATAAAAGAAAGCGCTTTTGGGAGGCAGCCCACAACGAATAAAGTTTTATTTTGCTTTTGTTGTGTCTTGATGTTTGTTACTACAGTAGCATCATCATTGTATCTTTTCTTTTCAGCTTTGTGTCAAGTTTAGCCTCTGATTGCAAGAAAGTTCAAAAGTTGTGACGTGCAGTCCAGAAAACAGATTATGTCCTTGGACAGAAAAATTCGTATAAAATAACCGGATCATCTTTTTGATCTGATTTTTTTGACAACGTGCTCTATATAATTGGCTTTCGGGCGTCTGTTCTGAGTTTTTTGATTTGAGTAGCAGAAGTGCCCCGAAAAAAATTATTTACTACCTGCTGGTCTGTTTTTCACAGATTCTGTCCTGTTTTGCCTTTTCTTCGTTTTGCAAACCTTGAGCTTGCTTTTTCTTTGCAAAAACCTTTTGGCAATCTTGAGAAACAATAGCTCTTCAAGATTATCTTTATTTCCAGCAAGGAAAAATTATTTTATTATGGGTACTAACCTCGCTAATCAGATTATGATGAGTTATGTATGAAGGGAGTTTTCAAGTGTGCGAGGGAAGATGATAAAAAGATTCAGGAGGGTCAAACGCTCAAGCTTGGGGATGCCCCCGTACACCCCCAAGAAATATTCAAGAAGACTCAAGCGTCTAAGCTTGGGGATGCCCCCGTGCATCCCCTTCTCCATCAACAATTATCAGTTCGTCTTTCGTTCCACTATATTTTAATCACTTCATGCGTTATGTGCTATGCTTGGAGCGTCTTGCTTTTAGTTTCCTTTTTAGTTTTCTTTAGCTTTGCTTGCTGTTCATAACGAGTTAGAACCCAGCTTTCTTTGTGTGTGAGAGAAACATGCTCCACTTCAACCTAGAACACAACATAGGATTTTCATGCTTATCTTTGCTATGTGTGTTCTTTGTCTTTCCATAGCTACTGTCATGTTTAGCTCTTAGTTTTCATGCTTTTCTTTTTAAAGAGCTTTTGTTTAGTTGGTTGTTGAACTCTCTTGAGTTTTCATGATTATCTTGTTAAGAGAGTTTGTCAGTTGCACTGAGTTGTGTGTCTTAACTTAAAGTAGGTAATTGAGGTTGCTATTTAATTTTAGTAGTAACTTGCAATAGTTTTGAGGTATTGCCATGAGTAATGTCTGAACTTTTGGTGTCAAGAGCTTTAGCCTATTAGTGATAGATGTCGTATTTTGGGAAATCCGTGTTTATTTTCGGAAACCTACAAAATAGTTGAGAACTTTAGCTACTAAATGGATCGAATATTAGAGTACACTCACGTACCATGGGTCGAGGATGCGCAAGGGTAACCAAACCCCCATACACTCCTCCTCGGGGTACTTGTCTCTTTGTGAACCTCCTAATTAGATTGAGAGTTACCGATAATAAGTGCATGAGTTCTTTGGACTAATGTGAGTATTCGAAGGTTGACACTTCCACCTATCCATATTTTTCTAGCCTCTTCGGTACCGTGCATTGCCCTTTCTCACCTCGAGAGTTGGCGCATACTTCGCCGGTGCATCAAAATCCTTGGCACGATACGCTCTGTCATCATAAACCTCATTATATCCTTCCTCAAAACAGCCACCATACCTACCTATTAAGGCATTTCCATAGCCTTTCCGAGATACATTGCCATGCAACATCCATCTTCTCATGACTTGATCTTCATGTTATACATGCTTTTTGCTTGATCGATGAGCCGCATGCTAGTTGGGCCTTGCCCTAATCATTGCTACATGACGCGCTAGTATCATTGCATATCCCGCTACACTGGCAGAGGCATACATTTGCATACATCATGATAGTTTCATTTTCTTTATGTTGAGTACTTTTGTAAAGTGTGAAAGATCCTCTATACTTCTTGTAATACATAGAGTGTTGCCCCTTAAGTGAGGAAAAGATCCCAAAGAGGACAAAATCAAAAGATCCCAAAGAGGACAAATGAGAGATAAAGAGAAAGAGCCATTGAGGCCACAAAAAAATAAAAAAAAAGAGAAAAAAGAGAAAAAGAAATAAAAAGAGAGAAGGGGGCACACTACTATTTCTTTTGAGAGATCCACACTTGTACTCCATCTTATACCTTGTACTCCATAGAGATTATCATTTATGCATATAGCTATGTGGGGACCTTTACACTATAGAACTTGGCTTGTATATTCCAATGATGAGCCTCCTCAAAAGAGCTCTAGGTCTTCTTGAGCAAGCAAGTTGGATGCACCCCCACTAGTCCCATTGGAGAGCTTACCTTAGCTCATATGTGCATCCGTTGCATGGCAATCCCTACTCCTCACATCATATCTATCATTTGGCTTTCTCTCGCCGATGATTGTCCTCATTGATGTGAGCCTTTCACACCTTTTTGTCTTCCCCCTCTATCATTTTTCTCTCTTTGCCATCCTAAGTGTCGACTTTCTTGCTTACGCTCATCCATTGCATGAGTGCTCAAAATATCGAAAGGGAGTGGATCATTTTGACTTGTACCTAGCTGACGGTCTGGGGATGAGTCAAGATAAGATTCCAAAGAAGACCAAGTGTGAAACTTTAGTAGATTAAGTTCTCAACAATACAAAAACTATTTTTTACTCTCTCATATATCCCTATCCCCTTTCTTGCACGCAAACACCATTTGGAGACATTCGAGTCACGGACAGCGAGAGCTCTTGCACCTTTATGTTCTTATGTTACTTGTTACAATGCTAATATAGACTCTTGCTTGTTATGACTTGAATTGAATTACATGCCTTGATTGCTTTACTTAAAAGTTCTTATATGGTTGATAGCATGTCACCACAGAAATTATGCTTGTTATCATTTACCTACTCGAGGACGAGCAGGAATTAAGCTTGGGGATGTTGATACGTCCAAAACGTATCTATAATTTCTGCTTGCTCCATGCCTCTTTTGTGTGATATTGCTATGATATTTATGCACTTCCATACACTTTTGATCATATTTGTACTAACCTATTAACTCAGTGCACCACAGTGCCAGTTCCTGTTTTCTGCTGTTTTTCTATTTCAGGTTTCCCCCATATTAAAAGTGCCCTAAAAATTCCGGGAAAAATACAGGAAAAATCAGCGTATCGGGAGCTTCCGGAAAAACCAAGGCAGGGCCAGAGGGGAGCCTGGGGGGGCCCAGGCGGCCACCCGGCGCGGCCCCACCCCTGGCCGCGCCAGGGGGGCGCCTGGGGCCCCACCTCCGCCTCTGGTGACCCCCTTTGGCATATATATTACACGCGTCCCGAAACCCTCGAGGACGGAACCCTTTTTCGCGATCTCATCTCTGTTCCGCCGCCGCCGCGCTTCCAAGATCGGGAGCACCAGGAGAACTCTTCCCGGCACCCTGCCGGAGGGGAGGATCACCACCGGGAGCTTCTCCACCACCATGGACGCTTCCCGGATGAGTTGTGAGTAGTCCCCCTTGAACCATGGGTCCATGACCAGTAGCTATGTGATGTTCTCCTCCCCTCTTTGTTCTTCATCGATTAGACCTCGTGAGCTGCCCTACATGATCGAGGCACATATGTAATCTTTATGTTGTTGCTATGTTGAGTTTGCTGGGATCCGATGGATTATGAGATTATGTTCAGATTGTGTGTGAGTAATATATTTGATTCACCTCTTTTATATTTATGTTCTTGAGTAATTCTTGCATGTTCTCCGTTGCTATTTATTGCTTTGGCCGAGTAGTAGGTAGTAACTCCAAGAGGGAACGTTATGCTTGATTGTGGGTTCATGCCCCTCGATGACTAGCTTGAGTGACAGAAACATGAGTCTAGGGGATGTGTTGTTGCCACAAGGGGGAAAACAACGGTGCTTGTACTTGCGGGTGCAAGGATTGTTTACTTTACGCAAAGTTCTTTTAATGCAGTTGTCTATTGCTTTGAGTTTACACTTTGGGTGGGACTCGCAACTTAATACCAGCGAGATGTTCTGGATAGATATCTCAAGGTGGATGATTAGTAGTAGATACAGATGGATTTCGGTCTACTTGCCTTGGCGTACCACCCATGCTTTTGAGCCTCTACCTTTCTTTACAGCATAGTTAGCATTGGTTTGCGCACATAATCATGTCAATTGCCCAGCTGTAATTTGTTTACCTCGCTTAGCTGTTTTATCGTCTTTTGGGAGAGAGACATCACTAGTGAACACATGGGACCCCGGTCGATATTACCATCACTGATCACACCCGCTATTTACTTCCTGTTCTTATTTCCTAGTTGCAGTCATACCTATCACTATTATCTCTTGCGTTTGATCCTTTGTAAACGACAAGGCCGTAGGGATTGACAACCTCTCTGTACTCGTTGGGAGCAAAGTTATTTGTATCTGTGTGCAGGTCATGTCAAGCAAAAGTTTCTGGCGCTATTGACACCTTCTTGTCGACCCTCGGAGTCTCACGGGATTCGATCCTTGGTATCTTTGCCAAGGGAAATTTGCCGCTACGCTACATCTCAAACCTTCCACTTGGGGTAACCAACGAGGGGCGAGAAGCCATCATGGAAATTAAGGTGCTCCTGTCAAAGAGCACCGGAACAAAGCAATAAACTTAATGGATACATGGAATCCTCAAATTATGGACCATCCCCTTTGGTGTCCCAAGCTGTCACTTTTGGGATCGCCGGTTCCGGACCATAATAGGTGCAATCAACTCGTAGATAGGATCAAGAACACAAATATATTCATGCAAACACATAGGGTTCAGATCTGAAATCATGGCACTCGGGCCCTAAGTGACAAGCATTAAGAGCAACAAGTTGAAGCAAAGATGATAATCACCAAAGTAGATGATAGGCAACATGCCCCCAACAATCTGATAAACTATTACATGATCTAACTCATCCAATCCCTACCATCCCCTTTGCCTACAGCAGGGAATTACTCACACATGGAAGGAGAAGTCATGGAGGGAGGATGGAGTGGTGATGATGATGACGATGGCGACGATCTCCCCTCTCCGGAGGCCAAATCAGCCTCCAGATTAGCCCTCCCAAAGAAGAACAGAGGGTGGCGGCGGCTCCGCGACGGAAACTGGAAAAACGACTTCTGTTCTGGGGTTTTCTCATCACGGGGATAAATACGGGCCAAGGTAGGGCACCAGAGGGGGAAGGACCTGCCCAGGCGGCCTCCCCGCGCGGCCAGGGGTGGGGCCGCGCCAGCAGGGCGCCTGGGGCCCCCCTGGCTGCCCTCTGGCCCCACTTCTGGCACAATGGCCCTTCGGGTGCGTGGATTTTCTGTGATTTTTCTTGGAATTTTCTGAGATACCTAAAAATTCGTTTTCCTGCACACAATAAAACCATACAGGCAGCTCTGCTGAAAACAGCGTCAGTCCGGGTTAGTTTAGTTCAAATCATCCAAGAATGAGGGCAAAACAATAGCAAAAGTGTTTGGAAAAGTAGATACGTTTGAGACGTATCAACACCCGTCGGTGGTCGTTACTCCTGGCGGGATCTAGACCGGCCCCACACATCAATAGTAGTCTTTTCTGCGCACTTTGTCCTCACTCGTGCGCACCCAGGACCAACTTTCGGTCACCCATCCTGAAACTACTCCAAGTTGAACACGCATAACTTTCGAGTTCTGTGTGAATGGGCTCCCAGAAAAGAAGGAATTCCTTATTGGTATGAGTAGTTCATCATCCCTATTAAGCCAGGCTATCACAAGGTCCCCGTCTACGCATGCTCGAAGCTGGCAACACCGATGCGTGCCTTCATCCACGACGTGTCCCCGGGCCTAGCAAGCCTAGTGCGGCGCTTTGTCAACTTCGTCTTCGTCCGTCTACGCATGCCCGGTGCTGGCAACACCGATGTGTGCCTTTGATAACCCACAAGTGTAGGGGATCGCAACAGTTTTCGAGGGTAAAGTATTAAACCCAAATTTGTTGATTCGACACAAGGGGAGCCAAAGAATACTCTTAAGTATTAGCAACTGAGTTGTCAATTCAGCCACACCTGGAAACTTAGTATCTGCAGCAAGATAGTTTAGTAGCACAGTAATATGATAGTGGTGGTAGTAGCAATAAAAGTTAAGATAGTATTATTGTAGTTTTTATAATAATAGCAACGGGAAAGTAAATAGCAACTAGCAATATAGGTAAAGCTCATAGGCATTGGATGGGTGATGGGAAATTACGTCGGATGCAATTCATCATGTAGAAGTTATAACCTAGGGTGACACAGAACTAGCTTCGGTTCATCAATGCAATGTAGGCATGTATTCCGAATATAGTCATATGTGCTTATGTAAAAGAACTTGCATGACATCTTTTGTCCTACCCTCCCGTGGCAGCGGGGTCCTATTGGAAACTAAGGGATATTACGACCTCCTTTTAATAGAGTACCGGACCAAAGCATTAACACATAGTGAATACATGAACTCCTCAAACTATGGTCATCACCGGGAGTGATCCCGATTATTGTCACTTCGGGGTTGCCGGATCATAACACATAGTAGGTGACTATAGACTTGCAAGATAGGATCAAGAACACACATATATTCATGGAAACATAATAGGTTCAGATCTGAAATCATGGGACTCGGGCCCTAGTGACAAGCATTAAGCATAGCTAAGTCATAGCAACATCAATCTCAGAACATAGTGGATACTAGGGATCAAACCCTAAAAAAACTAACTCGATTACATGATAGATCCCATCCAACCCATCACCGTCCAGCAAGCCTACGATGGAATTACTCACACACGGCAGTGAGCATCATGGAATTGGTGATGGAGGAAGGTTGATGATGACGATGGCGACGATCTCCACTCTCCGGAGCCCCGAACGGACTCCAGATCAGCCCTCCCGAGAGAGATTAGGGCTTGGCGGCGGCTCCGTCTCGTAAAACGCGATAATTCTTTCTCCTTGATTTTTTTTCTCCATGAAACGGAATATATAGGACCTGGGGATACGTCGGTGGGGCATCGGGCTGCCCTTGAGGTAGGAGGGTGCGCCCTGGGAAGGGGGGCGCGCCCCCCACCCTCGAGGACAGCCCGTGGGCCCCCAGATGTGGATCTTCTTGCAGGTATTTTTTATATTTTCTGAAATGAATCTTCGTTGATTTTCAGGCGATTCCGAGAACTTTTTATTTCTGCACAAAAACAACACCATGGCAGTTCTGCTGAAAACAGCGTCAGTCCGGGTTAGTTCCATTCAAATCATGCAAGTTAGAGTCCAAAACAAGGGCAAAAGTGTTTGGCAAAGTAGATATGTTGGAGACATATCAACTCCCCCAAGCTTAAACATTTGCTTGTCCTTAAGCAATTCAGTTGATAAACTGAAAGTGATAAAGAAAAACTTTGACAAACTCTATTTGCTCTTGTTGTTGTAAATATGTAAGCTAGCATTCCGGTTTTCAACAAGATCATGAGCTAACCACATTAACAATAACTTTTAGGTCTCAAGACTACTCACATCAATAGCATAATCAACTAGCGAGCAATAATAATAAACCTCGGATGATAACACTTCTCAAAACAATCATGATATGATATAACAGGATGGTATCTCGCTAGCCCTTTCTGAGACTGCAAAACATAAATGCAGAGCACCTTTAAAGATCAAGGACTGACTAGACATTGTAATTCATGGTAAAAGAGATCCAGTCATGATCATACTCAATGCAAATTAATAGTAATACATGCAATGACATAGGTGCTCTCCTACTGGTGCTTTTTGATAAGAGGGTGATGACTCTGCATAAAAGTAAATAGATAGGCCCTTCGCAGAGGGAAGCAGGGATTTGTAGAGGTGCCAGAGCTCAATTTTTAAATAGAGATTGAATAAAATTTTGAGCGGTATACTTTCATTGTCAACATAACAACCAAGAATCTCGATATCTCCCATGCTACGCACATTATAGGCGGTTCCCAAACAGAATGGTAAAGTTTATACTCCCCCAACCACCAACAAGCACACTCCACAGCCAGCCGAATCCACGGGTTAGCGTCCAAACAAGCAACAGCCCTGGGGGAGTTTTGTTTAATTATTATGATTTTGAGCATGGGACTGGGCATCCAGATTACCAGCCATTTTCTCGTGAATGATGAGCGGAGTCCACTCATCGTGAGAATAACCCACCTAGCATGGAAGATATAGACAGCCCTAGTTGATACATGAGTTGTTCGAGCATACAAAACAGAATTTCATTTGAAGGTTTAGAGTTTTGCACATACAAATTTACTTGGAACGGCAGGTAAATACCGCATATAGGAAGGTATGGTGGACTCATGTGGAATAATTTTGGGGGTTTAGGGAAGTGGATGCGCAAGCAGTATTCCCGCTTAGTACAGGTGAAGGCTAGAAAGAGACTGGGAAGCAACCAACTAGAGAGCAACAACGGTCATGAACATGCATTAAAATTAATCGACAATGTATGCAAGCATGAGTAGGATATAAATCACCATGAACATAAATATCGTGATGGCTATGTTGATTTGTTTCAACTACATGCGTGAACATGTGCCAAGTCAAGTCACTTAAATCGTTCAGAGGAGGATACCACCCATCATACCACATCACAACCATTTTAATATCATGTTGGCACGCAAGATAGACCATTATAAACTCTCAGCTAATTAAGCATGGCATAAGCAGCTATGATCTCTAATTGTCATTGCAAACATGTTTCATTATAACAAGCTGAATCAAGAACGACGAGCAATCATATTTACAAAAACAAGAGAGGTCGAGTTCATACCAGCTTTTCTCATCTCAATTAGTTCATCATATATCATCCTTATTGCCTTTCACTCGCACGACCGAACGGTGTGGAAAATAATAATAGTGCACGTGCATTGGACTAAGTTGGAATCTGCAGGCATTTGATACAAGAGAGAAGACAAGGTAATATGGCTCAAGGTTAAATCAACAACAAAGCATATGAGAGCCACTAAGAATTTTCAATCATGGTCTTCTACTCTTAACCCCTAAAGAAAAGAAAAGAAACTATTTACACGGGAAAGCTCCCAACAAGCAAAAGAAGAACGGGAAATCTTTTTGGGTTTTCAATTTTAGTTACTACTACAAGCAAAGAAAATAAACTGGATAGAAGCTACAACTAATATTTTTTTTGTTTTTCTGGGTTTTTCTAGGACACAAGAAAAAGACTAAGAAAAAGAAATTTAAACTAAGCATGGATGGTACAGTGAAAGAGTGTGAGCACCGACAACTAGAATAAGTGTGTGAACATGAATGTAAGTCGGTGAGAAACACGTACTCCCCCAAGCTTAGGCTTTTGGCCTAAGTTGGTCTATGGCCATGGATCGAAGCCACTCCCTCCAGTGTACTGAGATGTGTCCTGTGGATGCCACTGGTTGGCGAGCTCGTCCAGATCGCACCCATAAACAGATTGACGAGAAGGATCAAATGGTGGTTCTCGCTCAGGCTCTGAAGCTTGTGCCTGGCCCTGGTACTGGTAGAAGGCATCTGATGTAATGAGGTACTTGCCTATGGACAGATCAAACAGAGATGGTGCAGGCAAGGTAACAATTTCACAGTATATTTCATCAAACCTCGATTTATAAAGTAGCTGCATATTTTTGTCTTTAACAATAAAGTCATGAGCTACCATGCTCTTGTAGTCTAGATAAACAGGGGCAAGCAATTTTTCTTCCTTCTCATGATGCCTAATAGGTATATTAAAATGTCCAGCAAGGCGAGAAGCAAAGATGCCTCCAATACGGACCCCTTTGAGCGGTTCAGACTTAATCGTTTGGCAACGACGGCGCCCAAGCTAAAAGTTGTGTCACGGAATAAAGCATGGCGTAGAATGATAATATCAGGGGCACTTAGACCCGTGACCAATTAAACACCTACTAGCAAATAAAGCAAAGTAGCGTAGAACAGGGAAGTGTATACTGGTGATTCTTGCTCCTGAAACTTGTCTAGTTTCACCTACGGCTATCATATCAATAAACCCTTTGACGTCTTCATGACGTGGTTCATCTAGTCTACCTTCAAAAGGTACTTTGCATATTTCACAAAAATCTAACAGTGATATCTCCTTAACCACATCATATAAGTGAAACTCCACCGTAGGTGGTGTTTTCCTAGAATGAAAATGGAAGCTTTGCGTAAAAATATTGGTGAGTAAGAGATATTGTTCTTTTTGGTCGTTGATGAAGTCGGTGAGGCCTGCATTATTAGCCATCTAATAAAAGTCTTCATAAATACCGGCGGACGTCACGAAATTATTACAAGGCCATTCGCACGGTCGAACTTTCGCCATGCGAGGAAGATGATACTTGGGCTTCTTGTTTTCTTCTTTCTACTTCTCCTCTGAGCTCTTGCTGGAAGAGCCCCTCAATATTCTTTTTGACATTTTCCTTTTCTGAAAATTTCTGAAATTTTTAGTAACTCACAATAAAAGTTAACCAAACTCAACAAGATTGATAGCAACAACTCCTACAAGTGCATAGAGGCTATATCATGCATTAGAATTACTTGGGACCAAGAAAAATTGACATGCAAGCTCAAGAACAAGGTCACCACAACAGCATAAATTTTCAACAAATAAAGCAGTAGAACAAAAACTAATTGGACCAATGGAGGAGGCACATATCAAGGAACAATCTCCCCAAACAGTTTGGTGAATGGTGCTTTGAGCAAGGAGATCGAAAATGGCAGCAAAACGAGCTAGAACTCAGGTTTGAGCTGGCTGGGGATTTTTTTGGGAGGAAGAAGAAGAGTGTGGGTGAAAGGATAAGTCGAGGGGGGCCACGTGGGGCCCTCGAGGCAGGGGGGCGCGCCCTGTGAAGGGGGGGGCGCCTTGTGCCTTCGAGGCCAGGTGCTGGCTCCCCTCGCTGTGTGTTCAGTGCCATATTTTCTTAAATATTCTAGAAAAAATCATATTTCATTTTTATGGCATTTGGAGAACTTTTATTTTTGGAATATTTTTTATTGCACGGGTAAGTCTGGAAACAGACAGATAATGCTATTTTTCTTTTATTTAACCTAATTAACATAAAGTAAAAGGGGGGTATAGAAGGTTTGTGCCATCTAAATTCACCTATCCCATGTTCATCCAAAAGAATCCATTAACAAGGTTTATCAGGTCTTGTTAGTAAACTCTTTCCGAGTAACATGAAATCGGAGAATTTTCGAATAACACTATGTTACCTCAATGGGGATATGTATGTCCCCAACAATAAGTATGTCATATGCCTTCTTGATAGTAGGAATAGGAAACTCAAAACCTCCAATAGTAATAGTTGAAGTTTTTCCAATATAATTGATACTATAGACTTGAGGTTGTTTCCTCGGAAAGTGTACCGTATGCTCATTACCATTGACATGAAAAGTGACATTGCCTTTGTTGCAATCAATAACAGCCCCTGCGGTATTCAAAAAAGGTCTTCCAAGAATAATAGACATATTATCATCCTCGGGAATATCAAGTATAACAAAGTATGTTAGAATAATAACATTTGCAACTACAACAGGCACATCCTCACAAATTCCAAAAGGTATAGCAGTTGATTTATCAGCCATTTGCAAAGAAATTTTAGTAGGTGTCAACTTACTCAAGTCCAGTCTACGATATAAAGAGAGAGGCATAACACTAACACCAGCTCCAAGATCACACAAAGCAGTTTTAATATAATTTCTCTTAATGGAGCAAGGTATAGTAGGTACTCCTGGATCTCCTAATTTCTTAGGCATTCCACCCTCAAAAGTTTAATTGGCAAGCATGGTGGAGATTTCTACTTCAGGTATCTTTCTTTTGTTGGTAATAATATCTTTCATGTACTTGGCATAAGGATTTGTTTTAAGCACATCAGTCAAACGCATACGCAAAAAGATAGGTCTAATCATTTCAGCGAAGCGCTCAAAATCCTCATCATCCTTTTTCTTGGATGGTTTCGGAGGAAAAGGCATGGGTTTCTGAACCCATGGTTCTCTTTCCCTACCGTGTTTCCTAGCAACAAAGTCTCTCTTACCATACCGTTGATTCTTTGATTGTGGGTTATCAAGATCAATAGCAGGTTCAATCTCTACATCATTATCATTGCTAGGTTGAGCATCATCATGAACATCATTATTAATATTATCACTAGGTTCATGTTCATTACCAGATAGTGTCTCAGCATCAGAAACAGATATATCATTGGGATTCTCGGGTGAGTGAGCTACAGGTTCACTAGAAGCATGCAAAGTCTTATCGTTTTTCTTTTTCTTCTTCTTAGAAGAACTAGGTGCATCTAAATTAGCTCTCTGAGAATCTTGCTCAATTCTCTTAGGGTGGCCTTCAGGATACAGAGGTGCCCGAGTCATTTTACCACCTCTAGTTGCAACTCTAACATCATAGTCATTATTCTTACTATTTAATTCATTGAGAAAATCATTCTGAGCTTTAAGTACTTGTTCTACTTGAGTGGTGACCATAGAAGCATGTATACTAATGAGTTTCAGTTCATCTTTAGCACTAGACAGATAATCACTCAAGCGTTCAATCATATGAGCATTGTGTTGTAATTGTCTACCAACATAAGCATTGAAGTTTTCTTGTTTCACAATAAAATTGTCAAACTCATCTAAGCATTGGCTAGCAGACTTATAACGAGGAATATCACCTTCATAAAATCTATAAAGAGAATTTACCTTTACTACCTGTGTCGGGTTATCAAGACCATGTATTTCTTCAATAGGTGGTAAATTCTTAACATCTTCAGGTTTAATACCTTTTTCTTTCATAGATTTCTTTGCCTCTTGCATGTCTTCGGGACTGAGAAATAGAACACCTCTTTTCTTCGGAGTTGGCTTAGGGGCTGGTGCAGGAAGTGGCCAATTATTTTCATTGGCTAGTGCTAGGCTTCTCGCCCCTCGTTGGTTACCCCAAGTGGAAGGTGTGAGATGTAGTGTTGCGGAAGTTTTTCCCTTGGCAAAGATACCAAGGATCGAATCCCCAGAGACTCCTAGGTTCAACAAGAAGGTGTCAACTGCTAAGGCGCCAGATATTAGCAATCAACGTGGACCTGCACACAGATACAAATAACTTTGCTCCCAACGAGTACAGAGAGGTTGTCAATCCCTCCGGCCTTGTAGTTCACAAAGGATTAAACGCAAGTGATAGTAGTGATAGATATAATTGCAATAGTAAATAAAAGCGAAAAAGTAAATAGCGGATGTGATCAATGATGGTAATATGGACCGGAGTCTCATGATGTTCACTAGTGATGTCTCTCTCCCAAAAGACGATAAAACAGCTATGTGAGGTAAACGAATTACAGCTGGGCAATTGACAGGACCATGTGCGCAAACCAATGCTGACTGCATTGCAAGAAAGGTTGAGGTTCAAAGCATGGGCGGTACGCCAAAGTAAGTAGACCGAAATCCATCAATATCTACTACTAATCATCCACCTTGAGATATCTATCCAGAACATCTCGCTGGTATTAATGTCGGGGGAAACTGTCCACCACGAGCACCTATGGGACCGGAGCCCCTTGTATGTTGCGGTAAGGGAGCGGAGGGAGCACGAAGAGCGGATCGAGGAGAGCACGCGGGCAGTTTACCCAGGTTCGGGCCGCGCGGACGCGTAAAACCCTACTCCTGCTTGGTTTGTATTGAGTTTGTGAGCTCGTGAGCTTGAAGAACCAGCTATACCGAGCAAGAGAGCTATCTAGGTTCCGAACCCTTTCTACGTTGTGCATGGGCCTCCTTTTATAGCTCAAGGGGTCACCGACAGGTGTCAATGTAGAGGAGGGTAAAAATGTAACTTTGGTGGTAGTTGTAACAGTGCGGGAACAGTGCGTGAACAGTGGATGAACAGTGGTCATCACCTAACTTGACAGTGGGGGACAAGGGCATTAAATGCTCGTCACCGTCGACCCCAAAAGCACCCGCCCGTGCGTCTCCGTTCGCCACGGCGGTAGCCTCGTCACCGTGGCTCGCCATCGTGTCCCCCAGGCTGCACAGCCATCCGCCACGCGTCCCTGGAAGGGCCCCAGGGCGACGCGTGGGCAGATGAGCTGGAGCGTGGGCACACAGCGTGAGTTCCCCCCGGCAAGCATCTTGCCGGGGCCTTGACCTTGCCGGGCCCTGAAGCTTGTCGCTCCTCGGGCCCTGCCGGGGCGCATGATGCGCCGAGGTGTATCTTCTAAGGTGCAGTCTGCTGGTCTTCCTGGCAAGCTCCTCTTGCTAGGGTCTTATGTTAATGTTATAGTCTTGAGCCTGGGACGGCCTTCCCGGCAAGCTCCACTTGCCGGGGCCTTGATCTTGTGTCTTGTATACTTTGTTTTTGAATGGCTTTATATGGACCGGAAAGGTTTCCGGCAAGCACGTGGTAAACCCTGCCGCGGGAAGCTGCTACTGCCCGTGCACAAGTTGGGGTACTAAGGTACCCCTATCTTAGTACACCGACAGGAGCCCCCGGGCCTGGGCCACACACGGTGCCGAGCGCTGTTGGGCCAGGCCCAAAACAGTGCACGGGCACGCGCGGCCCACGGCGAGCCGTAGATTCCCTTCCGCATCCGCCGCGCCCCTCCCTAATGGCACGCGTCGATTGCGGCGTCGTGGGAGAGATCGTGGCCACGTTCTTAAATGGGAAATGCGGAGCGTCCCCCACTCCCCCCTTAAAAGCAGAGGAAGCAGGGGCAGTTTCCCTCCTTCGCTTTCATTGCGTCTTCAACCTCCAGAAATCCCCCGCTGCCTCTTGCCCCCACACCTCCTCCGCCGTCTTCTGCATCTGCGGCGCCGTCGAACTCCTTGCCCCTTCCATCGCCGCCTCCGCCATGGCTCCGAAGACCGAGAAGGCGAAGGCGGAGAAGGCCAAGAGGGAGAAATCCGAGCAGGCGGCGAAGCTCGCCCTCCTGCGGAAGAGGAACGTGGTCTTTGCGCCGAGGCTCGGCGCGAGGGAGCTCTAGAACAAGTACTATCTCTTCTGGGCCAAGGAGACCAAGGCTCATCCCCAGACCAGAGTCTACCCCGCCGGCGCCAAAGATCTGCTTCCCGGCGGGTATTTCTTCTTCGCTGTCTTCTTCCACTACGGCTTGTGCCCTCCATTCTCGGAGTTTTTCTGTGACATCATGAACACGTACAACCTGCACCTCTTAGACTTCACCCCCAACGCCATCCTTACGATGGCGGTTTTCGCACATCTGTGCGAAAACTACATAGGGATCTATCCAAACGTAGCACTCTTTCGCCATTTCTTCATGCCTAGAGTAGAGGCCGGCGCTCCCCTCTCCGGGGGTATCTCCTGGATCTTCCGCTTGAACAAGAAGGACTCATATCTGAAAGGAGAACTCCGCGACAAGTGGGAGGAGTGGCGCGCAGATTGGTGTTGGATAGTGGAGGACCAGCCGGAGCCTTTCACTGCGCCGCGCACAACAGCCATAGTGCGCGGCATGGACTGGAGCGAGTTGGCCCCGGATGATGTCAAGCTCAACGTCGCCCTCGTCAGGATACTTCGTCTCCGGGTAGCCAAGTTGACCATCGGAGAGGTAGGGGCAGATTTCCTCCGCCGCCGCATTGCCCCTTTACAGGAGAGGAAAAGGCCAGCATGGGAGTTCGGCAATGCGGCGGATATTATGAGGCTGCGCCCGGGTTTGAACTTCAACTTCACGGCGTTGGAGATGAAGGGGATGGTCCGGGAGCTTTTCAAGCACGACCCGGCCCATCCGGAGTGGTTTAGATCTCCCCGGGGAGTGGTGCCACTGTGCAACAGCACTGCCCGGGACGCCTTGCGCGCAATGATGCCCGCGTGTGACTCTCACGGTGTCGACCCCACCTGGATAGTGCCCACGCCGGATGCAATTATGAGTTTCTTCGATAATATGGTCGAGGTGCCCAAGAACGCCGAGGAGAACAAGGGTCTCACTCGGGACACCACGGAGCGGGATCTAGCTTATATTGCTTCCCGGATGGAAGAGGCCGCCGCAGCTGCCGCGGCGGGAGATTTTGGGTTCACCGTCGACGAGGCAGATGCCGCGGACGCGTCGTGCCAAGCAGAGGAGGCAGAGATCCGCAAACTGCTCAAGCTTCAGCCCGACGAGCTCGCCGGGGTTCCTTCCCTGAGGTATGCCGGGATCCCCGGGATCGTGAGTGAAGCCGCCGCAAGAGGCGAGGTTGCCGGAGGAAGCAGAGGTGCCGGAGGGAGCGGAGCCACCGGAGGGAGCGGGGCCGCAGGGCTGGATGCCGGACCCAGCGGGCCCGCTGGGGAGGAGGAGGGAGACGTCAAGGCCGATGAAGACACCGGCGGGTCTCTAGGGCTTGACGACGACACCTCCTCATCGTCGGAGAACTCCCCACCTCCTGCAAGTCCCAAGCAAGCGCCGGGGAAGCGCCTCCGCAAGGCGCCCACAGCGACGAGGACACAGGCGCCCCGACAGCAGCCTGCTCGCCGGGCGGCGCGGGCCACCAGAGCGAGCCAAGGCGCGACGGAGGCCCCCAACGCACCAGCCGCGGCGGAGGCGCCCCGCGCGCCAGCCGCGACGGAGGCGCCCCGCGCACCAGCACCTAGCGGAGGGGGATCCTCTCAGAGTGGAGCAGCTGCTCCGCCTGCTCCCCGGGCCTCGGCGGCAACGGAGGCTGGGTCTTCGCAGCCCCCAGCCCCGGAGACCGCCAAGCGCCCGAGGGAGCCTTCTCCTCCTGCTCCTCGTGCGGGAGCGCCTCAGGTGGAGTTCGATTTCTCCGCCCTCAGCGACGACGACGAGGAAGAGGAGTAAGTGTTTGCAATTTGTAACTTCTTCGATTCTGTCTTGATTCTTTCTTTATGATTCTGATCTTGTTCTTGCTTTGCTTGCAGGCCCCTGGCTCAGCGGATCGCGAAGCAGGCCAAGATCCCTGTGGTCGAGGTCGACGACGACTCGCCCGTCGCGGCGACAGGGGACGCGCCGGCGACGAACTTGCCGGACCCAACCGCTGCTCCGAGGAGCAGCCCCCAGTGCAGCCCCCAGCGTAAGTTTGGTCTTGAGCTTCCTACTTGTCGGGCGCGCTTGAGGTTTTTGCTTTGTACTGATATCTTGTTGCCTTGTTTTTTTTGTTTGTCTTGTGTAGAAATGGAGCCGCAGCCGCAGGAGCAATCGGAGGTCACTCCTGAGGAGCTGCAGGTTCCACCCTCCCCGCCAAGGGCGAACTCCCCGGCGAGGGAGGACGTTCCGCCAAGGACGGGCTCCCCGCCAAGGGCGGGTAGCCCGACAAGGGTGGCCACCCCACCAAGGGAGGGCATGGGCGGCCCTCCGCCAGCAGGGGCCACCGCTCCACCGCCAAGGGAGGACTCCCCAGCGAAGGAGCCAGTCGTCGAAGACGTCCGCGAAGGTAAATTTTGCAGCTTTATCTTCTTGGATTTGTCTTTTTGGATATTTGCTTGATTGCTTCTTTTCTTCTTCTGCTAGATCCTCCCGCGCCGGACCGGATGGAGACCGAGGCCACCGGCGAGGAGGGCGCGCAAGGCGACGGCGGCAACGCCACTGTCGTTAAGGACATGGCAGGAGCCGACGAGCCTGCCGCTGAGGAGACTGCTCCAACCGCAGACGCCGCGGCCGGGGAGGGGGGCGGCGACCACACTGCTGGCCTGGAGGCAGCAGGAGCGTCGAGCGCTGCACCGGCCGCCGACCCCTCCGCCGCTAAGGAGCAGCCAGGCTTCTATCTTGAGGCCCCCAATGGTGTCTTCATACAGGTGCCGTGGGGGTCCTCGTCGCGAGCCCCCGTGGAGGAAGAGACCTTTGATGGAGAGGTCCTCGCCTCCGCGGGATTGAAGATCGTTGAAGCGCCTGGCGGGAGCGACGAGCCCGAGGAGGAGAAGCTGCTTCGCCGGCTCCTGGCCCTTTACCGGGCCAGGCAGGCGAAGCTGGACTCCCGAGAAGCCCTCGCCGCCAAGGCTGGAGCAGACTTGGAGAAGCGCGCCGCGGAGCTCCGCGCCGCCAACCAGGCGGCCCTCCGCGACTTGGCAGAGGAGCGCGAAAGGCTTGCCGGAGAGCATCAAGAGTTTCTTCTTGAGAAGGCCGAGGCTGAGGAGCAGCAGCGCTTGGCCGGCGAAGAGCTGTCCCGACGAGAAGGGGCGCTCAACCAGCGGAAGGTTGAGCTCGACGCTCATGACGACGAGCTCACCGTCCGGGAGCAGGCTCTTGGCGGGGCCCTGAAGGAGGCGAAGGAAGCTACTGCCGCCGCGGAAACCGCCAAGAGGGACTTGGAGCTCAAGGTGCAGCAACTGGAGCAGTACCTGAAGGCGAGCGAGGACAGGGTCACCGCGCTCAACATAGAGCGCGAGAAAGACGCCCATACCAACTCAGAACTTCAGGTACGCCTCTCCAAGAAGGGCGACGAGCTTACTGCCGCCAAGGATTCGATCGCTGACTTGGAGTTGAAGGTCTCCACTTTGAGAGATTCACTTGACGCCGCCCGGGACCGCGAGACCAAGCTGAAGGAGGAGCTTCGCAAGGAGCGGGAGCTGGTGGAGAGCACTGCCACCTCCGCGAACATCTTCAACCAGGCGGTGGAGCAATGGACAGAGGAGCTGGTCGATTCTGCTGCCAAGATCGACAAGGAGCTGATGGCGATGAGGGCAGAGCACCTTGTGTATTCTCCGGACGAGAACCTCCCCCACAGCGCCAGGTTAAGTCTTTTCTTCAGAGGGATCGCGCCGGCGCTTGCACGGCTGTAGGAGAAGCTCCCCGCGCAGCTGGCCGAGGAGTCGCGCCAGCTCTGCGCGGGAACCTTGGAGCGCGTCTTGACGAAGATTGTCTACCGCAACCCTGGTATTAATCTCGTCAACGTCCTCCGCAGCTTGCCGGCCGACGCAGATCAGGAGGCACTGAAGGCGCAGGTCGCCCACATCATCGCTAAGGTGAACAAGATCTCCAGGCGTGAAGGCGATCGCGTAGATTAGACCTCCCTCTTTTTATTTCCTTTGCTGCTGCAAGGTGTGTCATGAACATGAATCTATTAGTCATTGCTACAAGTTATCTCTGTAATATATTATCTTATTTCTGAGCAATCGATGCAATGTTATCTCCCTTGCTTTGGTCCTTTACTTTGTATGCTTTCAACCCTACGCTTCTAGGGGACTTGCCGGCAAGAGGCCCTTGCCGCGAGCGCTGAGTGCTGGACCCTGAGCAGCCTGCTGGCAAGGGCCTTATCGGCAAGTAACCTTGCCGCAGCTAGTCGCAACGCACTTAGCTTGCTGAGCGAACTCGAAAACGAAGCAAGGGCGCGACACTTGTCGCAGCTCACTTAAGTCGTTTGAGCGTACTCGAAAACAAGATAAGGGTGCGGCTAGCCACGGGTAGGTTCCTCCGCGCACAGGTTTTCCATACAAAGTGTGGTTGTTCGAGGAAGATAACTAAAATTTCAAAATTTGAACTGCTCAAATTCTGGTAACTTAGCTTTCATATATTGCTTGTTTCCCCGACAAGGCTTCTCTTTCTTGAACAGCACTTGGTTCATCCTCCATCTCCTCCCCCCCCGGCAAACTTGTGCGAGAGGAACATTCCTTCTGCTTAAGAGGGAAAGAAAAAGAGGAGGGAAAACAAGTATAGTGCCTTTCGGCGTGCTAATGCTTACCGGGGATGTGTGTTGCACAAAACGCCAAATAATGCATGCTAATAACCAAAGAAAAGCACGGAAAATGGCAAATAGTGCGAAACACAAAAACTTTACTGATGCACGGGGTCTGCGCCCGGCTTTGTACAAAGGATTACATGCAACAGCGGCAAGACTCGTACAAAAGGTGGTTGCCGGAGCGGATCACGGCAACCGCGCCTTATGGGTGAAACTTTCGAAGATGCTCTATGTTCCAGGAGTTGCTCACCGGTAAGCCTTCTTCGGTCTCAAGGCGGACAGCGCCGGGCCTTGTGACTTGTCTCACCCGATAAGGGCCTTCCCACTTCGGCGTCAACTTGTTGGAATTCTTGGCGGACTGAACACGCCGAAGAACAAGGTCGCCTTCCTCGAGACTCCTGGCCTTAACCTTGCGGCTATGATAGCGGCGCAAGGCTTGCTGGTATCGAGCAGCTCGTACAGCAGCCTGGAGACGTTCCTCCTCAAGGAGCAATGCATCATCTTGTCGCAGTTGCTCTTGCTCGAGCTCATCATAAGCGAGCACTCGAGGAGATCCGTATACGAGTTCCGTGGGGAGAACTGCCTCTGCTCCATAGACAAGAGCAAAGGGTGTCTGTCCGGTGGCTCGATTTGGTGTCGTTCTGATTGACCAAAGAGCCGCCGGCAACTCCTCTATCCAGTTTCTTCCGCACTTGCGCAGCCTGTCGAAGGTTCTTGTCTTGAGTCCGCGCAGCACTTCAGCATTGGCCCTCTCCGCTTGACCGTTGCTCCTCGGGTGAGCAACAGAAGCGAAACAGACCTTGGCGCCAAGGTCTTGGACGTACTGCATGAAGGTGCGACTAGTGAACTGTGTGCCGTTGTCGGTGATGATCCTGTTAGGGATTCCAAAACGGCAAACAATCGACCTGAAGAACCTGACTGCTGACTGTGCTGTCACCTTTCTCACCGGTTCCACTTCTGGCCACTTTGTGAACTTGTCGATCGCAACGTACAAGTACTCAAAGCCCCCGACAGCACGGGGGAAAGGGCCGAGGATATCGAGCCCCCTGACCGAGAAGGGCCAGGACAAAGGGATCGTCTGGAGAGCTTGAGCTGGCTGATGAATTTGCTTGGCATGGAACTGGCACGCTTCACACTTGGTTACTTGTGCAGTTGCATCTTGGAGGGCTTCTTGCCAGAAGAACCCTTGCTGGAACGCCTTTCCGGAAAGTGCCCTTGCGCCAATGTGGTGGCCACATATGCCTCCGTGTATCTCTGCCAATAGCTTCTGTCCATCTTCTCTGGAAATGCACTTCAACCTGACACCATTGAGTCTTCTTCTGTACAGCTCGTTGTCCACGAACTGGTACATACTTGACTGCCTGGTTATCTTCTCTATTTCTTCTGGGTCGTCGGGAAGTTCTCCAGTTCTCAGAAAACGGACGATCTGCTGTGCCCATGCCGGAGCTCGAGGCTCAACGGCAAGGACTAAAGGAATAAGGGCTGCTGCGGGAACCTCAGCTTCTACGGCAAGAACCTCTGGTTCCACCAGAGCTGATGGTCCCCCGGCAAGCCTGCCGGGGCAGGGCTTGTCAGGAACGCTTGCTTCAACTATACAGACCCTTGGATCCGCAGGAGCAAACTGTTCCTCAGCGTTTTGGTTGTTGATCTTGGGGACCTTGGCGGCGGCTTCTGGAAGATCCGCCGGCAAGTAGTCGCCGGAGACCAACTTTCTCTTCTTGTTTTGCCCAATTGACGGTGTAACGGATGGCTGAGTTAGCTTGAGCAGGAAGGTCCCTGGTTCCACAGGTAACTTCATTGCAGCACACTTTGAAAGGTCGTCCGCGATATCATTCTGAGCTCTTGGAACGTGCTCCATTTGCAGACCTTCAAAGTGTTCTTCAAGCTTCCTCACTTCATCTACATAAGCTTCCATCAAAGGGCTCTGGTAACTCTTGTTAACTTGTCGGACCACCAACTGAGAATCTCCCCGCACAATCAGCTTCTTGATCCCAAGTTCGGCCGCAATCCTGAGGCCGGCAAGCAAGCCTTCATACTCAGCAGTATTGTTTGTCGCTTGCTCCCTGGGAAAGTGCATCTGGATAACATACTTGAGGTGCTCTTCGGTGGGCGCTATGAGTACCACGCCAGCACCGGCGCCTTGCAGCGAGAAGGCACCATCAAAGTACATCACCCATTCACTTGTCGCTTCTTGTACGGGAACACTTGTCTCTGGAACTTCTTCGTCAGGCGTTGGGGTCCATTCAGCTATGAATTCTGCCAAAGCTCGGCTCTGGATAGTCGAAGTACTCTCAAACTTGAGACCAAAGCTTGACAGCTCTAGTGCCCACTCGACGATCCTGCCTGTTGCCTCTGGATTTTGCAATATCCTCTTCAACGGAAAGCGAGTGACCACTGTTATCTCATGCGCTTGGAAGTAATGGCGCAGCTTTCTCGAGGCCATGAGGAGACCGAAAAGCAACTTTTGCACCCCAGAGTATCTTGATCTAGCCCCCTGTAGAAGGGAACTTACAAAATACACTGGGCGCTGCACCATCTTCTTCCGCACTTCTCCTTGTTCCTGCGCAGAGTTGTCCTTGTCGGGGCCAGAGCTTGCCGGTGGAGCCCCCTGCTTGTCGCTGGATTCGCTTGCCGGTGGTGTATGCTCCTCGTCGACCTCCCTCTCCTCTACCAACGCAGCACTAACCACTTGATTGGTTGCTGCTAGGTACAGTAGCAACTTCTCTTGTGGCCTAGGTGCGACAAGTATTGGAGTGGAGGATAGGTATCCTTTCAAGTCTTGCAGCGCTGCCTCCGCTTCCGGAGTCCATTTCATAGGACCTACCTTCTTCAAGATTTTGAAGAAAGGTAGGGCGCTCTCTGCAGACTTTGAAATGAACCTACTGAGGGCAGCTACACAACCTGCAAGCCTCCTTACGTCCTTGACGCGCTTCGGGGCTTCGATCTGCTCGATGGCTTTTATCTTGTCGGGATTGGCCTCAATCCCCCTCTGGGACACAAAGAACCCGAGAAGCTTGCCGGAGGGGACTCCGAAGACGCACTTCTCGGGGTTCAACTTAAGCTGGATCTTGCGCAGATTTGCAAATGTTTCTTCCAAAGATGTCGGGGGAAACTGTCCACCACGAGCACCTATGGGACCGGATCCCCTTGTATGTTGCGGTAAGTGAGCGGAGGGAGCACGAAGAGCGGATCGAGGAGAGCACGCGGGCAGTTTACCCAGGTTCGGGCCGCGCGGACGCGTAAAACCCTACTCCTGCTTGGTTTGTATTGAATTTGTGAGCTCGGGAGCTTGAAGAACCAGCTATACCGAGCAAGAGAGCTATCTAGGTTCCGAACCCTTTCTACGTTGTGCATGGGCCTCCTTTTATAGCTCAAGGGGTCACCGACAGGTGTCAACGTAGAGGAGGGTAAAAATGTAACTTTGGTGGTAGTTGTAACAGTGCGGGAACAGTGCGTGAACAGTGGATGAACAGTGGTCATCACCTAACTTGACAGTGGGGGACAAGGGCATTAAATGCCCGTCACCGTCGACCCCAAAAGCACCCGCCCGTGCGTCTCCATTCGCCACGGCGGTAGCCTCGTCACCGTGGCTCGCCACCGTGTCCCCCAGGCTGCACAGCCATCCGCCACGCGTCCCTGGAAGGGCCCCAGGGCGATGCGTGGGCAGATGAGCTGGAGCGTGGGCACACAGCGTGAGTTCCCCCCGGCAAGCATCTTGCCGGGGCCTTGACCTTGCCGGGCCCTGAAGCTTATCGCTCCTCGGGCCCTGCCGGGGCGCATGATGCGCCGAGGTGTATCTTCTAAGGTGCAGTCTGCTGGTCTTCCTGGCAAGCTCCTCTTGCCAGGGTCTTATGTTAATGTTATAGTCTTGAGCCTGGGACGGCCTTCCCGGCAAGCTCCACTTGCCGGGGCCTTGATCTTGTGTCTTGTATACTTTGTTTTTGAATGGCTTTATATGGACCGGGAAGGTTTCCGGCAAGCACGTGGTAAACCCTGCCGTGGGAAGCTGCTACTGCCCGTGCACAAGTTGGGGTACTAAGGTACCCCTATCTTAGTACACCGACAATTAAGTTGCGAGTCCCACCCATAGTGTAAACTCAATGCAACAGACAACTGCATTAAAAGAACTTTGCGTAAAGTAAACAATCCTTGCACCCGCGGGCACAAGCACCGTTGTTTTCCCCCTTGTGGCAACAGCACATCCCCTTGACTCATGTTTCTGTCACTCAAGCTAGTCATCGAGGGGCATTAACCCACAATCAAGCATAACGTTCCCTCTTGGAGTCACTACCTATTACTTGGCCAAAGCAATAAATAACAACGAAGAACATGCAAGAATTACTTACGAACATAAATATAAAAGAGGTAGATCAAATATATTACTCAAGCACAATCTGAACATAATCTCATAATCCATCGGATCCCAGCAAACTCATCATAGCAACAGCAGAAGGATTACATATGTGCCTCGATCATGTAGGGCAGCTCACGAGGACTAATTAGTGAAGCACAAGAACGGGGGGAGAACATCACATAGCTACTGGTCATGGACTCATGGTCCAAGGGAGACTACTCACAACTCATCCGGGAGGCGTCCATGGTGGTGGAGAGGCTCCCGGTGGTGATCCTCCCCTCCGGCAGGGTGCCGGGAAGAGTTCTCCTGGTGCTCCCGATCTTGGAAGCGGCGGCGGCGGCGGAACAGAGATGGGATCGCGAAAAGAGTTCCTCCCTCAAGGGTTTCGGGAGACGCTTTAAATATATGCCAAAGGGGGGCATCGGAGGAGCCTCGGGGGGCCCAGGCGCCCCCCCGACGCGGCCCAGGGGGGGCGCGTCGCCAGGGCGCCTGGAGCCCTGGTGCCCCCCCCCCCCCGCTATCCTTCGGGTGCACGGTAGTTTCTGGAATGCTGATTTTTAATATAATTTTTCTGGATTTTTCCTGGCAGTTCTCGTAACGTGAAAACCTGAAATACAAAAACAGCCGAAAACAGAAACTGGCACTGGGGTGCACTGAGTTAATAGGTTAGTCCAAATATGATCAAAAGTGTATGGAAGTGTATAAATATCATAGCAATATCACCCAAAAGAGGCATGGAGCAAGCAGAAATTATAGATACGTTTTGGACGTATCAACATCCCCAAGCTTAATTCCTGCTCGTCCTCGAGTAAGTAAATGATAACAAGAATAATTTCTGTGGTGCCATGCTATTAACCATATAGGACTTTTTCATAGTCATATGACAAAAGCTTACTGAGACAATGAATCTATAGTAATTAAGTTGCCTCATGAGAAAATCACAAAGAACTGAAAGTTTAATAATATGATACTGAAACATCAAAAAGATTTGCAATGAATATGATGTGCAAATATGATAAAGTGATATCTAGCTTGCCCCCTTTAATGAAGCATTAATGCAGGGGCACCTTCAAGGTTTAAGTGATGACTAGATACAATGATTTCAGAATAAACGATATCACAATCATGCAAAAGACAATGCTACTTTGGGACAATGCACATTACACTCAGAATGACAATCATGCTCTCAGTAGTTGGTGCTTTGAAGGAAGAAGGTGGAGACTCAACATAAAAGTAAAAGAATGGCCCTTCGCAGAGGGAAGCAGGGATTACTCATGTGCTAGAGCTTTTTATTTTGAAAACATAGAAACAATTTTGTCAACGGTAGTAGTACTTCATATGTGTTATGCATAAGATATCCTATAAGTTGCAAGCCTCATGCATCGAATACCAATAGTGCTCGCACCTTGTCCTAATTAGCTCGGATTTCCATGGATTGTCATTGCATTACATATGTTTCAACCAAGTGTCACAAAGGGGTACCTCTATGTCACCTGTACAAAGGTCCAAGGAGATAGATCGCATTTGATTTCTCGTTTTTGATAGATCTCAACTTGAGGACATCCATACCGGGACAACATAGAAAATAGATAATGGACTCCTCTTTAATGCTTAAGCATATTCTCATAAGAGATTGAGGATTAATGTCCAAGCTAAAACTTCCACCATGATACATGGCTTTGGTTGGCGGCCCAATGTTCTTCTCTAACAATATGCATACTCAAACCATTCAACCCATGGCAAATCACCCTTACTTTAGACAAGACGAACATGCATAGCAACTCACATGATATTCAACAAAAGTGTAACAGTTGATGGCGTCCCCAGAAACATGGTTACCGCTCAGCAAGCAACTTATAAGAAAATAAGATACATAAGCAACATATTCTTTACCACAATAGTTTTTAAGCTACTTTCCCATGAGCTATGTATTGCAAAATCTGAAGGTTTTAAAGGTAGCACATGTAAATTTACTTGGAGTGGCGGTGAAATACCATATATAGGTAGGTATGGTGGACTCATATGGCACAACTGGTTTAAAAGGATGTGGATGCACAAGCAGTCAGTCCGCTTAGTACAGGTGGAGGTTAGCAAAAGACTGGGAGCGACCAACTAAGAGAGCAATGACGGTCATAATCATGCATTGCGACAAAGCAACATTGAATCAGGCATGGAAGTTATATCGCTACTCAGAAACAAAAGATCATCAAGGCTTGACAGACTTTCTTTACAGTCTTAAATATGCGTGAGCATACGCCAAGTCAATCGAAATAAATTCTTGAGGGAAGATATTACTAAACCATACCACATCATAGGCAAACAAATCATGTTGGTACTCCAATAACACATTGGGAACCCCCTAGTTATTTGAGACTAACCATAAGAAAACATGAACTACTAAGCGCCATCATGCACGTAGCATCTTTATCATAGACATATCAACCAATGCAACGGAAGTAAACTCTCTTAATAAGGTGAGCATGGTAATTAAAGAGAGTTCAAGCAACCAACTAAACAAAAGCTCTTGAAAATATAAGCATGAAAGCTAAGAGCTGAACATGATAGTAGCTATTAAAAGACAAAGAACACACACAGCAAGGATAGACATGAAAATTCTATGTTATGTTCTAGGTAGAAGTGGAGCGTGTTTCTCTCCCACATAAAGAAAGTTTAGTTCCGACTCGTTATGAAAAACTAAAGAAAACTAAAAGCAAGACGCTCCAAGCATAGCACATAACACATGAAGTGATTAAAATATAGTGGAACGAAAGATGAACTGATAATGTTGATGGAGAAGGGGATGCACGGGGGCATCCCCAAGCTTAGACGCTTGAGTCTCCTTGAATATTTCTTGGGGGTGCATGGGGGCATCCCCAAGCTTGAGCGCTTGACACTACTGAATCTTTTTATCATCTTCCCTCGCACACTTGAAAACTCCCTTCATACATAACTCATCATAATCTGATTAGCGAGGTTAGTACCCATAATAAAATAATTGTACCTTGCTGGAAATAAATATATTCTTGAAGATCTACTGTTTCTCAAGATTGCCAAAAGGTTTTTGCAAAGAAAAAGCAAGCTCTTGGTTTGCAAAATGAAGGAAAAGCAAAACAGGACAGAATCTGTGAAAAACAGAACAGCAGGTAGTAATTGATTTGTTCGGGGCACTTCTGCAACTCTAATCAAAAAACTCAGAACAGATGCACGAAAGACAATTATATAGAGCACGCTTTCGAAAAAATTCAGACCAAAAAGATGATCTGGTGATTTTATACGAATTTTTCTATCCAAGGACAGAATCTGTTTCCTGGACAGCACCTCACAACTTTTGAACTTTCTAGCAATCAGAGGCTACACTTGGCACAAAATTGAAAAGCAAAGATACAATGATGATGCTACAGTAGTAACAACATCAAGACACAACAAAAGCAAAATAAATTTATTCATGTGGGCTGCCTCCCAAAAGCGCTTTCTTTTATGCCTTTAAGCTAGGCATAATGCATATAGATCAAGTTTTATCAAGAGTAAAAGAATAGCTAGCCCGTACAACGGACTCAAAAGGTAACTTGATCTTCTTTCGAGGGAAGTGTTCCATCCCTTTCTTGAGAGGAAACTGAAATTTTATATTCCCCTCTTTCATGTCAATGATAGCACCAACGGTGCGTAAAAAGGGACGTCCCAAAATAATTGGACAAGAAGGTTCACATTCAATATCCATAATAGTAAAATCAACTGGAACATAATTATCATTGACAACGATAAGAACATCGTCGATCCTTCCCAAAGGTTTCTTTATGGAAGAATCAACGAGACGAACACCAAAAGAACAAGAATCATAAGGTTTCAATTTAAGCATATCATATATTCTTTTGGGCATAACAGAGGTACTAGCTCCAACATCACATAATGCATAGCAAGAGAAGTCATTCAATTTAATTTTTATCATAGGATCCCAACCATCTTCTAGCTTTCTAGGTATGGAGGCTTCTACTCTAAGTTTCTCCTCCCTAGCTTTGATGAGAGCATTAGTGATATGCTCTATGAAGGCAAGGTTAAGCGTGATAGTGCGGGGATCTCTAGACATCTTGTGAAGGAAATCAATAACTTCGGTAAGAGTGCAATTATCAAAATCAAGGTCACTAGCATCAAGTAAAGTGGTAGTGGTGTCCTTTAGGTTCACATGTTTGGTAGTTTCTATAGTCATAGCATCACCATCAATAGGTCCAATGGGACCAGGTGTACATTGGGTGCTAAGAGTTTGGATATCCTCAACAACTTGGATAGTAGCAACAGTGTGGTGGGTAGGAAGGCTCTTAATTCTATCCTCTTCCTCCCTTTCTCTAGCCCATCTTTCTTTAAGTTTAGCCATCATCCTAATATTTTCGTTAATTTGCACTTGGGTAGCATTAATAAGAGTGACCTTCCTCTCCTCAAGAGGAGAAGTTTTAATTTTAAGCAATTCTATCTCATTGGCTAAATGGTCTACCTTCAAAGAGAGATCATCTAGTTTATGTAGTTTTTCTTCTACACTCTGATTAAAGGCTTTTTGGGTAGTGATGAAATCTTTAAGCATAATCTCTAGTTCAGTATTGGAGTTCCTGGTGCTAGGATAAGCATTGTTGTTCCCATAAGAATTAGAGGGGAACGGTCTAGGATTGCTACCAAAATTACTCCTATAAGCATTGTTGTTAAAATTGTTTCTAGAGATGAAGTTCACATCTACTTGTTCTTGAGAAATCAAAGAATTTAAAGGAACATCACGAGGATCAACAGAGGATTGCTTCGAAAGTAGAGACATGATCAAGTCAACTTTTTCATTTAGGGAGGAAATTTCCTCGACAGAGTTTACCTTCCTACCTGTTGGAGCGCGTTCGGTGTGCCATTGGGAATAGTTGGTCATCATCTCATCGAGAAGCTTCGTGGCAGCACCAAGTGTAGTTGACATAAAGGTTCCTCCCGCGGCCGAATCTAACAAGTTCCGCGAGGTAAAGTTCAAGCCTGCATAAAAAGTTTGGATAACCATCCAAGTAGTCAAACCATGAGTAGGGCAGTTCTTGATAAGAGATTTCATACGTACCCCAAGCTTGGGCAATGTGTTCATTATCGAATTGTTTAAAATTCATTATGTTACTTCTCAGTTGGATAATTTTAGCAGGTGGATAGTATTTTCCAATAAAAGCATCTTTGCACTTGTCCCATGAATCTATGCTATTTCTAGGCAAAGGCTGAAACCAAATTTTAGCTCCTCCTCTCAAGGAGAAAGGAAAAAGCTTAAGCTTAACAATATTACCATCTATTTCTTGGTACTTTTGCATATCACAAACTTCAACAAAGTTGTTCAAGTGTAAAGCAGCATCATCTCCAGCACCGGAGAATTGATCTTTCATAACTAGATTCAGTAAAGCAGGTTTAATTTCATATAAAGGTGCTGAAGTGGCAGGTGTAGTGATAGGTGTACTGATAAAGTCATCGTTGTTGTGACTAGTGAAGTCACACAACTTGGTGTTCTCGGTGGAACCCATAGTAGCAAGCAAGCAAGATAACTATTTTTGTGATTTTCGATAAAAGATACTAAAGCAGAAACTGAAAGGTAAACTAACAAGACTAAAAGCAAAGGTAAAAGATAGCGTGCAACTCCCCTATCTTGAAGAGTGGAGTCCCCGGCGACGGCGCCAGAAAAACTCTTGCTAGGCTTCTCGCCCCTCGTTGGTTACCCCAAGTGGAAGGTGTGAGATGTAGTGTTGCGGAAGTTTTTCCCTTGGCAAAGATACCAAGGATCGAATCCCCAGAGACTCCTAGGTTCAACAAGAAGGTGTCAACTGCTACGGCGCCAGATATTAGCAATCAACGTGGACCTGCACACATATACAAATAACTTTGCTTCCAATGAGTACACAGAGGTTGTCAATCCCTCCAGCCTTGTAGTTCACAAAGGATTAAACGCAAGTGATAGTAGTGATAGATATAATTGCAATAGTAAATAAAAGCGAAAAAGTAAATAACGGATGTGATCAATGATGGTAATATGGACCGGAGTCTCATGATGTTCACTAGTGATGTCTCTCTCCCAAAAGACGATAAAACAGCTATGTGAGGTAAACGAATTACAGCTGGGCAATTGACAGGACCATGTGCGCAAACCAATGCTGACTACATTGCAAGAAAGGTTGAGGTTCAAAGCATGGGCGGTACGCCAAAGTAAGTAGACCGAAATCCATCAATATCTACTACTAATCATCCACCTTGAGATATCTATCCAGAACATCTCGCTGGTATTAAGTTGCGAGTCCCACCCATAGTGTAAACTCAATGCAACAGACAACTGCATTAAAAGAACTTTGCGTAAAGTAAACAATCCTTGCACCCGCGAGCACAAGCACCGTTGTTTTCCCCCTTGTGGCAACAGCACATCCCCTAGACTCATGTTTCTGTCACTCAAGCTAGTCATCGAGGGGCATGAACCCACAATCAAGCATAACGTTCCCTCTTGGAGTCACTACCTATTACTTGGCCAAAGCAATAAATAACAACGGAGAACATGCAAGAATTACTTACGAACATAAATATAAAAGAGGTAGATCAAATATATTACTCAAGCACAATCTGAACATAATCTCATAATCCATCGGATCCCAGCAAACTCATCATAGCAATAGGAGAAGGATTACATATGTGCCTCGATCATGTAGGGCAGCTCACGAGGACTAATTAGTGAAGCACAAGAACGGGAGGATAACATCACATAGCTACTGGTCATGGACTCATGGTCCAAGGGACACTACTCACAACTCATCCAGGAGGCGTCCATGGTGGTGGAGAGGCTCCCGGTGGTGATCCTCCCCTCCGGCAGGGTGCCGGGAAGAGTTCTCCTGGTGCTCCCGATCTTGGAAGCGGTGGCGGCGGCGGAACAGAGATGGGATCGCGAAAAGAGTTCCTCCCTCAAGGGTTTCGGGAGACGCTTTAAATATATGCCAAAGGGGGCATCGGAGGAGCCTCGGGGGGCCCAGGCGCCCCCCCGACGTGGCCCAGGGGGGCGCGCCGCCAGGGCGCCTGGAGCCCTGGTGCCCCCCCCCGGCTGTCCTTCTGGCGCACGGTAGTTTCTGGAATGCTGATTTTTTATATAATTTTTCTGGATTTTTCATGGTAGTTCTCGTAACGTGAAAACCTGAAATACAAAAACAGCCGAAAACAGAAACTGGCACTGGGGTGCACTGAGTTAATAGGTTAGTCCAAATATGATCAAAGGTGTATGGAAGTGTATAAATATCATAGCAATATCACCCAAAAGAGGCATGGAGCAAGCAGAAATTATAGATACGTTTTGGACGTATCAGCTAGCATATTATTCAATAGTAATTCAGCTTGTTCCACTGTTCTTTCCCTGAAAACACAACCAGCACAACTATCCAGGTGGTCTCTGGAAGCATCGGTTAGTCCATTATAAAAGACATCAAGTATATCATGCATCTCAAGAGGATGATCAGGCAAAGCATTAAGTAACAGGAGAAGCCTCCCCCAAGCTTGTCGGAGACTCTCTTCTTCAGTTTGAGCAAAGTTATATATTTCCCGTAAGGCAGCTTGTTTCTTATGAGCGGGAAAATATTTAGCAGAAAAGTAATACATCATATCCTGGGGACTACGCACACAACCATGATCAAGAGAATTAAACCAAGTCTTAGCATCACCCTTTAACGAGAACGGAAATAACTTAAGGATATAGTAGTAGCGAATCTTTTCATCATTGGTAAACAGGGTGGCTATATCATTCAACTTAGTAAGATGTGTGTCGTGGAATTAGCATGGCAGATGTCCGGTTTAACGGACTTGATGATGGAACCATTGCACGGGTTAGCTTGAAGGGGTTCATAGCACACAAAGGACACAGAGAGTTTATACTAGTTCGGCCCCTTCGATGAAGGTAAAAGCCTACGTCTAGTTGGTTTGGTATTGCTTGGGCGTCGGTTTACAGGGAGCGGATCGCTTGCCTGTAGTCTCGACGGGTTGATTCTTGCTTGTCCCTGAACCGTCGCCGGGTCGTCCCTTTATATAGAGGTGACGCCTGGTCCGGTTTATAGAGTCCCGAGGCCGGCTCATACTCGTGTCCGCCTCGGTCTTTGTCCTTTCTTCCTTATCTCTCAAGTTACATCGCTTGGCGGTTTACAAATCATAATTCTATACATGGGCCCTAAGATCTCATGGGCCGTAGCCTTTACTAAATATTACAACCAAGCATATTATAACTAAGCCGGTTTACACTAGCCGGTTCATACCTGCTAGTCATATCCCTGACATTAGGCCCCAGAATGATTTGAACTTGTTCATATCAATCTCCCTTGTCTTGCATAATTTTCTTCTGTGTCTTCTCATTTTTGTAAACCGGCTCTGACGTCATCCTCGAGAATCATTGAATCTGACCGTGACATCATCTCCGTATTTAACGCTGCGAGCTGTACTGTGACTTTGTTTTAATGGTTATCCCGAAAATCGAGGCGTCAAGGGATCTTTATCCGATCTTTGCTCCCTCGAATCCTGCACTTGTCGCTTCATATCTGACCTTCCCTTATAAATACCGCCATCCTCATTCATTATCCTCTTCCCGCATCTTCTTCCTCGTCTGTCGCCCGAGCTTCAAGACGCCATTGACGCCGGAGCTTCGAACCGCCGCCGTCGACCGCCGAAAACAAATCCGCACCGGCCGCTGCATCGCCCTGATTTTGACCAGAGAACTCCGCCACCGATCTCCACTGTTCCAGGTATGTTTTTCCTCCTCATTGTAGATCCGCATCCTCTAGGGTTCTTCTTTGTGCCTCCACCATTAGAGCTTTAACGAAAGCTTCGCCTTGTTCATCTTGAATGTCCGTTTCCCCAAAGTTTTTGATCTTTATATCTAGCTCTTAGATCTTTGCCTTTGTTCTGCTAGTATATGCTTTAGATCTTGTCACCTACACTTATCCTGTAAACTCATCTGCTCCGCATAAGATCCTTGTAGTTCTTCCCGTTCGTCCTTGTATTTATTTTCTTTTTTCTTGCATGCTCAGATCTGTTCTTCCTTAGTTGTCTGTAAAAACCTGTTTCTTCTCCTTTGTAGATCTATTAGGTATACCCCGGTTTATACTGTCATGCCCTGTTCCTGTAAAAAATTTGAATTTGAACGTGACGGTTTAGCGGTTCCTCTTTTGCTGTCATGAACCGGCAGTGACATAGCTCCTTGTTATTGCCGGTTTAACCATATCATTAGTCCCATGTCTAAACCGTTGCGTAATCTTCGTAGATATCTTCCGGTTTATACTGCTGTACTCGCATAATCCGTTTTTTGCACTTTATCTTTTCAGCACTCGTTCTTCTGCCATTATGGCCAAACAATTTGTGTCTTGTGACTGGGTTCCTTCCATCATCACGGAAGAAGACTTGGTCAAAATTTCTGAAATTGGTACTTTAGGCCCTCAATCCGTTTTGAAGTGGCGGGCTCCAGGAAACGAATGCCCTCCTACCCCCAGAGAAGGGGAGGTTATTGTTTTCTTTGATCACATAACTCGAGGCTTCACACCCCCCGGTTCAAAGTTTTTCCGGGATGTACTCGCCGCCTTTCAACTCCATCCTCAGGACATATGTCCAAACTCTATCTCCAATATTTGTGACTTCCAAGTGTTTTCAGAGGTGTATCTGCAAGAAGAACCGTCTGTTGATCTGTTCCGGGATTTCTTTCACTTGAATCGGCGTACGGAATTCACCAGCGGACCGCATCAGGAACTCGACGGTGTTAGTATCCAGAAAAGGAGAGACGCTGTCTTTCCCCACGCCGCTCTCCACATGCACCCGAAGGAGTGGAACAAGTCATGGTTTTACTGTGTTGACACTTCTCCTGAAGGGGAGAACCCACTACCGGGCTATCGCGAGCACCGTCTTCCGGAGGATCATCCTCTGCCACAACGACTCAGCTCTGTCAAACGGACCCTGTTTGCATCTCAGCTTTCCAGACTGAAAGCTTTTATGGCCAATGGTTTAATAGGAACCGACTTTATGCGTTGTTGGCTCTCTTGGAGTATTCTTCCCTTGAGTCGGCGATCGCAGTTGATGTGCCAGTATTCTGGTAAACCGGACGACCCTCAACGGTTTACCAAGGATAAACTTTCTGAATCGGAGGTTATTGAATCGGCTAAGAAGATGCTCAACGTCTCCTTGGCAGACTGCAGCAAAGTCGGATTAGCTCCGTATTACAAGAAGAACAAGTTGCCTGCGGTAAGCTTTGCTTTGTTATGTATTTGTAATCCGTTCTTTTAAACCGTCCTTTCAATTGTCTTTTCTTCCTTTGAATAGGCTGAGGATCCTTTCTGGAAGAGAAAACCTCAGGAGAAAACCGGCAAACAAGCACGCCGGAAGACCTTTGCTAATAAGAAAAGAAAAGCAGCTGTTGACTCTAGTTCTCACGCCGAGTATGATGATCCGAATTCCGAGGTATGAATTAATCCGGCTTTAATTTGCTTTCTTGTACTAATATATGTATCTAATGATAACTTTCCACAGGAGTTGGCTGAAGGTGATAAACCGGCCGATGTTGAGGTAACTATCCTTTCTTCCGATTCAGAACCACTTCCACAAAAAGGTCGTCGGACAGTCCGGAAATATCAATTTTCTCACCCGTATGCTCAATTGGATCCTAATTTTCTTTTGAAGAAGCAACAACACGAAGCTCTTCGCCGGACCACTCGCCATAGCGGCTTGGCAGTGGAGTCATCCAGAATTTCTCTCACTCCGGCTCGGAAGCGCCGCCCCGAGGTTATACTCTCTCCAACTCTCCTTCATCCCAAGGCCGGGCTTATCCAAAAACCTCTTAAACCGTCTGATCCTGATTATCAGGAGACTCCATTATCCTCCTCTGGTGAATCGACTACTACGCAACTTCCCCCATTGAAAACTGTCCCAGGGTAAGTCTTTTTAACATTTCCGGTTTATGATTACCTTTTTGCTTCACAATGTTAACTCATTTTGCAAACTTTTTTCAGCAAGCCAAAGCCTAGCAAAAAACAAAAGGCAAACAAACCCACTGCTGAGATTTCTGCAGATGATCCGGCGGTTGATCCGGCAACAACCGTTCCTCCAGAAGGCGAGCCTACAACTCCTCTTGAAGATCCTGTGCCTACGGATCATATCTCAGTACCCGAGAACCCTACTGTTGATGACGTCCACAATCCGCCATGTCCTGCCCGGGCCAACTCTCCTCAAGTTAATCCGGCATCTCCTAGTCCGGTTCACAATACAGCTCCACCAACAGCACCTGCTTCTCCAGAAGTTGAAGTGACTGGGACTGCTTTTGTTGCTCCGGGTGAGCCCACCGTTTTAGCCAAACATACGGCTAAAACAGAGAAATTATATAAAGAGAAGGGTAAATGGAGTACTGAGTTATCCAATCTTGCCGATATGAGTGCCCAAGAAACCTATTCGGGTACTTAAACCGGCTCCACAGTAGCCGAGATTACGAAGCAGGCTTGGTTAACTTGATGAAGGAAAAATATGAGGTAATCCTTTTCTTCTGACTTTGTACTTTTGATATGCTTCTATTCCATAACAGCCCCCAAGTTCCGGTTTAGTTACGCTTTGAAGGTGAACCGGAACTTATAACATGAGCAACTGATTTTACATTAGCCCCCAAGTATCAAGTAGATAACTTGGTTATGTATTTGATACTTGTGAGAATTTTGTCTCATGCTGCAATTATCCATTAGCCCCCAAGTGTCAAGTATACAACTTGTTTGTGTGCTTGAGACTTTTGACTTTAAATTGCTGCTGTTTATTGCTTCAACTGCCCATTAGCCCCCAAGTGTCAAGTATACAACTTGTTTGTGTGCTTGAGACTTGTCTGATTTCCGCTTCTTATCACTTTATTGTACCTGCAGGCTGACTTAAACCGGAATGCTGATGAGATCAATGAGCTTCGAAACCGTCTTGCTGAGACAGAGTATGTTGCTTCGAAAGCCAAGAAAGATCTTTAGGTGAGTTTAAAGACTGCTGAAGATCTGAAAAAATTCTTTGAAGAAGAGCGGACCACTTTTGAGGTTCAGAAGAAAGAGCTGGAGAAAAGAGTTCAGGATGCTGAAGGGGCGCTTAATCCGGTTACTGGAGAATTAACCGGCTTAAAGCAGCAAATTGAGTTGATGACTTCTGCAATCTTTGGTAAGTATAATCTGAACTCCTGCTTTATCCTTGCAATCTTCCATCTGTGCCGGTTTAACTATGATATTTATATGCAGGGCGCCGTGTCACCCATCTTGGGGATGACCTACGGAAGAAACTTAAGGCATGTTACACTTTGGTCGAGCAGCTATATTCCGGCGCTCAGAGGATCATCAGTGCAACATCTTTCGGTAAACCGCCCCCCACGACCATCCAAGGCACGTTGGAAAAGTTGTCTGTTCTACCCGTGCGCCTAGAAGAAGTTAAAAAATCTGCTGCTCGAGCCGGTGCCCTCCTAGCACTTACCAGGGCTAAAGCCTGGGTCCCGGATCTTGATCCGGAAGAAGCTTTGACTGGATTTCCTGACACTAAAGAAGACGGATCTACTTTTACCGCGAAGGACCTCCATGCCTTGACGAAGGAGATGAGTCCCCTTGCCAGCAAGCTTGCAGCTGAATCCGACTTATCCAGGTATCATCCGGGATACGACTTGCAAAACGAGCGGGTGGAGCGGCCAGTTTATGACACCGTCAATTTAATCCCACCAGTTCGCCCTCATACCTTCGCTCCAGATATCGAACCTTCTGAACTTATCAGCGAAGAGATGTACTTCCGGGCTTTGATGAAGATTGATTGGCGTGTTTCGGACTTCCAACCGCTTCAAGAGGACGAAGATATCCCGGATCAAGCTGATGGCCAGCCGTCTCAGCAGGAAGGAGCATAACTCAGAATTTATTGTTGTAATTGCAGTCTCTGCTTTATCAAACAATCTTTTTAATCCGTTAGGCTTGCTATGCCTTGTAATAGGATAGCTGAAACGTGATCCGCTTTGATCCGGATATTCTGACTTCTTGTGTTTGACGTTTGCCAATTTAAATTTTGTCTGATGTCGCTTATCTTGCGTATCATCTGCTCCTGCAGAAGTAATACTGAAAACATGTCCTAGCGGTTTACCACTGGACAGATTAAATTGTTCTCTCAAAATGTCAAACAAGTATATACTTATACCAGAAATAATGTTATACCTGAGATTACGTATGCTCAATACTCTTAATCCAGTAGAACTTTAAAGTCTCTTGATGAAGATCTTCATGGATCCAATAATAAACCCGGGTTTTGATAATAGACACCGGTTTACTCGTTCTGAAACTTTGTTCAGAAATTTGTGGCTTGTTGCCTGATGGATGATCCGGGTTATAATGAACACTGGTTTATTGATGCTGGTATTCATGACCCAGACTTTTCACTTTATAAATATGTGGCCAACTTCTATAGCTGTTCCACTCCGGTTTAAAGAGTCATAAAACATAAACACCAAAGATGCGAATTTGCAAATAAAACCATGTAGTCGAGGCTTTTTAAGAGCTGCCAGGCTCAAAGCAAGGTTCAGCCAATCACTGGATGTGGACTATCCATCTTTCCAGAGGACCGTTGGATGTGGATTATCCATCTTTCCATATGAACCATAAGAAAACATTTAGCCAATCACTGGATGTGGATTATCCATCTTTCCAGAGAGCCTAGCCAATCATTGGGTGTGGATTATCCATCTTTCCAGAGGGCCGGTGGATGTGGATTATCCATCTTTCCACTTGAACCATAATAAACAATTTAGCCAATCACTGGATGTGGATTATCCATCTTTCCAGAGGGCCTAGCCAATCACTGGATGTGGATTATCCATCTTTCCATAGGGCCGGTGGATGTGGATTATCCATCTTTCCACTTGAACCATAATAAAAAAATTAGCCAATC
>LR738715.1:235232573-235283554 GCA_902687465.1 Secale cereale | reverse complement strand
GGATGTGGATTATCCATCTTTCCAGAGGGCCTAGCCAATCACTGGATGTGGATTATCCATCTTTCCAGAGTGCCGGTGGATGTGGATTATCCATCTTTCCACTTGAACCATAATAAACAATTTAGCCAATCACTGGATGTGGATTATCCATCTTTCCAGAGGGCGTAGCCAATCACTGGATGTGGATTATCCATCTTTCCAGAGGGCCGGTGGATGGATGCGGGTAAACCCGACTGTCCATATAGTTTTCCCTGGCTCCATGGAATCATGGGTTGATCTTGAAGCGTTCTCCCTTGAACCGGATGTGACCTCATGCTCTTTAGAGAGTTTTATTGTTTCTGTGTATATTCTGCAAAAAATCAATTTCAAACCGGCCAATATGTTGAAATATAACATATGATAAAACATGCATGGTTGTCCTCACAAGATATTTGTATTGGAAAAAAGGCTGAGCCCCCGGTTTACCGAGGGTGCCGGTTTATTCATTGATCATAATATATACATAGGATACAGTGGAGCTCATAGCTCAAGTATAGTATGGCCGCAAATGGGCGATGTTCCATGGCCTCTTCGTCTCTTCCTCTGATGTCCGTGAGTCCTTGTGTTCTCGAACGTCCAGCAGGTAATATGAACCATTGTGCAGATTCTTGTTGACCACAAAGGGTCCTTCCCAAGGTGGTGACAATTTGTGCATATCTGTTTGATCTTGGATGAGCCGGAGTACCAAGTCGCCCTCCTGGAACGTCCTTGTTTTGATCCGGCGGCTATGATACCTGTGTAAGTCTTGTTGATAAATTGCAGATCGTGCCGCAGCTATATCACGCTCTTCATCCAGCCGGTCCAAGCTGTCTTGCCTTGCTCTCTCGTTGGCCGCTTCAACATAAGCCGTTACCCGTGGTGAATCATGACGGATATCACTTGGAAGGACTGCTTCAGCACCATAGACCATGAAGAAAGGTGTGTAACCTATGGATCGGTTTGGTGTAGTGTTGATACTCCAAAGAACAGATGGTAACTCCTCAACCCAACATCCTGGGGTTCTCTGCAAAGGAGTCATAAGCCGGGGCTTGATACCTCGCAAAATCTCCTGATTTGCCCTTTCGGCCTGACCATTAGATTGGGGATGGGCCACAGAAGATACATCCAAGCGAATATGTTCTCGTTGACAGAATTCTTCCATCTCACCCTGAGACAAATTGGTGCCATTGTCTGTGATGATGCTGTGCGGAAAGCCAAACCGGAAAATTACTTTTTTGATGAATTTGACTGCCGTCGCCGCATCACACTTGCTTATAGGCTCTGCTTCAATCCATTTTGTAAACTTATCCACTGCTACTAGTAGATGAGTTTTCTGATCTTGGGATCGCTTGAAGGGTCCAACCATATCAAGCCCCCAAGTCGCAAATGGCCAAGTTATTGGTATCATCCGGAGCTCCTGCGCCGGAACTAGAGCACGCCTTGAAAATTTCTGACAAGCATCACACTTCCGGACCAGATCTGCCGCATCAGCATGAGCGGTTAACCAATAGAAACCATGCCGGAACGCTTTAGCCACCAATGATTTTGAACCGGCATGATGACCACAATCCCCTTCATGGATCTCACGAAGAATCTCACAACCTTCCTCAGCTGATACACACCGCTGAAATACTCCAGAAGTACTGCGATGATGAAGCTCTCCGTTTGCAATTGTCATGGACTTAGAACGCCGGATTATCTGCTGTGCTTCTTCTTCATCGTCCGGTAGCTCTCCTTGGCTCAGATATGCCAAATAAGGCAGCGTCCAATCTGGAATAACATGAAGTGCTGCAACTAACTGTGCCTCCGGATCAGGAACAGCTAGGTCTTCCTCCGATGGTATTTGAACCGAAGGACTGTGCAACTCATCCAAAAAGGTATTTGGCGGTACCGGTTTACGTTGGGAGCCTAGTCGGCTTAAAGCATCAGCCGCTTCGTTCCGTCGCCGGTCTATATGATCCACCTGATACCCCTTGAAATATCCTGCGATTGCTTCAACTTCTCGTCTATAAGCTGCCATGAGGGGATCTCTTGAATCCCACTTGCCTGAAACTTGCTGTGCCACCAAATCTGAGTCGCCAAAACACTTAACCCGGCTCAAGTTCATCTCCTTTGCCAGCCGCAAGCCATGAAGTAATGCTTCATATTCCGCTGCATTGCTAGTACAAGGAAACAATAGGCGGAGGACGTAACAAAATTTATCACCTCGGGGGGAAGTTAAGACAACTCCAGCCCCCGAGCCTTCCAACTGTCTTGAACCGTCAAAGTGAATCGTCCAGTATGTATGATTCGGCTTATCCTCAGGGGTTTGCAATTCCGTCCAATCATTGATGAAATCCACCAATGCCTGAGATTTTATAGCGGTGCGAGGCACATACTTCAACTCATGTGGGCTGAGCTCAATGGCCCACTTTGCTACTCTACCTGTAGCTTCCCTGTTCTGGATTATGTCCCCCAACGGTGCTGAACTAACCACAGTTATTGGATGACCTTGGAAATATTGTTTCAGCTTCCGGTTTGCCATGAACACACCATACACCAACTTCTGCCAATGTGGGTACCTCTGCTTGGATTCAATGAGTACTTCACTCATGTAATAAACCGGGCGCTGAACCGGGTATTCCTTCCCTGCTTCCTTGCGTTCAACCACAATTGCGACGCTGACTGCCCGTGCATTGGCAGCAACGTATAACAGCAACGGCTCTTTATCAATGGGGGCAGCCAAGACCGGCGGCTTCGCCAGTTGCCGCTTCAGATCCTCAAATGCCGCGTTCGCCTCATCACTCCATATAAACCGGTCTGTTTTCCTCAGCATCTGGTAAAGCGGGATGGCCTTCTCTCCCAAACGGCTGATGAACCGGCTTAACGCTGTGATCCGGCCAGCGATACGCTGAACATCGTTGATGCAAACCGGTTTAGTCAAAGATGTGATGGCCTTGATTTTCTCCGGATTAGCTTCTATTCCTCTGTTTGAGACCAAGAATCCCAGTAATTTACCTGCCGGAACACCAAAGGCACACTTCTCCGGGTTAAGCATCATCTTATAAGCTCGAAGATTGTCAAATGTCTCTTTAAGATCCTCTATCATTGTCTCTTCTTTCCTTGATTTAACCACGATGTCATCCACGTAGGCATGAACATTCCTCCCTATCTGCCATTTAAGACAATTCTGAACGCAACGTTGATAAGTTGCTTGAGCACTCTTAAGTCCAAAAGGCATAGACACATAGCAAAAAGCACCAAAAGGGGTTATGAAAGTTGTCTTCTCTTGGTCTTTAACTGCCATCTTGATCTGGTGATATCCTGAATATGCATCCAAAAAGCTTAGCCGCTCACATCCCGTTGTGGCATTGATAATCTGATCAATGCGGGGGAGAGCAAAGGGATCAGTTGGGCAAGCTTTATTGAGGTCGGTGTAGTCCACACACATTCTCCACTTCCCATTCTTCTTTAACACCAGCACCGGATTAGCCAACCACTCCGGATGAAAGACTTCCACTATGAACCCTGCGGCCAAAAGCCTGGCCACTTCTTCTCCTATAGCTTTGCGCCTCTCTTCGTTGAAGCGGCGCGAATATTGTTTAACCGGCTTATATTTCGGATCAATGTTAAGGCTGTGCTCAGCGAGTTCCCTTGGTATACCTGGCATGTCAGAAGGCTTCCATGCAAAGATATCCCGGTTCTCACGGATGAACTCGATGAGCGCGCTTTCCTATTTGGGATCAAGGTTAGCGCTGATAGTGAACTGCTTGGACGAATCACCTGGCACAAAATCAACTTGCTTGGTCTCCTCTGCCGATTTAAACTTCAAAGCCGGATCATGCTCTGTAGTAGGCTTCTTCAGCGGAGTCATATCTGCCGGATCAACATTATCTTTATAAAACTTCAACTCTTCTATGGCACATACTGCCTCCGCATAGGCTGCATCTCCTTCTTCACACTCCACTGCTATCTTGCGACTTCCATGAACCGTGATCGTGCCCTTGTGACCCGGCATTTTGAGTTGCAGATAAACATAACATGGCCTAGCCATAAATTTGGCATAAACCGTCCTCCCGAACAGAGCGTGATAAGGGCTTTTAATCTTGACGACTTCGAAAGTTATCATCTCTGACCTGGAATCATGCTCATCTCCAAAGGTAACTTCTAAGTCAATCTTTCCAACCGGATAAGCCGACTTACCTAGGACCACCCCATGGAACACCGTGTTTGATTGCCTCAACTTCTTATCCGTCAGGCCCATACGACGGAAAGTCTCATAGTACAAGATGTTGATGCTGCTACCACCGTCCATGAGAACCTTAGTGAATTTATAACCTCCCACCTGGGGTGCCACCACCAAGGCCAAGTGGCCCGAATTATCCACCCGCATTGGGTGGTCTTCCCTACTCCATACAATGGGCTGCTCTAACCAGCGCAGAAATTGCAGTGTTGCCGGTTCAACCGCGTTAACTGCCCGCTTCAAAACCTTCTGATCTCGTTTACACAGACTTGTGGTGAATACATGGTATTGCCCACTACTCAACTCCTTCGGATTACTCTGATACCCGGACTGTGGTTGTTGTTGCTGACGCTGCTGATTACCTTGATTATTGTAGTTACCTTGGCTCTGCTGTTGACTGCCTTGGTTATTGTAACCACCCTGATTACGTGGCTGATTGTCCTGGTTGTTATAACTTCCTTGACCATTTTGACTACTGCCCCGGTTTTGATAACTATTGTTGTTGCCTCTATATCCTGATCCGGAGCTGTTCCCCTGATAACCCGGACCATAAAACCCTGGCCCTGAACCGCCATTTGGAGGCCTGTCATTAGGTTTAAAGCGGCCCATCATTGCTTCCATAAAGGGCCTGCACTCTCTTATAGTGTGTTTCGCCGGTCGTTGTTTCGTGCCATGCTTCGGGCAAGGCTGATCTAACTCTTGGTCCCAACTAACATCCCCTCCGCCGGTTTGTGGAGGTGGGTTGCCCATACTACGCTGAAAACCCCCTTGAACTTGGGTGTTGGCTACGAAATCAGAGCCACCTTCTGCCTTTCGCTTGCCCAAGAAACTTGCAGTAGCCGGGTTAACTTGCGCCGGTTTACCAGGTTTGTTAACCTTCCCTGCCTTGTCTCCTTCAGCTTCTGGGTGCTTGGTATTATCAGAGTCCCCATACTTTACCAAAGCACTCATGAGAGTTCCCATATCATTACAATCCCTTTTAAGCCGTCCTAGCTTTAACTTTAAAGATTCAAACCGGCAATTGTTTTCCAAAGTCACTATCGCCGTACTAGGATTGATACCATTCGAAGAGTGCAAGATCTCCGCTACTCTCCGCACCCAAGCACCTGTAGACTCCTGCTCTCCTTGCACACAAGCTGCTAGATCCACCACTGACATCGGTTGCTTGCATGTATCCTTGAAGTTTTTGATAAACTGGCTGCGTAGTTCCCCCCATGATCCGATGGAATTCGGGGGTAAACCCTTCAGCCAGGTCCGGGCTGTACCCTCAAGCATCATAGTAAAGTACTTTGCACAAGCCGATTCATCCACGTCCAGCATCTCCATGGCCATCTCATAACTTTCAACCCAAGCTTCTGGAGCCAAATCCGCTGTGTAATTAGGTACCTTGCGGGGCCCTTTGAAATCCTTAGGCAACTTGACACTCCGTAAAGCGGGGATAAGACATTGCACCCCAAAAGAACTCGTCGTAACTCCTGTTTCTGCTGTGGCTGTGTGAACCAGCGTCGTTTGACGAACCACCTCCCGGGCTCCTGATCTAACCCGGCTTGCATCTTGAGCTTGAGCATCTGCACCCGCCGGATTATCCTGTCTGCGCCGATGTCGCCTGCGCTCACTGCTAGACACTTCCGGCTCCTCCCAATGCCGAGTGTAACTCCGGCTGGAACGTGGTGTTGAATGTAGCCTTTCCTTGCTATGAGAGTATGCTTGCTGCTGTATTAATGCCGTATTAAGCAGCTCCTTGACTCTGTGTGCCTCCAATGCCACCGGGGACGTCTCCTCCACGGGTAAAGCGGCCAAACGTGCAGCAGCAGCAGCGATGTTATCCAAAGGATTTGAATAATGACCTGGAGGGGTGGGAACGTAAGGTGCAGACGTGATCCGCCGATTTTGCTCTGCAGTGGGCTGCTGAACCGGCTCCTCCCTGGCCGGGGGTGCCCTCCGGTTTAAAGCCGGATCATTGCTAGTCCCAGCCCCAGGTGTCCTGAACAGATCCGTCGCTTCATAAACCGGCGGCAGACAAGATTGGTATTTTCGACCCCTTACTCCTTCCATAGAGGCCTGCTCCATCCTCAGATGAAAAGCCTGATCATTCAGCTCCGCTTGCCTTACCGCTATCATTGCCTTTTCTGCTTTCAGGTCCTCCTTTAATTGATCAATCCGGCCTTTTAGCTGAAGGAGCTCTGCATCATGTTGCGCCTTGTCTGCTGGAGCTATTGTTTCCACCGCTTTAGCTGTGAACTCCTCGATCAAGGTGGATAGAACATCAGTAGGTGAGAGGGCCGAGCCACTCCCCCCTACACCAGCTTCTGCTGTCGCCCTGTTCGCCGTGGGCTGTGGACCGGTCATAAAGACGGCCACCCGGTTTGGCGGGTCGAAGGGGTCCGGAATACTGTTTCCATCGGACTCGCCCTCAAACCGGTCGTCCTGCAAATGATACAAAGACTCAGTTTCTCCGGATGAAGATTCGTCGTCGGAGTAGACAACTGTTGCACCATCGGATTCCGATCCGTCTTCGGCTCGAACTCCGTGGATTGCTCCTACGAACACGCGCTTCATGGTGGGCTGAATCCGGGTTGATCTCGCACGCTGAGCCGGCTCGACAATGTTGGGGAAGATGTCCGGCTCAGGTCCCGGTTCGCCAATTTTGCCAATGAAGACTTGGATGCCGCCGAAGGGAACCCGGTACCCGTATTCGATTGAATCGGCCTCCGGTCCCCAACCTGCGTCGTCGATGTAGATCCGGCCGCGGCGACTCTTGGTCATCCGGCCGACCGCGTAACCCTTGAGCCATTCAAAGCTGCCCTTCAAGAACTCGAAACCATCGTGCGGAGGCCCCACGGTGGGCGCCAACTGTCATGGAATTAGCACGGCAGATGTCCGGTTTAACGGACTTGATGATGGAACCATCGCACGGGTTAGCTTGAAGGGGTTCATAGCACACAAAGGACACAGAGAGTTTATACTAGTTCGGCCCCTTCGATGAAGGTAAAAGCCTACGTCTAGTTGGTTTGGTATTGCTTGGGCGTCGGTTTACAGGGAGCGGATCGCTTGCCTGTAGTCTCGACGGGTTGATTCTTGCTTGTCCCTGAACCGTCGCCGGGTCATCCCTTTATATAGAGGTGACGCCTGGTCCGGTTTACAGAGTCCCGAGGCCGGCTCATACTCGTGTCCGCCTCGGTCTCTGTCCTTTCTTCCTTATCTCTCAAGTTACATCGCTTGCCGGTTTACAAATCATAATTCTATACATGGGCCCTAAGATCTCATGGGCCGTAGCCTTTACTAAATATTACAACCAAGCATATTATAACTAAGCCGGTTTACACTAGCCGGTTCATACCTGCTAGTCATATCCCTGACAATGTGCCACAACAGTTTCAGAGTCATAGCCATGGAAAGGATCAGATTCAACCAAAGTAATTAACTCAAGATCAATAGAGAACTCATAATCCTTATCAGTGACACATATAGGCGAAGTAGAAAAAGCAGGGTCATGTTTCATTCTAGCATTCAAGGACTTTTCTTTCAGCTTAGCTAATAATTTCTTAAGATCATATCTATCATTGCAAGCAAGAAAGTCTCTAGCAGTTTCTTCATCCATAACATAACCCTCAAGCACAACAGGCAATTCATATCTATTGGGAGTAGTTTCATCATCACTTTCATAAATATCATCAACATTTGCACTCTCCCTAACCTTAGCAATTCGTTCATCTAGAAATTCACCTAGTGGCACAGTATCAGGCAATGAGATAGTTTCATCATACATAGCAGAAGTAGCATCATCAAGAACATACGACATATCAGATTCAATAGCAGGAGTAGGTGTCGCAAGTTTACTCATAAAGAAGGAGAATCAAGTGCAGAGCTAGATGGCAGTTCCTTACCTCCCCTCATAGTTGAGGGTAAGATCTTGGTTTTTGAGTCCTTCGAATTCTTCATAGTGATAAACAGATATAAATCCCAAGTGACTTAAAGAATGGAGCTATGCTCCCCGGCAACGGCGCCAGAAAATAGTCTTGATAACCCACAAGTGTAGGGGATCACAACAGTTTTCGAGGGTAAAGTATTAAACCCAAATTTGTTGATTCGACACAAGGGGAGCCAAAGAATACTCTTAAGTATTAGCAACTGAGTTGTCAATTCAGCCACACCTGGAAACTTAGTATCTGCAGCAAGATAGTTTAGTAGCACAGTAATATGATAGTGGTGGTAGTAGCAATAAAAGTAAAGATAGTATTTTTTATAGTTTTTGTAATAATAGCAACGGGAAAGTAAATAGAAACTAGCAATATAGGTAAAGCTCGTAGGCATTGGATCGGTGATCAGAAATTACGTCGGATGCAATTCATCATGTAGAAGTTATAACCTAGGGTGACACAGAACTAGCTCCAGTTCATCAATGCAATGTAGGCATGTATTCCGAATATAGTCATACGTGCTTATGGAAAAGAACTTGCATGACATATTTTGTCCTACCCTCCCGTGGCAGCGGGGTCCTATTGGAAACTAAGGGATATTAAGGCCTCCTTTTAATAGAGTACCGGACCAAAGCATTAACACATAGTGAATACATGAACTCCTCAAACTATGGTCATCACCGGGAGTGGTCCCGATTATTGTCACTTCGGGGTTGCCGGATCATAACACATAGTAGGTGACTATAGACTTGCAAGATAGGATCAAGAACACACATATATTCGTGGAAACATAATAGGTTCATATCTGAAATCATGGCACTCGGGCCCTAGTGACAAGCATTAAGCATAGCAAAGTCATAACAACATCAATCTCAGAACATAGTGGATACCAGGGATCAAACCCTAACAAAACTAACTCCATTACATGATAGATCACATCCAACTCATCACCGTCCAGCAAGCCTACGATGGAATTGCTCACACACGGCAGTGAGCATCATGGAATTGGTGATGGAGGAAGGTTAATGATGACGATGGCGACGATCTCCACTCTTCGGAGCCCCGAACGGACTCTAGATCAGCCCTCCCGAGAGCGATTAGGGCTTGGCGGCGGCTCCGTCTCGTAAAATGCGATAATTCTTTCTCCATGATTTTTCTCTCCATGAAACGAAATATATAGGACCTGGGGATACGTTGGTGGGGCACCGGGCTGCCCTCGAGGCAGGGGGCGCGCCCCCCACCCTCGAGGACGGCCCGTGGGCCCCCAGGTGTGGATCTTCTTGCAGGTATTTTTTATATTTTCTGAAATAAATCTCTGTTGATTTTGATTCCGAGAACTTTTTATTTCTGCACAAAAACAACACCATGGCAGTTCTGTTAAAAACAGCGTCAGTCTGGGTTAGTTCCATTCAAATCATGCAAGTTAGAGTCCAAAACAAGGGCAAAAGTGTTTGGCAAAGTACATATGTTGGAGACGTATCAGCCTTCGTTCACGATGTGTCCCCAGACTTGGCAAACCCGCCGCGACGCGTCGTCAACACCGTCTTCCTCCCGGCGAACCACTACTTCGACACCACTGCGTCCATACTAACTCGACGCTTCCTTGCGCACGCGGCTCCTCGGTGACTTCCTCGACACATGCTACCCCAACTCAACATCGACCACGTCATTCTTCGCATGATAACCTCGACCAAAGCTCCACCACCTACACTCTCGGCTACTTCGACAAATGGCACAAAGGGCTACCGCCTTGCTTGAGCAACCCCGTCGGTTGCCACTCCAGCCACGACTCCGTGATGCATCGAGCGTTACGACTGTGGGGGGTTGTCCATCGGCTTGCCTTCAGATTCTTCTCCAGTCTCACCGTCTGCGTCGCTACCGTTGTGACTACGGGGGGATGTTGAGTATATAGATTGATTAGGAAATATAAGATAGACTAGGATTGTCCTACCTTGTCTTGTACTCCAAGTTGATCATTGTACTCCTATATATATGCCCACGAAGCTCAAGCAATACAACAACTATTCCACCAAACCTCTCTCTCCCTTCTAACACAGGAGAAGGAAGACTTTAGCATCCCATGAATTTGAATGTAATTTTGTTTTTGTGTATGGATGTATTTGTAAGGGCGAGTGATGTTTAATATAGTCCCTTAAAAATGATTTTTTAGTTCTTAAATTCTAGATGGGTGCTCCAATGTGCCGCATTTTGTGGTAAATGTTTTTTTGAGCCAACTGCATCCTTTATTAAACGTTCAAACACATAGGGATACAGATGATATCGGGCAGACTAGAAAGCCACACATGGCGCCCCGGGCTAAGGGAGGCAGCTAGCTGCCTTTGCTAAGGCTTGGGCCTCACCATTATGTTTCCTACTTTCATGAATAAATTTTACATCATGGAAAAACCTCCTCCGGTGCTTTATATCTTGCAAGATAGCAAAATATCGGCATGGAACTTCAGCATCTATGTTGGTCACCACTTCTAGACAGTCTGACGCAACACAAATAGATTGAACTTGTAGGTCCATAGCGAGCAAAAGTGCCTCGCTACAGGCTTGTGCCTCAAGAACTGTGGGGTCGAGGAGGCCTTCATGTATAACGACAGATGCTCCGAGAAAAGTGCCTTGCTTGTCTCTGCCCGGTCGCTAATCTTTGAGAAACCAACATCAACATTCATCTTGACCTCATGACCGACGGGCGGAAGCCACAGGCTAGGCCGCTCCGGCTCATTTGCATTCCCTGTATTGACATGCAGGTCCCTGGGAGTTGCATGCAGGACCCTAGAATTTGCATGGAGGTCCTTAGGCTTCATCGTCCTCTCGGGAATCATCTCAAGATCAGCCAAAAATTTGTTGATGAAAACATGAGTGCTCAGCGGGCTTTGGAACTGGTCATCATGGATAGCTCGACGTCTCGCCCACCAAATAGCCCACATCGTTACGAGCACACATGCTAAGTCCCCCGAGGGTAAAGTATCAACCAACCATATCATCCATAACTTAGCATCCTCCGATCTATTTGATATGGTAGTCTCCGTAAGATCTTCGTCGGCAAGTGCCCAAACGCACTGAGCCATGCGGGAGTCGAAAAGGGAATGGCGCCAAGTATCATTTGCCGCGTGACATATCAAACACTCCACCGAATCAGACATGCTTCGGTGGTGGCGCACAGCACCTGTCGGGATCGATGTCTTGGATAGTCTCCAAGAGAAGAGTCTGACTTTTGAAGGGACCGGAGCTCCCCATAGCCGGGCCCATGACCGGCGGTCCGTCTCACCATTGGAATGACCCTCGTTGTTTTCCAGCCAATCCGTTCGTTGTTGCTTAGTAGATGACAACAGTCTGTACGTAGATCATACGGTGAAAATGCCCTTCTGTTCATAATGCCATGACCAAAAATCTTCTCGGACCCTAGAGCTTAGAGGGATATTCATGATTGCTTCCTTGTCCATCGCATAGAAATGCTCCCCAAGTGCAGCCCCATCCCAAGTAAGGGTAGTCGAATTAATGATCTCTAAAACTTTGTGCGGAGGGTTTGAGGATTTTGGGCAAACTGGTCGAAGCTTGAAGTCCCGTGGGATCCAATTGTCGAGCCAGATATGTGTGTCCTTGCCCGAGCCAATCATCTTTACTAATCCCAGTTTAAGTGTATCTCTCCCTTCAACTATTGACCGCCAAACCTGTGACGGATTCTTGCCCACCTCAGCTTCAAGAATTGATGACATGGGGTAGTAGACGGCCTTCAGTATCCTTGCACTGATGGAGTTGGGTTCCTGGAGAAGGCGCCAGGCTTGTCGAGCAAGCAGGGCCAAGTTAAAGAGCTCAATATCGCGAAACCCCATACCTCCCATGAATTTGGGTTGTGACGTCACTTCCCAGGAGACCCAGGCGGCCATCCTTTCACCATTCTTTGATCCCCACCAGAACTTTCGCAATACACCATTGATATGCTGACACAAGCCCCATGGCAGTTTGAAACATGCCATGGAATATGTAGGAATTGCTTGAGCAACAGATTTGATGAGCACTTCCTTACCTCCAACTAAAAGTGCTTTTTCCATCCAGCCCTGGACTTGCTTCCAAATCATGTCTTTGAGATACTTGAAAGATCCCTCCTTCGATCTCCCCACGTCAGCAGGGAGGCCAAGGTATTTGTCAGACAACTTTTCATCCTGGACTGCAAGAATCTGTTTAACCTCCTGCCTCAAGCTTTCCGAGCAGCCCTTGCTGAAGAATATTGAGGATTTGTCATTATTGATTCGCTGCCCAGAAGCTGCGCAATATTTATGTAGGAGGAGGTCCACTATGTTTGCCATATCAGGTGTAGCATCAAAAAATATAAGGATGCCATCTGCAAAAAGGAGATGATTTACCTGGGGGCGCCAGCTGCCACCGTAATGCCCTGAATCATCTCATTTGACTATGTAGATTTTAGCAGACAAGAGAGGCCTTCAGCGGCCATAGAACAAATACGCCGATATCGGGTCACCCTGTCTTAGACCTTGGGAGGGCCTAAATTCCCCTTGCTTCCCTCCATTAAAGATGACCGAAAACGAAACAGAAGTGGCACATCTCATGACTATCTTTGTAAAACGTGGGCTGATTCCCATCTTAAGCATAACTCTCTCCAGATAGTTCCACTCAAGTCTATCGTATGCTTTCACCATGTCAAGTTTTAGAGCACAAAATTTGTTACCCATCAGCTTCTTCCTCTTCATGTAGTGTAGGCATTCGTATGCCGAGATAAAATTGTCGGTAATGAGACGTCCTGGCACAAATAATGATTGTTCCTCAGAGATGATGTCGGGGAGAATGTGCTTGAGCCGGTTATCCAACACCTTTGACGCAATCTTGAAGATCACATTACAGAGGCTAATCGGTCGAAACTGTGCTAATTTTTTTGGACTAGCAATCTTGGGAATAAGAACGATGAACGTTTTGTTTATCTCCTCTGGGGAATCCTCTCCATTCAGAACTCAAAGCACCATGGCAGTAACCTCATCACCACACAACTCCCAGTGCCGCTGGAAAAAATGTGCTGGGAAGCCGTCCGGCCCAGGAGCCTTTGTGGGGAACATCTAGAACAAAGCCGTTTTTATCTCAGCCTTACAGTAGTCGACATTAAGAGTGGAGTTCATTGCAACATCAACCCTGTTTGGTATGTGGGATAGAACCTCCTCAATCCCAATCGTACTCTCGGAAGCATACAGGTTACTGTAGAAATTTGTTGCCATATCTGCCATCTCATGTTCCTCTTTGCAAACTGAGCCATCACCACGCTGTAGCTCGACTATACGGTTCTTTGATTTACGGGCGCTGGCTTTGCGGTGAAAAAACTTCGTGTTGCTATCGCCTTCCGCAAGCCATTGGGTGCGCCCGCTGGCGCCACATAATCTCCTCTCTTAAGCATAACTCCACCATCTGAGCTTCTATAGTCTTCTTGTAATGCCCAGGATGGGATTATACCTCCTACGTGTCGAGGCACGACTTAAAGGTATAAGCCCATTCTAGAATGATCTCAAGTTTGGTATCTTTGCACGACTCATGTAAAAATAGGGATGAAATTGCAAAAGGATAGTTGGCTTACACTGGCCATGTCACACAGTACATTACATAAGCAAATCATCATCCAAATAACATCACAACCCGACTACGGGCGAAGATCCAAATGAAAGATACCAAATACATAAAGCCACAAGGTCCGAATCGCCCCTAGTAGAAACCACTACTGATCATCGGGATAGTGCACATAGTATCGACTACGTTCTTCAACGAACTCCCGGTACAGCTCTGTGACGTCACCTGAGTAGTTCACGATAGTGCCTGCATCTGGTGTGGTGTAGAATCTGTGAGCCACGGAGGACTCAGCAATCCCGTTCCCGGGTAGCAAAATTATCTAAGCCTCGGGTGTGGAACAAGGCTGAAGAAAGATAAAAGGTTGCAGCTACACTAGCACTAGATTACGTGTTTAGAGCGAGAAGAGAAGTGCCACGAGCGACAAAGCGATCACGAAGTGAACCTATCTAAACACGTCAATCATAACCTCACCGTGTTCACTCCCCGAACCCCTTTCGGAAAATGACCGTCACGGTTACTCACGCTGGTAGTGTGTTCTGAACATAGTGTCAAGTTTTCTACAACCGGATATTAACAAATTCCCATCTGCCACATAACCGTGGGCACGGCTTTCGAAAGTTCAAAACCCTGCAGGGGTGTCCCAACTTAGCCAATTACAAGCTCACGATCTGCGGAGTCACAACTCCAAGGTGGGAAGGCCCGAGTATTCTCGGAATCCCGTGCTCAAGATATACCGACATAGGTAAAACTAATCCAGCAAGACCTCCCGGCGTGCCGACACCCTGACAGTAGCCGCGCGTATCTAGTCTCAGGCCACGACCGGATGAGCGAAGCGTACAGGTACCAGATACCCCAAGTTGCCAAGGGGCGGACCCACATAGTGCTCTAGTTTGGACCAACACTCATGTGGAGCACTGGCCCGGGGGTTGTTTAAGAAAAAGGGGATAGCTAGTCCCTATGCAAGTTTTAGTTATTAGGCGAATGGAGTACCAATGCCGGGCCTTGCTGGAAAAGGTTTAGCGCTAAGCGGGTTATCGAGGGGGTCCCATAACCCCAATCGTGTTAGGAACGCATAATCAAGGAACATAACACCGGTTTATACGGTTCCTAGGGCGGCATGAGTGGAACAAATCACCAAGCAAGAGGCTTAGCCTTCCACCCATTACCAATATATAGATGATTTAGTTTAAGAGTTTATATAGTGTGATATCCCAATAATAACTTCAACATGAAGCAAGAATTTTCAAATCTTCTCCTGCAACTAGCAAAGCTATAAGAGGGGCTGAGCGAAGCTTACGTAGCCAAACAAAGGTTTGCTAGGTTGGGTGGTTAGACAAGTTCATGGTTACAATAGGAGGCTGACAAACAAACATGGGCATCGAGGCAATGAGCTAAAGAGCGAGACATCTAGCAATAGGCAAAGATAGTAATGATATCTGGGTCAGGTCATCTTGCCCGTCGAGTCGTCGATGGGATCGTAAGACGGTTCCTCGCACTCAACCCCGGTAGTAACCTCGTTCTCGTTCTCGGTCTCGGCTTCCGGCTCTACTCAACACAAGAACACAACGAGGCACGAAATCAAACAAGGTGCAATGCACAATCCACATGATGCACGTATAATGCATGTATGATGCAATACATGTCAAGGGAGGAAGCACACAAGAACAACACAATACAACAAGATTAAATGAGGCCGGAACCCACATAACGCAAATCCGGTAAGTCCTCATATGCATATGTTGAAAATGGTCCAGATCTGAACAAACCTTAAGTTAAAGTTGTTACACAGCAAGTTAACATGCACCATGATGATCTACACGAAATTCTAGTCAAGTTTCATATAAAGTTTGTTTAATTCGGAGCTACGGTCTAGAAGATATGAGCAAAACAAGTTAAGCATGGCAACGGTGCAAGATGCACCCAAACATCAAGCAAACATACTCCAAACATGTAAACAAGATGATATTATGAATCTACATGCAAAATCACACAAGTTTCATATAGGGCACGCTCAAAACGGAGCAACGTGCTAAAAGATACGAGCAAAACAAGATACAAGGCAACGCTGAAATTAACAGCCACATAGCAACTTTGGAGCAAGAAATATATACTCTACAGCACTCAAACATGGTGACAAGAAGCATGGACATGAAGTAGACATATCCTACAGCAATAGCAACAAGCTACAACATTTTGATCATGACGTTAAAACCTGGCAGTAATATTTTATAGCAACTTGGGAGCAAGAATTAATTAAGCTATATCAACCCATATGAGCAAGTGAGGGCATGGATGGATAGCCAATAACATGTAAAACAAGGAATGATCAATGGCCACCCCAAAACTAACATGGATTTACCTAGGGCATCAAGCAAACATAGCATCAGGATATGACAGATTCCAGACTTAGTAGAAATTTCACTAAGTATAAAACAGTTAAGTTGGCATGGCATGTTTGCAAGCATGTTTAAGTCACCTCAAGGCATATCATGGAAAATGGTTTGCACCACAGCAAAGACCACATGATGGAGATTCTAAAACATATTAACATGTGACATGGGGACAAACACATCAATAGCAACGAGCTCTTCAAATCAGCATCTCATAACATGTTGCGAAGCTTAACAGCTACATGCACTTTTGCAATAGAGATTAACATGGCAATATGAACCCTAACATGCATGCTACAACAACCACCATGTAAAGCATCTCATGATGAACATTTTGACATATCATTTGCTTCATTTGGATAAACATGCACCAAGTTATCACATCTCAAACATGGCATGAAAATAACAAGTAGCAGCAGTTTATATCAAGTAGCACTCTTGTCACGAAGATTAAGACCTCTAGATGGACTCAAACCAGCATGACACAATGGAACAAAACGTAGTACACATCACCACGATCATTTTGACATATTATTTGCACAATTTGGATAAGCACACAAATAGTTACCGGCAGTCAAAGTTGCAACAAAAAATATGCAAAATAGGGACTTAGAGAAAAAAAACAGGAATCCACCTCGCGGGTCGGGTCGGTCAGGCGGATCGGGTCGGGGCGACGGGACCCGGACCCGTTAGGGTTTCGGCCCGGCTGGATCTGGATCGAGGAGCTCACGGGGCGGCGCTCGCCGGAGGGTGGCCCGGTGGCGGGAAGGAGCGCGCCGGCCGGAGGGCGGAGCGGCGGCGGAGGTCGTGGCCCGGGGCGGTGTAGGAGCGGTAGCCGGCGGGCGTTGCTGGAGGCGGCGGCGACGGGCCCTCGGGCTCCGGCGACGGACAACGGCGACGAGGCGGCGGGGATCTCCGGCAACGAGCGCGGCGGCGGCGGCGCGCGGTGGGGAAGGGCGAGGTGCGGGCGGCAGCGGAGACGGGCCGCGGGGGCCGGCCTCGGGCCCGGCGGGCCCGCGCGGAGGGAGCGGCGGCGGTGGACACGTGTTGGCCCCCGATTCGTCCGGGCGCGGCGGCGGACGTGTCCGGCGCGCGGACGGACGTGTCCGGCGGCGGGCAGAGGAAGAAGGCTAGGGTTTGGACGCGAAAATGGGGGGGTGTGGACGTTTTTATAGGCACAAGGAGCTAGGAGACTCCAAATGGGGAGTGGTTTTCGGCCACGCGATCACAATTCGACGACCGAGATGATGGGAAGGGTTGTGCTGGGTTAGTAGGTTGTTGTGGAGGGGGTCTTGGGCCTCAAAGAAGAGGTTCTTTTAGCCCACTAGGTTAACCGTTGGAGTACCAAACGAACTCCAAACGCGACGAAACTTGACAGGCGGCCTACACGTACCAAAACAACATCGCACGACAAGTCTCACGCCAAACCGGAAACGTTACACGGCCACAAACGAAAGAAGGACTCGGGGAGCGACGGGCACATGTGAGAGCGTCGGAACTCGAAACGGACAACAGGAAGAGACGAGTGGGACCGGATGCAAGTGACAACACAAATGCAATGCAATGAACATAACCCCATGACATGAATGAAATGCACACACGCACACGACAAAACGAATAAACCCGAAATGAAGAGAGCCTGGAAAAGAATTGACGAAGCCAAAGTTTATATATTGCCATATTGGGAAAGTGTTACATCTGGGGCATTACACTTCTCCTCGGTAGACGGCCCCATTCGGTTAGGAAGCAAGCGCAACAACTGAAGTTTTTGGCATAGACATCTCAGTTCCGACCGAACCGCTCCAAAGGTGGTGCGGCCCCAATGTTGCAAGCGGCCAGCTACATTGGCCAGCTTATTTGATAATGCAGACACGGTCTGGGCTGGTCCCGCCGAGGTCCAGGCGTTGGCAAGAAAATCTCCAAACCTTGCGTCACGTTCCCACATACATTCATAGCGGAACTATTTCTGCTTCACATGAACACTGGTATCAGCTAGTTCGGTATTGAGGAGTATAGGACATTGATCTGACTTTGCCGCTGTAAGGTGCTCGATAGTAGCAAAAAGGAAAAGATCTGACTAGCAGGCCGATGCTAAAGCTCTGTCGAGATGAACTCGGCAATAGTGTCCGCCGGCCACCTTCTTTTCCCACGTCAAGTCCAAACCACGGTAACCCAGGTCGGCAAGTCCACAAACATCGATAGCCTCTCTGAACGCCTCCATTTGAGCACTATCACGTGCATTAGGGCCGTGTTGCTCATCCGGCCTAAGGATCTCATTGAAATCTCCTATACACATCCACGGGAGAGAGCTCTCTCCCCTCAGCCTCTTCATGGTATCCCACGTCTTGTACCGAAGACTTCGGGTTGCTTCTCCATAAAAACATGACAACCTCCACTGGTCCTTCCCTAGTTCTGTAACCCAGGCATCCACATGATACTCAGAAAAGTTCTTTATTGCAACATCCAGTGATTTCTTCCAAAAGATACAAAGTCCGCCACCGCGACCACTGCTACCGACTCCAAAGCTAAAATCATAACCCAATGAAAAATGAAGACCTTCAACACGACTCTTTTGCAACCGAGTTTCAGCTATACACAAGATAGCAGGCGAACTGATCTCCACTAGATTGCAGAGTTCGCGAACTGTCATGGGATCGCCAATCCCACGACAGTTCCAACTTAAGAGTTTCATTGGGCCTGGCGGCGCCCCGTCTCGGAGCCCGCAAATGATGCCATCTTGTTCTTGTTTTGCTTCACTGGCGAATCTGATTTTCTAGCCTTCTTTGCATCCTTGGGAGAGATGTATGCAGGAGGGAGTGGCGGAACAACCACCAGAGCCTGGTTATCATTAGCATGTGGCATATCATTTGCTGCAGACCCCTGTGCCGTAGCATCGTTCAGAGCCTGATCATGCGTGTTACCAGCCATTAAAAAGTCCAAGTTTCTGCGCACCGTTAGTGCTCCTGCTCTGTGTTCCTCCTCAGGTATAGTTGTTGGCTTTAGCGGGCTTGTGATGTCTTCCCCAGCCTCTACTCCATCATCCAGCCCGACCTCTTGTGATGACCTTTTGCGCTGCGATACTGGCCGAGCCTGGGGCGCTCCCCTGCCTGTCCTTCCTCTGCCTCTACCGCCCGAGCGGCCACTGCGCGGTGCACGGCCTCCGCCTTGCTGATCCGGTGCTATCTCCCTTCTCTTTGCTAGCATCCATCCTCCCCACTGGTTGTCTTTAGCCTCCCAGACTCCATCTCCGCACTCCGCATGGTTATGACCCATGAAGGCACAAACTTGACAGAAGTAAGGGATTTTCTCGTATTTGACTGGGAGGAACTTCCTACCTTCCCAGTCACGTTCAGCGGAGTCACCCTGGTCAGAGGTTTATTCACCAGAACCCTTGCACGTACTCTGACATAATATCCCTCACAATAGAGCCTTGGAGAGAGCTGAGTTTCTTTAACCCGACCAATGCGTCGTGCTAGTTGATCCACTACCTCAGGTTTCCTGTATAACTCTGGTATATTGTGGATCTGAGCCCAAACATACAGGCCGTCGAAGACATAGGAGGTTGGTTCCTGCTTGCCATCATAATCTTCGATGAGCATCCCCATCCCTCTAAACAGCCAAGGTCCTCCATGAACAACCCGCTTCCAATCCCCCAAGCAAAACATCTGGAAGATGTAGAGATTTTCACCAGCCTCCCTATACTTGGGCACATGCGCTAGTCCCCAAACTGACTTCATAGTTTCAAACATCGCTGATGAGCTAAAGCCCTGGTCGTGTTTACCTTCCCGATCGCTAACCACCTTGCATCTGCTTCGAACTTCTTCAGATCTTCCTCCCCCACAACCACGTCGTCCAACTCATCGTCCTGAAGGTCGAGGTGTTGCAGCATCTCTTCCAGGTTCTTCCCCTTCCATCCCGTAGAAGACGAACCCGCTTCGGCCGCCATCTAGGGTTTGCGCCCCGTCGGTTGCGAGCCAACAACGGTTGAAGGCGTGCGATCCTCTCGGCTGAGACCCAGCCGCAGGCCAGGGCGAGCAGTGTTGGGGAACGTCGCATGGGAAACAAAAATTTTCCTATGTTCACCAAGATCAATCTAGGAGATGCACATCTACGAGAGGAGAGTTGGATCCACATACCCTTGTAGATCGCTAAGCGGAAGCGTTCAAGAACGCGGTTGATGGAGTCGTACTCGCCGCGATTCAGATCGCCGAAGATCCTAGCACCGAACGGACGGTGCCTCCGCGTTCTTCACACGTGCAGCCCGGTGACGTCTCCCACGCCTTGATCCAGCAAGGAGAGAGGGAGAGGTTGGGGAAGACTCCATCCAACAGCAGCACGACGGCGTGGTGGTGGTGGAGGAGCGCGGGACTCCAGCAGGGCTTCGCCAAGCGCTGCAAGAGACGAGGAGGGAGAGGGGTAGGGCTGCGCCAAGAGGGAGACGTTCTCGTGTGTCAAGCAGCCCTAAAACCTCACATATATATAGGGGGAAGGGAGGGCTGCGCCCCCCTTTAGGGTTTCCCACCCCTAGGGTGCGTCCAACCCTAGATCCCATCTAGGGGGGCGGCCAAGGGGGAGAGAGGGGGAGGCGCACCACTATTGGGCCCTAGGGCCCAACTGCCCTAGGGTTTGCCCCCTTCCCCTCTTGGAGGCGCCCTGGGACTTGGTGGGGGGGCGCACCAGCCCCTTGGGGCTGGTCCCCTCCCACACTTAGCCCACGTAGCCTTCTGGGGCTGGTGGCCCCACCCGGTGGACCCCCGGGACCCTCCCGGTGGTCCCGGTACATTACCGATATCGCCCGAAACTTTTCCGGTGACCAAAACAGGACTTCCCATATATGAATCTTTAACTCCGGACCATTCCGGAACTCCTCGTGATGTCCGGGATCTCATCCGGGACTCCGAACAACATTCGGTAACCGCGTACATACTTTCCCTATAACCCTAGCGTCATCGAACCTTAAGTGTGTAGACCCTACGGGCTCGGGAACCATGTAGACATGACCGAGACAACTCTCCGGCCAATAACCAACAGCGGGATCTGGATACCCATGTTGGCTCCCACATGTTCCACGATGATCTCATCGGATGAACCACGATGTCAAGGATTCAATTAATCCCGTATACGATTCCCTTTGTCTATCGGTATAGCACTTGCCCGAGATTCGATCGTCGGTATACCGATACCTTGCTCAATCTCGTTACCGGCAAGTCTCTTTACTCGTTCCGTAACACATCATCCCGTGATCAACTCCTTGATCACATATTGTGCACATTATGATGATGTCCTACCGAGTGGGCCCAGAGATACCTCTCCGTCATACGGAGTGACAAATCCCAGTCTCGATTCGTGCCAACCCAACAGACACTTTCGGAGATGCCTGTTGTGCACCTTTATAGCCACCCAGTTACGTTGTGACGTTTGGTACACCCAAAGCATTCCTACGGTATCTGGGAGTTGCACAATCTCATGGTCTAAGGAAAAGATACTTGACATATAGAAAAGCTTTAGCATACGAACTACACGATCTGTGCTAGGCTTAGGATTGGGTCTTGTCCATCACATCATTCTCCTAATGATGTGATCCCGTTATCAACGACATCCAATGTCCATGGTTAGGAAACCGTAACCATCTATTGATCAACGAGCTAGTCGTCTAGAGGCTCACTAGGGACATGGTGTTTGTCTATGTATCCATACATGTATCTGAGTTTCCTATCAATACAATTCTAGCATGGATAATAAACGATTATCGTGAACAAGGAAATATAATAATAACCAATTTATTATTGCCTCTAGGGCATATTTCCAACAGTCTCCCACTTGCACTAGAGTCAATAATCTAGTTTACATCGCCATGTGATTAACACTCACAGGTCACATCGCCATGTGACCAACATCCAAAGAGTTCACTAGAGTCAGTAATCTAGTTCACATCAATATGTGATTAACACTCAATGAGTTCTGTGTTTGATCATGTTATGCTTGTGAGAGAGGTTGTAGTCAACGGGTCTGCAACATTCAGATCCCTATGTACTTCGCAAAAATTTATGTCATATCGTAGATGCTGCTACCACGTTCCACTTGGAGCTATTCCAAACTGTTGCTCCATTATACGTATCCGGTATCTCCACTTAGAGTTATCCGGATAGGTGTTAAGCTTGCATCGACGTAACTCTTTACGTCGAACTCTTTATCACCTCCATAACCGAGAAACATTTCCTTATTCCTCTAAGGATAATTTTGACCACTATCTAGTAATCCACTCCTGGATCACCTTTGTACCCTCTTGCCAGACATGTGGCAAGGCACACATCAGGTGCGGTACTTAGCATGGCATATCGTATAGAGCCTATGACAAAACCATAGGGGACGACCTTCGTCCTTCCTCTTTCTTCTGTCGTGGTCAAGCTTTGAGTCTTACTCAACTTCACACCTTACAACTCAGGTAAGAACTCCTTCTTTGACTGATCTATTTTGAACTTCTTCAAAATCATGCCAAGGTGTGTGATCTTTTGAAAGTATCATCAGGCGTCTTGATCTATCTGTATAGATCTTGATGCCCAATATGTAAGCAGCTTTATCCAGGTCTTCCTTTGAAAAACTCATTTCAAACAACCCTTTGTGCTTTCCAGAAATTCTACATCATTTCGGATCAACAATATGTCATTCACATATACTTATCAGAAATGTTGTAGTGCTCCCACTCACTTTATTGCAAATACAAGTTTCCAACAAACTTTGTATACCCAAAAACTTTGATCACTCCATCAAAGTGTATATTCCGACTCCGAGATGCTTGCTCTAGTCCATGGAAGGATCGCTGGAGCTAGCATATCCTTTTAGCATCCTTAGGATCGACAAAACCTTTCTGATTGTATCACATACAACCTTTCCTTACGAAAACTGGTAAGGAAACTTGTTTTGTCATCCATCTGCCAGATTTCATAAATGCAGCTAATGCTAACATGATTCCGACGGACTTTAAGCATCGCTACGGGTGAGAAAATCTCATCGTAGTCAACTCCTTGAACTTGTGGAAAACTCTTCGCCACAAGTCGAGCTTCATAGACGGTGACATTACCGTCCACGTCCGTCTTAGTCTTAAAGATCCATTTGTCTCAATGGCTTGCCGATCACAGGGCAAGTCCACCAAAGTCCATACTTTGTTTTGATACATGGATCCTATCTCGGATTTATCGGCTTCTAACCATTTGTCGGAATATGGGCCCACCATCGCTTCTCCATAGTTCGTAGGTTCATCGTTGTCCAACAACATGACCTCTAAGACAGGATCAACGTACCACTCAGGAGTAGTACATATCCTTGTCAACCTACGAGGTTCGATAGCAACTTGATCTGGAGCTTCATGATCACTATCATTAGTTTCCTCTTCAACTGTTGTAGATTCCACAGAAACATCTTTCTGTGTTGCACTACTCTCCGGTTGAAGTGAGGGTTCGACAACCTCATCAAGTTCTATCTTCCTCCTACTCAATTCTTTCGAGAGAAACTCCTTCTCGAGAAAGGACCCATTCTTAGCGACAAACATTTTTGTCCTTGGATCTGAGATAGAAGGTATACCCAACCGTTACCAGTGGGTATTCCATGAAGATGTATTTGTCCGCTTTGGGTTCGAGCTTTTCCTGGCTGAAGCCATAAGCATCGCAGCCCCAAACATTTAAGAAAACGACAACTTTGGTTTCTTGCCAAACCATACGACGTCGTCTCAACGGACTTAGATGGTGCCCTATATAAAGTGAATGCAGCTGTCTCTAATGCATAACCTCAAAATAATAGCGGTAGATCGGTAAGACACACCATAGATCGCACCATATCTCATAAGGTTCGATTACGATGTCCGGACACACCATTACGCTGTGGTGTTCCAGGGGACTTCAACTTCGAAACAATTCCACAATGTCTTAAGTGATTGCCAAACTCATAATTAAGATAATATCCCCTTGATCAGATCGTAGGAACATGATCTTCTTGTTATGATGATTCTTAATCTTCACTCTGAAATTTTTGAACCTTTCAAACGTTTCAGACTTTTGCTTCATTAAGTAAATATACCATATCTACTCAAATCGTCAGTGAAGATGAGAAAATAACGATATCCACCACACGCCTTAATTCTCATTGGATCACATACATCAGCATGTATGATTTCCAATAAGTCACTTACCCGTTTCATTGTACCTGAAAACGAGATCTCAGTCATCCTGCCCATGAGGCATGGCTCGCATGTGTCAAGCGATTCAAAATCAAGTAACTCCAAACGTCCATCAGCATGGAGTTTCTTCATGCATTTTATGCCAAAATGACCTAAGCGGCAGTGCCACAAGAAAGTGGTACTATCATTATTAACTCTACATCTTTTGGCATTAATATTATCATTATGTGTAATACCATGATCGAGATTCAACGAACCATTGGGTGCATGACCATAAAGGTATTATTCATGTAAACAGAATAACCATTATTCTCTAACTCAAATGAATAACCGTATTGCGATGAACATGATCTAATCATTTTCATGCTCAACGTAGACACCTGATAACATGTATCTAGGTTCAACACTAATCTCGAAAATAGAGGAAGTGTGCGATGGTGATCTCATCAACCTTGGAAACACTTCCAACACACATCGTCACCTCGTCCTTAGCTAGTCTCCGTTCAGTCCGTAGCTTTTGCTTCAAGTCACTAATAATAGCAACTGAACCGGTATCCAATACCCAGGTGCTACAAGGAGTACTACTAAGGTACACATCAATAACACATATATCAAATATACTTTGTTGAAGTTGCCAGCTATCATATCTACCATGTATTTGGGGTGGTTCCGCTACCATGTGACCGTTACCCTTACAATCGAAGCACTTAGTCTCGAGGTTTGGGTGCAACCTTAGGTTCCCTCATTAGAGCGACAACTGGTTTGCCATTCATGAAGTTTCCCTTCTAGCCCTTGCCCCTTTTGAAACCAGTGGTCTTGCTAAACCATCAACACTTGATGCTCCTTCTTGATTTCTACTTTTGCGGTACTAAGAACCGCTAACAGCACCGGGATCATCTCCATCCTTTGCATGTCATAGTTCATCACGAAGTTCTAGTAGCTTGGTGATAGTGTCTAGAGAATTCTGTCAACCACTATCTCACCTCGAAGATTAACTCCCACTTGGTTCAAGTGATTTCAGCACCCAGACATTCTGAGCACATGCTCACTAGTTGAGCCATTCTCCTCCATCTTTTTGGCAAAAGAACTTGTCAGAGGTCTCACACCTCTCAGCACGGGCATGAGCCTGAAATCCCAATTTCAGCTCTTAGAACATCTCATATGTTCTATGGCGTTCAAAACGTCATTGGAATCCCGATTCTAAGCCGTGAAGTATGGTGCACTAAACTATCAAGTAGTCATCAGGACGTCTCTGTCAGGTGTTCACAACATCCACAGACAATGTTGTAGGGGTTTGCACATCGAGCGGTGCATCAAAGACGTAAGCTTTCTGTGCAGCAGTGAGGACACTCCTCGGACTACGGACCCAGTCCGCATCCTTGCTTACATTATCTTTCAACTTAGTCTTTCTCTAGGATCGTATTAAACAGGGAGCTACAACGCAGTTATTGGTCTACAACATAATTTGCAAAGTCAACTTAGACTATTGTTCATGATAAGTGAGTTTAACTAATCAAATTACTTATAACTCCCACTCAAATTGACATCCCTCTGGTCATCCGAGCGTGACATGATCCAAATCCACCAACCCAAGTCCGATCATCACGTGAGATGAGGTGGTGTCAATGGTGAACATCTTCATGTTGATCATATCTACTATATGACTCATGCTCGACCTTTCGGTCTTCCGTGTTCCGAGGCCATGTCTGTACATGCTAGGCTTGTCAAGTCTAACCCGAGTGTTCTGCATGTGCAAAACTGGCTTGCACCCGTTGTATGCGAACGTAGAGTCTATCACACCCGATCATCACGTGGTGCTTCGAAACGACGAACCTTCGCAACGGCGCACACTCGGGGGGAACACAATTTCATCTTGAAATTTTAGTGAGGGATCATCTTATAATGCTACCGCCGTCCTAAGCAAAATAAGATGCATAAAAGGATTAACATCACATGCAAATCATAAGTGACATGATATGGCCATCAACTCGTGCTTTTGATCTCCATCTCCAAAGCACCGGCATGATCTCCATCGTCACCGGCGTAACACCATGATCCCCATCATCATGATCTCCATCATCGTGTCGCCATCGGGGTTGTCGCGCGCCCACCATGCTCTTACTACTATTGCTACCGTTTAGCGATAAAGTAAAGCATTACATAGCGCTTAATGATTGACACGCAGGTCATACAAAAATTAAAGACAACCCTATGGCTCCTGCCGGTTGCCGTATACATCGACATGCAAGTCGATATTAACTATTACAACATGATCATCTCATACATCAAAATATATCTCATCATGTCATTGGCCATATCATATCACATACATACCCTGCAAAAACAAGTTAGACGTCCTCTAATTTGTTGTTGCATGTTTTACGTGACTGCTATGGGTATCTAGCAAGAACGCTTCTTACCTACGCAAAGCCACAACGGTGATATTTAAGTTGCTATTTAACCTTCTACAAGGACCGCCTTTGTCTATTCCGATTCAACTAAGATAGGAGAGACAGACACCCGCCAGCCATCTTATGCAACAAAAGTCGCATGTCTGTCGATGGAACCGGTCTCATGTACGTGGACATGTAAAGTTGGTCCGGGCCGCTTCATCCCATAATACCGCTGAATCAAGAAAGACCAAGGAGGGAAGCAATTTAAACATCAACGCCCACAAACCCCTTTGTGTTCTACTCGTGAAAACATCTACGCAAGATCCTAGCTCATGATGCCACTGTTGGGGAACGTCGCATGGGAAACAAAAATTTTCCTATGTTCACCAAGATCAATCTAGGAGATGCACATCTACGAGAGGAGAGTTGGATCCACATACCCTTGTAGATCGCTAAGCGGAAGCGTTCAAGAACGCGGTTGATGGAGTCGTACTCGCCGCGATTCAGATCGCCGAAGATCCTAGCACCGAACGGACGGTGCCTCCGCGTTCTTCACACGTGCAGCCCGGTGACGTCTCCCACGCCTTGATCCAGCAAGGAGAGAGGGAGAGGTTGGGGAAGACTCCATCCAACAGCAGCACGACGGCGTGGTGGTGGTGGAGGAGCGCGGGACTCCAGCAGGGCTTCGCCAAGCGCTGCAAGAGACGAGGAGGGAGAGGGGTAGGGCTGCGCCAAGAGGGAGACGTTCTCGTGTGTCAAGCAGCCCTAAAACCTCACATATATATAGGGGGAAGGGAGGGCTGCACCCCCCTTTAGGGTTTCCCACCCCTAGGGTGCGGCCAACCCTAGATCCCATCTAGGGGGGCGGCCAAGGGGGAGAGAGGGGGAGGCGCACCACTATTGGGCCCTAGGGCCCAACTGCCCTAGGGTTTGCCCCCTTCCCCTCTTGGAGGCGCCCTGGGACTTGGTGGGGGGGCGCACCAGCCCCTTGGGGCTGGTCCCCTCCCACACTTAGCCCACGTAGCCTTCTGGGGCTGGTGGCCCCACCTGGTGGACCCCCGGGACCCTCCCGGTGGTCCCGGTACATTACCGATATCGCCCGAAACTTTTCCGGTGACCAAAACAGGACTTCCCATATATGAATCTTTACCTCCGGACCATTCCGGAACTCCTCGTGATGTCCGGGATCTCATCCGGGACTCCGAACAACATTCGGTAACCGCGTACATACTTTCCCTATAACCCTAGCGTCATCGAACCTTAAGTGTGTAGACCCTACGGGCTCGGGAACCATGTAGACATGACCGAGACAACTCTCCGGCCAATAACCAACAGCGGGATCTGGATACCCATGTTGGCTCCCACATGTTCCACAATGATCTCATCGGATGAACCACGATGTCAAGGATTCAATCAATCCCGTATACGATTCCCTTTGTCTATCGGTATAGCACTTGCCCGAGATTCGATCGTCGGTATACCGATACCTTGCTCAATCTCGTTACCGGCAAGTCTCTTTACTCGTTCCGTAACACATCATCCCGTGATCAACTCCTTGATCACATATTGTGCACATTATGATGATGTCCTACCGAGTGGGCCCAGAGATACCTCTCCGTCATACAGAGTGACAAATCCCAGTCTCGATTCGTGCCAACCCAACAGACACTTTCGGAGATACTTGTAGTGCACCTTTATAGCCACCCAGTTACGTTGTGACGTTTGGTACACCCAAAGCATTCCTACGGTATCTGGGAGTTGCACAATCTCATGGTCTAAGGAAAAGATACTTGACATATAGAAAAGCTTTAGCATACGAACTACACGATCTGTGCTAGGCTTAGGATTGGGTCTTGTCCATCACATCATTCTCCTAATGATGTGATCCCGTTATCAACGACATCCAATGTCCATGGTTAGGAAACCGTAACCATCTATTGATCAACGAGCTAGTCGTCTAGAGGCTCACTAGGGACATGGTGTTTGTCTATGTATCCATACATGTATCTGAGTTTCCTATCAATACAATTCTAGCATGGATAATAAACGATTATCGTGAACAAGGAAATATAATAATAACCAATTTATTATTGCCTCTAGGGCATATTTCCAACAAGCAGCTCGGCGAGATCGGACCGACGAACGACAGAGATCTCTAGGCAGCGAAGGAGTGCCGCGAGAGGCGAAAACCCTAAACTCGAGGCTACCGGTACCAGCGTGTCAAGTTTTTTTGTGGTAAATGATTGTGTGACACACAAGGAGGCAACAAACTGGGCCGACCAAACAGGGGAACACACTATGCAAAATTATGAAACAAATCGCGCGCTCGCTCGCGTTTGAACACACGACCTCACCTACGAGCGCGCTGCTAACAAGCTGACCTGGACATGAACATATTTGATGGTTAACGGATAGCGCGGGGTTTTAAGAATTATCAGCAACGTTAGATCGAAAGTTTTCTAAAACTTCAAATGTGATATTTTTCCGGGAAGTGGATATTTTCTGAAATGCAGATGTTTCAAAAAAAATGTTTGGACATTTTGAAACTTTAACATTTTTCGAATATGTGAACACTTTTTGAAAGATGGGTATACTTTTAGAAATTCAGGATTTTAAACGCGAACATTTTTTGAAACTCAGAAAAAATGAAAATGCTAACAATTGAATCTGAGAATAAAATTTGAAAACACAATACTTTTTTGAAGTCTATGAACAATTTTCGGAAAAAATAAATGTTTTGTGAGAAAGCAAAGAAAATTTTGAAAACATGCACCATTTTTTTAAGTTACTGGGCATTTTTTTTAAATGAGAATGTTTCTAAATTTCGTGAACAAAAAATGAGAAGGAAACATTTGTTAAACATGAATATTGTTTAAATAGTTTTTATAATTCTGATTTTTTAAAGGTGAACATTTTCTGGAACTCCAAACAATTTTCAGAAATAAAAAACATTTTTTTGAAATTTCAAACAATATTTAAGATTCTTGAACATATTTTGAAATTTAAAATAAAAGTAAAAAAAACAGCAAAAAATACTGGTTCAGAGATCTTCTAAATGGTTTCCAAAACCGGTAAAAACCGGCTGGGAAGAAAGTTCTCAAAACAAAGACCTGCGAGGCTATACATACATTGGGAGATGGGTCGGCGGAATTGGTCGCGCATGTGCGATTAGTCGACCCTTTGACATAGACATAGAGAGCATGAAATAGGGTTTTCCATTCTAGACGTCTAATCTTGACGTGAGCGTGGAGAGCGAGCATGTGAATTGTGGATTAGGGTTTATCTCATAAGCTTGATGGCAAGTGAGCGGTTGGTTCTCGCCGCACCAAGACACAAAGACATCCTAATTAGCACCTATGGCACCAGCTAAGGTAACATCCCAGCAGCGTATTTTTTATATCGTTAAACTAATAGACCAACACCCATTGACTGTCGGCCAATCGGTGACTATTGATAATTGACAAGGAGAACTTACTGTTGACTTATGAAAAAAATCATGAAATTTGATATCTTTTCGCGGAATAGAGATAATTTCATGACTTGCAAAGTTCGTGATTTGAAAAAATCACAAAATGTAAAAGTTGTGAATTAAAAAAACACAAATTATTTGACAAAAATTCATGAAAGTTCGAAAATAGTTCAAGACCTGGAAAGCTCGTAATTAGGAAAAAATTAACAAAAGTTGACGAATTAAAAAAAACTTAATTGGAACAAGCATGAAATTTCAAAGAAGTTCATGAATTTGAGAAAAATTCCTTGTATTTGAATAAAATTTCACAAAATTTTCAAAAAGTTCACAAATTTCAGAAAAAACTTCATAATTTGGAAAACATTTCTAAAGCCAAAAAGTTCGAAACTTGATTTTTGTTACGGAATTGGGAAAAATTCACATATTCGATTTTTTTTGTAATTTGGACAAAGTGCATGTATTTTAAAATAATAAAGATAAATAAACCCTTGTAAAATCCATGTCGGAAAACCTAAAGAAAAAACGCCCAGAAAAACCGGCGAGAAATAGCCCTAGTGTGATTTCTTTTGAGAAAATCTTGATAGGCCTTTATTGATTAGCTAAAATGCTCATAGGAATTACCATTAGTTCATGCTAGGTGTCCAACCACATATGTCTCCATATAGGGAGAGAAACACCAAACCTAGCAAGTCTATGAGCCTCATAGTTGAGCTGTCGAGGTTCAAAATAACGTAGAAGTCTGTAAGATCTTTCTAATAGTGGCACCATGGTCTCCTATAGCTCTTTGACGAATATGATGCACTACTTGCTTACAATCTGAAGAAGATTTGAAGGTGATCCATTCCAAGATCATGCGCTAGGGACATCCTCTATGCAATCGCCTCAAGCGTCATAGGGTATGTCATGCCTTGAATGACCAGCATAGATGAGCCCAGAAAAGTAAAGTTCCATCACGAGTTCGACACACAGCAACTGCCGTACCCGCGCTCCGGTGTGATGATACTCCGGCATCTACATTAATTTACACGAGAAATAGCCCTAGCGGGAATGAATTACTAGTTGCAAGCCCGCATAAGTTTTGTTTTTTTTTTGTTTTTTTACAAACGATACAAGAAAAGTAAGGCCCAACCTGATGAAGCCCATCTCCTGCAGTCCCAAGAAAAATATCTCCCCGTCTCTTACATCCAACAACCTCTCTCTGATCGTTCCCGAGCCCCCCCTTCGCCTATCTGCGAGTCTGCATCCACACAACACAAGCCCACGCGCCCCCAAACCCAAAACCCTACCACGCCTCCGCGCCCATGGCCCCTCCCCCGCCGCAGCCGCCTCGCCCCTCCGCCGCCGCCGCCGCCGACGGCGGCCCCGCCCCCTCCGCGGCGCCGGTCGACGCGCTCTTCCTCCAGAACCTGATGAACCGCGTCCAGCTCCGCCCGCCCTTCCTCGACACCAACTCCTTCCTCACCCAGGACCTTGACGACTTCCTCCTGAACGAGTTCGCCGCGCTCTCCGCCGCGGCGGGCGAGTCCGATGAAGACGACGACGAAGAAGGGGAGGACGGCGGCCTCTCCGACGGGGAGGTCTCCGGGGAGGCCAGGCGACGCCGGATGCTCTCGCGGGAGGAGACCAAGCTGGAGAAGGAGATCGTCAGGATGGTGCTCGCCGGCGACGGGGACGCCCTTAAGCCCAACTCGGGCCAGTCCGTTGCCGTCGGCGACCACCACGTGTGCGTCGGCTTCCACGACGAGGCCGGCGGGGAGTACCGCGTGTGGGAGTGGCACGGCCACGTCATGCTCTTTGACGACGAGGACGGCTACTCCGCCGAGTACATCTACGGGAACCACTTCGAGCCGCTCGCTGCCGCCACTGCCAGGGCCAAGAAGAAGGAGAAGGAGAAGAGGGAGAAGGACCTCACCTCGGGCCTTCGGGATTTGATTGTGGGTGATGGGGACGGTGCCAATGGCTTGAATTTGAATGCCAATGGCGGAGGCCCCAGGGTGGTGCGCAGGAACGTCGTAAATGCCCCTGCAGCAGCGCCTGCAAGGTAATCCTTTATAGCAGTTCCTCCACCGGGCTGTTCCAAGTGAATGCAGCAATACCAGGGGCAGAGCCAATAAAGTTTAATCTTTTTTCTCTAATGCTTGTTTAAGCGGTCTCTTTTGATCTAAGGAGAAAGGCTCTGTAATTCACTTTTGGCATGATATATACAATGCGCCCTCTGGATTTTGGGATGGAGTTTTTATTCAATACTGCAAATATGTGCTGTTTCTTGAGTTAGCTCATTTTTTTCTCCTCGTATGAACCTACCAGGATACAAATCGGAGATAACACATAAGCCTCTACTAATTACTTCCTCTGTAAACTAATATAAGAGCTTTTGGATCACTAAAGTAGTGATCTAAACGCTCTTATATTAGTTTACGGAGGGAGTACTTGTCAATATTTGTTCATACTTACAGTACTTCACATCCTCTTTGTTTACTTGTTACTGCTGCAAGCGTGTAACTGCATTGGAACCTTTATACCTTAGGTTAGTGGTGAAATCGGAGTGGTATACCACCGGGTGATTATGTCTAGGCTTAGAAGAGTGAGAAGCACCTTTAATTGACTCCCTTGGAGGTAATAATGTATTCATGGGGAAAGGGCAAAGAGATCAAACATAGGTAGACCACTTAAGTAAAACACTGTTTAGTTGTTGTCCACTTTGGTGTGATTCAAACTGAGTTTCCTCCTTTTAACCTATTCTGATAGAAACCTTGAACACAATTGATGAAGATGGAGCAGAATTATTTCTCAATCCCCTGCTATTATTCAACCTTATTATTTTCTGACTGTATAATTGTACTGGTGATCATTCCCCAAGAAACTCAGTAGGATTGTTTTTTGTTTGCCTTAAGCCTGAAAAATGGATTTGGGTTGCATTTCATCATCTCATTGCTCCTTTGTTTGATTATCAATGATATTTAGATGGTTTTTAGGGCTGCATTGTTGGTTGGCCCTAAAATCCTCTTGAATGTTCAAAGCTCTGTCGCAGTGAGAATGTTAATATTGTGTTAGTCTTACTGAATTGTACTGCACTGGTGCTTCTTGATTTTTGGAGTTACAACTTACAATTCTTACTTGTTAGTGTAAAGGTTAGTGACGAAGTCTTAATGTTCTAGGCTCATAGCTTTTGCTGCACTTTCTGAAAGCCTGAAGATATATGCACTCTTTCTGATCCTTATCTTGTCGGAGGGCTATACTTATCTACAGATATATTAAATCAACTTTATTGTATTTGTTGTCTACAGCTTCTTTAATGTTTGACTTTCTGAAATCTTGAAGACATATGCACCCTTTCTGATCCTTATCTTGTGGGAGGGGAGGGCTATACTTAATCTTCTAGCCTCATAGGTTTTGCTGCATTTTCTGAAAGCCTGAAGATATATGCACCCTTTCTGACTGCTGGCTGTGTTTTGCTTCCAGAGATGTTGAAGTGTTCTACATGCATATCTTGTTGGAGGGCTATACCTAAATGAACTAAATTGTGTTTGTTGCCCACAGGCCACAGTTTCTTTAATGTTTGACTTTTAGTGAAGAGTTCAATAAATCTCCAATCAAGACGTAGACAGACAAACATTTCACGAGATTGTGCTGAAAATCAAATAGAAATGCATCTCGCTCTGGGTCATTAAAATATGCTGCTAAGTGATAACTATTTCAAATCATTTGGAGCCTTGGATACGTAACCAAATTTTTGCAATGGATTCTGCAAAACTAGAAATTTTTACTTCTTGTAAATGAAGTACTACCTCCTTTCCGGTTTAGAAGGCCCATCTGTATGTCCCTAGGTCCACGATTTAACCAACATGACATGATTTTTATATCACAAAAATTATATCATTAAAAACTTAAAAAAATTCTACTTTCTAATGGTATAATTTTTGTGATATATAATATGTATTAAATGGTAAAGCAGATGACCTAGATATGCGTGCAGGACCTATAAACCGGAAAGGAGGAAGTATTTCTGAATCAATTCTGATTACAAAGGGACTGATATTTCTGGTAAGAGGTGGTGATTGTTATTAATGATCATATTGTGGTTTCGTAATAGTCTATTCTTGACGGAGACACCTGAACTCCTATCATTTGACAATTCGAGTTTCCAGTTTTGTTCCATCACCAAAAATCGACAGCAAGGATGTCCTTGCTTCAGAGTCAAGATTCTCTTAACTATAAACCAAGAGCTTTGCAAATCGAATATCTTATCTTACCTATCATTGTTGAGCTTTATTCTATATTTAGTTACCTTACATCTTCCAAATCTGTGTTTGCTGCCGTAATGCATAAAGGTTATTGTTTCGTGTCACTTTCGTCTATGATTAGCTGTCTATCTATATGGCTTCTTCAAGTTTGATGATTTGCTTCACGTAGATGCCGCCTGCGTTTCAAAATGGGTTAGCCTGCACGCAATGTTTTTCTCTGCGGCGACTTCAGTCTTATGCCTTTTTCTTGTGTAGCTTGGGCGCGTCCCGGTTGCACTTTCGACTATCCATGTGAAAGTCAAATGGGTTAGCCTTCACGCTTTGTTCTTCCTATTTTTGCCATCTATCTCTGCATCATTTTTCATGTCTGTCACCTTGTAGTTAAGTGAGATGTACGCGTTACGCCATCTTGGCGGTTTTAGTTTGGTGTAATGATCTGTAGTGGCAAGGTATAATCTACCTGAAACTCTGAGTCAGTTGTCTCTTACCTTGTTTTCTCTGGTCGCCCACCTGCTTCCATAACTGTGTATGGATGCTCTTCCAGTGTTATGAAATGTAGCATATTTTCTGGTTGAATGAACACCGGGTTCACCTGCCACGCAGATGATACCTGATTCTTCTAGTAGTATCAGCCAAATGCAAGCTTTTAGGCACAAGATTTCGAATCACGCCACTGGGCTAGTTTGCCCTCTTGTGCTTACATCTTCTGTGCATAGATTAAGACCTTTGCAGTAGGTTAAGCCTGAAGTGGTTGATACCACAGTCGCGCTGGTCAATGTGGGGCATGTGTCTAACCCTTGAGCCTTGCTGCTTAATTGGTGGCTCCAAACAACCGAGACTGCCGCGACATCACTTGTTTTCTCATGCGACGGACTGATCCTCCTGTGATAACCACAAACCGAGTCAAATTTCTTTCTCCATTCTTTTATGTTGCAACAAATCGGAGCTTGGTGAAAACAATTGCCGTCTGATCTGCTGCAGATAGAGGAGGGGACTCGTCAGCAGGAACTATTCTTGTAGACTAGAAAGAGGGCACGGGCGAAAGCGATCGTTTCTTATAACTTGCTAAAGCAGGCGAGGGACATGGTCGGAAATCCCGCACCGGAAAACTTGAGGTGAAAACGGCGCTCTGAGTTGAAATGAAGCGGTGAAATTTGGCTACCAGTTACCATCTGGGGCATAAAAGGCTTGGTTTCTACCAGTAGCCTCTTCCTTTCAACTTTGTCTTGAAACAGCAGGCCGCAGGCGTCAACTTCTTGACTTGGTGCATCCTATTTGCTGAGTCTGATCTATCCAATTTTAGCCACTGCAACCGCGCGTTTGCGTTTCTTCCACAACAGATTGGTGTGTCTCTGCACGCCACCATGTTGAGGAAAAGACGCTGGATTTCGTGTCTGGGCGTGAGAGAGAGAGAGAGAGAGGGGGAGCGGGCGTCTATATTCGGCAGCATAGAGCGGCTGCGTTTCCGAACAAAACGAAATGGCAGGTGCAGAATATCGGTGCTCACATTTCGGTTCTGGCTAACAAATGCAGTATTATCATTCATGGATGTATCATGCCGCAGTATTACAGAGGGGATTGTGTCTGCCTTCCAAGCAATCTCCTCTGCTTCGAGGCTCCGCTGACTCCAGCCGTTGAAACTTGACAAGCACCCTTCCTTGTCGCGACGAAAGCTGCGATCGGCTGCTGTTTTGGCGGACGGTGAGCTGTGATGTCTGTCTGTCTCAGGAAAACAAGTTAGCCAGGCCATCGCAGCTCAGCTCAACACAGAAATGCGACGCGGCTTAAACAATGGGGCGGCCGGCCATGCCCCGCGGCTCGGTCTCGGAACGCAGCTTAAACAACCGGCTCGGCCGCCATAAAAAACGCTCTGCCGCTGCCTCGAACTGATCCTGACACGATAAAAGAATCTCAAACTCTTGATGAGGAGTTGGGACAGCGGTCAACCGGACACGGACCGGCGTCCCGACACTCGTCAGCCGTCACGACGGCAGGACGGGAGACGGACAAGCGCCCTGCGCCAAGAAAATCTCGTTATCTAGCACTACATGACACTGCCAAAGCCGCGCCGTTGGCCCGGTAACAGTAGATGATACTAGAATACCAACAGACCGTAACGCATTTGCAACAAGTGATTGGATCAGATGAGCCTTGAGCCAATCATGCCAGTACTAATGACATCTGCATGTAATAATAAGTCAATGCATGTTAAGTAGTATGTGGCTTGAACGGCCGGGGCTTGGATTTATTTACGAGAACCGGGAGGTGTGGTGGCCCTGCCATTTAAGGGACGAATATAGTGTGGCCTTCTCCATCCCGTGTTCCCGTGCGCTCCTTTGATTTCCTTGGCGTCTCTCCTCTCTCTCACGTGTTTATTTTGGCAAGCTATACGTAGTAGTAGTACTAGCTTTGACGGACGGGACGGCTTATTATTAGCAGCAGTTCCAGGAGAAGAGTGAAAACGGCAGGAGACGAAGAGGGGAAGGCAAAAGCAACCCACGCATTTATATATAGGTGCACCTTGGAATGAACTGCTAGCAGAGCCGCTTCTCTCCTCTCCTCTTCCCTTCTACCCATGAGCCTTACGGTTTTCATCTTTCTTCCTGTCCTTCTGCATTGCTGAGCGACGATAAGGAGCAGGTTGTTTATTACTTCATGTTGTTGTGGTGGATTCTGAATCTTCTTCTTCCACTTCTCGTGCGGTTTCTGAATCTTGTAGGCTTTTTTTAAATATTTTGCTGGTGAATTACCGGGTCCTTTATGTTGCTCTCCTTTCCGCCGGAAGTTCGTGTCCTCGAGTTGTAGATCACCAGCAAAAAAGTTGGAATATCTCGTACCGTGTGGTTTATGTTTTCCACTCTTCTTTTCGCCTGACCGGAACTGAATGTGTCGTCGTTTCCAGTTCCAGGTGATGAGATCCTGCGAGGAGCTGGCAGATCGAGTCTGATCGCAACGACAATGTGGAACTGCTCTGCGCCCCCCTCGCTCTTGCTGCCCTTCAGCGACGACTACGGTACGTTTCCGCCCCCCTGCCGAGCAACTCTCCATGATTATCTCTCTGAAATCATGTTCTGTTTTCAATTGCAGTGAAATGTGAATCCTCGAGTTCGGCGCCCGGATCGGCGAGTTTCGACGGAATGTAAGTTGTCAAACCGTTTGGTCTCGATATTACCACGACACGGCTATAGTTTCCCGCGTGAACTGGCTGGCTCAGGCAATTTTTCCTTCCCCGTGAGCAGCAGGCTCGCCGCCGACTATGGCCATCTCTGCCACCACATGTCGTCGCTTCAGAGCCTTCAGGCGCCGGCTGTCTTCGCAGCGCGCAGTTCCGAGAGCTATTTCGGTACGTCCTTATTTACTTGCTGCACATGCAGTTGGGGTTTCCTCTTTGATTGCTTGTTTCTGATCTCATCTCACTGCTCGCCGACGAACCCAGGAATGGGAGACGGTTCTGCTTACGGCGGCGACGGCAGGCCTGCTGCGTTCATGCACTTCGGCTACACCCAGACCCAGCCACCTACTGCAGCCACCGTACTGCTCTTTAATCTAATACTGCCATCTTCTAATCCCGTGGTCGATCGATCTGAAGATACAAAAACCAAGGTGATGTGGTGTTTACGTCTGTTGGCATGTTGGTTTTTCTGTCAGCATCCTGTGAGATGGACGGCAGCGGGCGGCGAGACGGTGGTCTGTGACGGAAGCAGCTTCAGTGGCTCCAAGAGGCGCAAGACAACGACAACGACGATGGCGCAAGGTCCGCACAGCCGGCTGCAGGGCAGCAGCGCAAAGCCAAGAAATACTACAGCAGCTGCCAAGGTGACGTTGCGTTTGCCTTCTCCCCCTTTTTTTATCTGCTGGATTCATAACAGGGCCGTGTGTCTGTCAGATAGTACACTTGTAGCAACACTAGGTTGATCAGCTCCACGGAATAAAACGATTTTGCACGGTGCAACAGTGCTACCGGATGACACGAATTTGATCAAAACAGTTACATCCATGCAGGCACCGTGGAAGAGGAGCCAGAAGCTGGGGGACAAGATCACCGCGCTGCAGCAGCTGGTCTCCCCCTACGGCAAGGTAAAACAAATGTGCATGCTACCGTTTTCTTGGTTCTCCACGAAGTAGCCTGAACTGAAACCGCTCCTGAACACGATCCATGCACATCTTGCAGACGGACACCGCGTCGGTTCTCCACGAGGCCGCCGCCTGCATCAGGAACCTTCACGCCCAAATCCAGGTGACCAGCGCCTGAATGTTTCGTCATTTCTGCATGTCACACGCGGTGGTCTCACCGGTGCATTTTCCTAATGCTTGCTGCAGATCCTGGCCGCGCCCTACCCCGGAGAGAGCTCCTCGCCGCCGTCGTGGTCGCGGGATGCCGGAGAAGAGCCCGCGACGGGCCTGCGCCGGCGTGGCCTCTGCGTGGCCCCGCTGTCGCCGGCCGTGGTGAGCCTCGTGTCCGGCGCCGCGCGTGAGCGTGACCAAGGCCGCGCTCACGCCGACGTGGGGGGTGCCTGGTTCGCTGCTCTGTAGCTCAACTGAAGAAGATTACGTTGGTTTAGAGTCTACATGTAGATGAACGGTACGGGACACGACAAGATAATCGTCACCACGTCCTTCTATCATCTATGACAAATTTACAATGCTAGCTAGCTACTCCTAGAAGAAGCCTAGAATAACTTTGTTAGGATTTAATTAATCCTATAAATCCCTGCTTTTCCTAATCGAGGCGGTTGTCTCGTGTCCCTTCGGACGCACCCCTTCGGGAGCTATATATATGTGTAATCTCATCATCAATGAGAACACCGATTCACTTTATCCCCCCCCCCCTCTCTCTCTCGATGGTTGTCTCTCGATTCCTTCTAATTTGCCGCGGGCTCGTGCGGCCGCGCGGAGAGGCGCTCCAGCCACCTCTTTGGACGCGCTGTGGCCGCCCTCGACCGCCGCTGCATCTCGTGGGCTCCAGCGCAACTAGGATTTGCCGCCACCTTGCTGCAAGGAGATCCTCGCGACTTCGTCGGACGAGGCGAGCTCCTCGGTGGTGCGCCGGTTAAGCGAGATGGGGATGCAGCGATGGCCTCTCCTCCGTCGCAACGCGGTGTAGAGCCTAGAGGTGGGGGATCGAGCGATGTGGTCCGGGTCGGGTCTCTGACCTTATCCTGTAACCACCCCTCTCCCTCTCTCTCTTATGCGGTGGGGGGTGGGATGGGCTGGCCTCAGGCCGTGGCGGCCCAGGCCCAGGCGCCCGACTGCCTCCTCCGCTCCGTTGTGGGCTGGCCAGGATTTCGTTTTTTTAAATCTCTCAGTTTTATTAATATTAGCCCTATTTATTAGTATTCATTTTTTAGCCCGTGTTATTTCCAGTATTTGTCTTAAATACTGTGTTTCTGTAGAGTACCTTGTATTCCAGAACATATGTGTGATGTGATATATTTCCATGTCCTACATGTTGAAATCATACATCCACAATTTGCAATTGAGATTATTTTTTTATCTCTTGCAAAGATAAATTTAGTACCTTTAGAGTACTGATTTGCGATTGAGAATTTTCTCCTCTCGCAATACAATCTCATTGCGATTGAGATTAATTTTTCTCTCGCAAAATATTAATTCACTTTGCTGAATTATCTTGCAACTTGATACAACATCATCTCATTTAATTTGAGGTTTATACAATTCAAGTTCTCACTTGAACATCAAGTTTACAACATCATTACTATTCATTACAATAGTAGTGTATTTTCGTTAAGTACGATGTATTCCGGAATGTATGTACCTCCATGTTCGCTACATGTCGAGATTAATACATCTATTTGCACTTGAGATTTTCAATATCTTGCAAATACATATGCAAAATTCAAGGTGTCATCCTTAGCAATTTGAGATTCACACTAATGATTTCGAGCCACCTTCTTGAAATCTATTAATTTTGCACCGTTAAGATATATTTATATTACACAATCTGTAATATAAATAAATTACCGGTTTTCCACCGGAGATGATATGTTCTATGTGTTTACCACATTGCCATTCTTCGTGAGCATGTCACAACGGTCGAGATTGATTTCTCCCGCACAACAAAGATGTAAATTTTTGACAATAACATCTCCCTCATTATATTAGGAAAACACTAAGTAATGAGTTGGATCTACTGCCCATGTGCCGGCTATCTCTATTACTGTGAGATCTGTATGATCTTCAATGTGTTATGTTCCCACAATTGAGGTTGAGCACTTTCAAGTTATACACTTGAGTCAAATTTTTGCATTCTTATTACAAAACCATGATGATTTTTAATTTACTTCTTGTAAATTAATTATCTCTGGCTTGCCCCTATAAGTAATAGATGGCTAACAATTTGAGGCTCTTGCCCTCGATGGCCACAACTTACTTAAACGGGTCATGGACATCAAGATCAGTCTTGCGTCCCATGGGATAGCACGTGCAATCCAAGCCACGCCATCGGGACGCAAAGGACCTCAAGGGTAATGGTTTGAAACTCACTTCAAACCCTCAACCTGACACCATCAAGTTGTCACGAGACCCTATGAGCATGGAGAGCATGATGGTTGAATATGCATCAACCGACATGTTTGGAGACTACATTTAGTCCCTCAATCTCCTTAGTGATCAATTTGTTTATGTCCATTTCTCATGTTCTAATATGAACATGATTATTGTTGTCATCATATATTGTATATCACAATATACCGTATCATCACTTTGGTACAAATATATTTCTATGTACTCTATATATCTGACGTTGTTTTTCATATTGAAAATCTTCATGTCTGTATATAGATTTCTACGGGGGTCAATCTGATGAAAGATGATTTGTGCCATGTGGACATATGCACCATGAACTCTATATTCAGGGAAGTGAAATGTTTCCACTCTCGTTGAGAGAAAGGAGATATTTTAAAATTGCTAGCCGCGATGAGGTATTTGTTGGCTCAACTCGAGTCATATTTACTGTCCCTGTGGGTACTCGAGTAACGTCAGGATGCTTTATGCTTCCGGGTATAACTCGTACCCTACTAAACTATAGAGGTATCCGTCAACGTAGTTTCCATAGTGAAACTTATGATGACAACAAAGAGGAATATCTTCTCTTTACCATATGCAACGGATATGGCAAGCACATTCTCTTTGTATCATCATGGTTGTACTACACATACTACAAAACCCGTAGCACATGTTGCGTACAGGATAGTTTTCCAGAGTGTCTTTTGCATGACAAATTTGGCATTCCGGTTTTTGGTCATCATTGACATTGGGTTGAAACCGAAACTATCAGCAATTCCAATGGTTTATGATTATTATGATGCTAAATTCTAACAACATTTGGATTTTATATGCACTACAAGTGACACAGGGAAGCTAATTTTAAGGCCCGCACACCTTAAAGTCTATGCTGAACCACTCAGACTCCTTGAATGCATCAAGTTGAGGTAAGTGGCTCTTCCCATCCATTGACTAGACTATTCAGGTACTCCATGGTTCTAAAAGACATATCTACATGATGGTCTTAAAAGTGTGATTTATTCACACGAAACCATTGGCTTTATCCTGACATCGATTTCAAGCAAATCGGATGGACAACATTGCAGAATTCTCCTTGAGTGCTTCCTCTATGGCTCTCGGATTGAAGTTTAGCAATTTGTCTTAATGTCTAGACTCTAAATGGTTTGGTAGAATCTCATCCAAAGAATTGAGCTCATTGCATGATCTTTACTTTGAATTGCAACTTACCAACCTTACGTTGGAGTCATGTAGTCTTACACACTCATGACCAAACTACATATATTATTCCCCTCTATCTTTGATATGTGGATATCTACCAAGTATTTCCTATCTGCGGTAATTCGGTTACACACCGATATCACCACCCGGCATACATCATTGGCCCCTCAACATATAGTTGGGATCTATGTGAGGAATAACTGTATTTCTGTCAATACCTCAAGTCTCTCGCATGAGGAGTTATTCAAGGCCAGTATGCTGATTCAATGAGGAATATTTCCAGGCATTAGGGGGAGAATTCAAGTACCATGAAGAATGCCAGGAAATTAGTGGAATGTTCAACACATTTCTGCCTCAAATCCACATACTCAAAGATCTGAACCATGCGTTCAGAAGATTTGCAACACATTGCAAATAACTTGCCAGATTCATTTACTGACTATAAAGGTGTAATACAATCCTACAATTCTGCATAAGTACGCCTGAAAGAGTGGAGGTACCAACTAAAACCACTCAACTCCTCGTTCAAAGCAACAGGGGGAGAAGTACGGCAATAGTACATCAGGATTCAGCTTCTTGCAAGCAAGGATATCAAGGCCTCTGAATCATTAAATGCATGTCAACTTTACGTTGACAGACACCTAATGGGTAGTATACACCCAGTGGAAGGGAAACTTCCACCAACCCAGGTCATAGTGCACGCAATGACCGGGACATCGGAATACCCGACTCAATCGCATTGGGAAATCGCGAGCAGTCACCATGGGTAATGATATTTCCATCAACTGTATATTGGTATATAGATTCTGGAGAATCATATAACCGGAAGTCTACAATTGTCGACATACATTTCTCAACTAGATTGCAAACACCTTTCAAATGATTCAGATCCAAAGACCATGGCCATGGCAAAGTGTGAACAACACTTGGACTGAACTCGAGCAAAGGGTATAATCTAGGTAGAAATGATCTTGCTCAATAATGGGAAGGTATTCATAAGAAATACCTACACCAGTTTTCTTCTGGAAACAGAATTGAGAACAACGATGTGGTGAAACAAAGAGCAAGTATTGTAGCACAAGGGTTCACGCAGATACCCAACTATTCTCCAGAGGTGGAATCTCTTTCCGATAACTTATATCATTGGTAGTTCAAAATCATCTATCTCTGCAGTTGATAGATGTAGTGATCACATATCCATGTGGATCACTAGATTCAGACATATATGGTTGATTCCCGATAGAATCTCACTTCTGAATCGAAATGCAACACGCAACATACATTGTGTAAAATCAATAAGTCACCATATGACTTATTATTATTGTCGGTACATTTGGTATAACCGACGTAGTGAGTTCCTTATTCACAAGGATTACTACTACAATGATGATTATCCATGTTTGTGCGTCTGCAATGACGACACATGTAATCATCTAAATGATGGAGTTTAAAATGAAGGATTTGGTAAACCGAAATATCGCTCGTTACTACAACTTGAGCACCTTCATTCATACATTATGGTATACTATGTTGTCTATATCCAAATATATTGGAGAAATTCAATGTGGACAAATCTTATCCATCCATAACTCTCATGGTAGTTCATTCTCTAGACGTAGAGAAAGATATATTTAGACCAAGAGATGATGGAAATGAGATATTGGGACTCAACGTTCCATATGCCATTGGATCGACCAAACACAATTGGTTGGTACTCAAGAATATCTTTTGATATATCCAAGGCATGAAATATCTTGTCCTGGTTTTTTAGTTTTGGAGAAATCTAAAACACCAATATCATTGGATACATCGATCAGATCCCCGCTATATCGGATCGCAGACAAGTTTAGTGTTCCTACTAGGTGTGGTAGCCCTCTCATGAAGAGTCTTCGAAACAGACCTCATGGCTACATCCACCAACCATTATCTCAACGATAAGGTTTCTTGTGTTGCCCGGATGCAAACATGTTACATAATAAGCAATATCACTATATTGCATATCTTGCAAGTCAAATCATGCGACTGATTTGTTCACCGGGTCTCTACCAACTTCTGCATTCCAGAAACATGTTCATGGAATTGGTATGTGACGGCTTTGGAACTTGCAAGAATCAGGGGGAGTATCCTCCTGAATTGTTCATGTTCAATGCATCATATTATACTCTTTTTCCCTTCATGAGTTTACTTTACAGGTTCTCATAAAAGTTTTTAATGAGGTAATATCAACATGAGATCATATGCCATACGATCTGTTTTCCCCACCGGGATTTTTACGAAAGTATACACGACATATTTATTGTCTTCTAAACTCTATGGGTTTTCTCGTATTGAGTTAACAGTGACAATAACCATTATATGTTGCATCATTTTCTCCTTATTTTCCCACTGGGTTTGAAGGAGTTTTAGCAACATATGGAACAACTATCTCCTCATATTTTTCCCACAGGGTTTTTGGAGGAGCTTTTTCAAGATGATGATACTTACACTAACAAGCATGGATTAGGGGGAGTGTTAGGATTTAATTAATCCTATAAATCCCTGCTTTTCCTAATCGAGGCGGTTGTCTCGTGTCCCTTCGGATGCACCCCTTCGGGGGCTATATATATGTGTAATCCCATCATCAATGAGAACACCGATTCACTTTATCCCCCTCTCTCTCTCTCTCTCGATGGTTGTCTCTCGATTCCTTCTAATAAACTTCACTGGTGAAACGTCACTGGCAAAAAGAGAATTGTTAAGCTCCTACGGATATCTAGTTCCATGGATAAATACAGGCTGTAGTTTTATTCTCATGATTATATACGAGCTCGAGTGCGGAATGCCATGCAAACCTGGACTTCTTTATGTTATTTGGCACCTGAGACTCAAATAATCTCGTAGCAACTTCATGACCTTCTTTTTTTAGGTAACTTTACCATTCTTTGAAGGACACGACGACGACAAATTTGACAATTTTGACATGTTGGCGTAATCAATTCACGAAATGAACTGCCCGTGAAACTATTTCATAGCCATGACCTTTTCGTGCAACGTCTGCCACGACGGCGCTGCACCCTACTGTGCAGCGCCTAGCTCAGGGGCGTTGCACGCCTGTCCACCGTGGCAGCCTCCGGGCCCGCACCCGACTGTGCAGCGCCTCCGAGCTAGGCGCCACACATGGTAATGTGCAGCGCCTCCGAGCCAGACGCTGCACAATGACTTATCCAGCAACCGCACGCAGGCCCAATCCCCACCCCATTGCAGTTACAGAAGGAAGAAGTGGCGGCTGCTGGATCTTCTCCTCTCACTCTCTCAATCTCATCTCCAAAAAACTTCAGATCTGAGGGTTTTGTCCGTGGAGTTCTTCACCCTTCCATCCTACAAGGTACCCTCCTCCGACCCCCTTCTTTCTATCCATAATTTTTTTTTTTGAAGATTTGTGTAATCCTTTTTTGATTAGATTAGAATCTTGCATATGTGGGATTTATGATTTGTAGATGATTTATAAGTTATATGTAACCTTAGTTTAGTTTGTATATATTGAAAAAATGTGCTTCTATGTTGGAAACCTACATTATGTTAGATTGTATTAGATGTTATTTTAGATGAGTTAGATGAATTGAATATTAGTTATAAGGAAAAGATATTTTAATTGAAGTAGGCTTAGTTTTGTTATTTTGTATTCATAGGATGATGTTGTTTATATGGTTTGAGAAGAAAGCATTTTTTCAAATTTTGCATCTAGTAGCCGTAGTTTTGTTTTTGTGTATTCAAAAGATAATCGTGTTGACAAGAAAGTTTTTTTTTTCAAATTGTTAGGATGGATTGGCTTCTCGATGATCACTAGGACAAACAACACCGGTCTTACGCTATGTTGGTGGATCAGCGGGTAATAATGAAAGTTGCCGGTGTTAATTATTTCGTTATTTTTCAAACACATACCCCCAGATGTAATGATTTGTTTGTTTTGCTTGTAGGAGCTTGCACCTCTGAAGCTTCGGGCTCACAGAGTCAACCTTGGGTGGATGCGCTATGATGAGCGCTACGCACCGTATGTTAGGGAGACCGGACTTCTCCCTTTCATTCAGTTGGTCAGCCGGTCGACGCCACCCAACAATGCTCCGGCACTCACCGCGCTTATTGATCATTGGAGGCCGGAGACACACAGTTTCCATCTACGGACCGGGGAGATGACCGTGACGCTTCAGGATATAGCAATGATCACCGGTCTTCCTGTCGATGGCAATCCTCTATATATGAGCACCGATTCAGAAGGGTGGCGCGAGCAGATGCATGCCCTTATCGGTATGGTTCCTCCGGAGCCTCAGGAACCAGAAGTTGAAGGCAAGAGGAAGGAAAGAGTCGCAGCCGGTGCCCCTTACACCTGGATTACTTCGCACTTTGGTACTTGCCCTTTGGAGGCTGATGAGGACACGGTCAAGACACATGCTCGTGTCTACATGTGGTATGTGATATCCAAGACTATGTTTGCTGATGGCATAGGCAAGAATGCTCCATGGATGTGGCTGAAGGCGTTGACCGTCTTCGATAGCAAATGGAGTTGGGGTTCGGCGACACTGGCTTACTTGTATAGACGTGTATGAAGTTGTTTATATTTCACTTCATTGCTACATGATGAATGCGATCTTGCTATTCATTCAATCATGTTCTTTTTTATGTGCAGTTGGACGAAGCCAGTTGTAGGCTATCTGGAGGTATCGGTGGTTGTTTGCTCGCACTTTCCATATGGAGCTGGGAGCGTTTGCCGGTTGGACGATCGAAGACCGTGAAGTACGAGCCTTGGGACAAGAAAGACGACCCACTACGGCTCCCCACTTGGGCTTAAAAGGGGGATGTGTTAAATGAGATGACGGATGATCCAACGGTCATGTACAAGCTCTATAGGAGCGAGATGGACGCGATCACGGCTGAGCAGGTGAATCCACATTGCATAAGTTATTATCATGCTTATATCGTAACTCGATATCAATTTTGCTTTCTATCCCATTTTGCAGGTTGAATGGGAACCGTATGGAAGTGCAGAGAGTTTTGGGAACCCTATGGAGTTCGCGCTGAATCCGATGTGCACTAGGGATAGGGAACTCTGGCATATGCGGTGTCCACTCATATGCAACTGGGCGGTCAAGCTTCACCTGCCACATCAGGTGTACCGCCAGTTTGGTTTGTTCCAGACACACCCGCCGGAGTGGGAGGACACGGACCACCTGCTACACGCGTAAGATATAATTAACCTTGAGCACCTAGCTGCTTCTCGGCCTCATCGATGGTTGTAATATTATGTTTCTAACTTGCAGGCTGGATAGGAAAAAGCAGCGTAAGATCAAGGACTAGGCCAAGCATCACAGGAAGTATGTTGTGCAGTGGCAGTTTAGTGTTGATCAAGCTAGGCGCAACAAAGGAGCCCCGCTTCGTGAGCACTGCCCGATCGCGTTCAACAACTATCTCACATGGTTCCTTGCAAGAACCTGTGTGGAGGTATGCAAGCCTGCGTATGCTGAGGATATTTTGGAAGATCCCACCGTATTTGATGAGATAGCCCAGCACCTGTACAACACATTAGTCCGGAAAGGCAACTCAGTGATCCCTGCAGGCCCAATGATGAACTTTGTGATATTTGCCCTTTATGCTTTTCCATTCACACTATTTACATCTTCGCTTGCCTAACACGTTAATACCATTTGTGTTCATAGCGTGCCCAGATCAAGAAAGCAGCCAATGAGACCGACACTATTTTGGAAACAACCCCGACTGTCAAAGGCGATGGGGAAGGTGCCCTTCGAGCATTCATTAAGGTTCACATCTCCTTCAAACTAGCACTTAACATGTGTTGATACGTTCGATGTCTCATTCACTTGTTCATGTTGCAGCGCCAGGGCCAAAAGTTAAGGCGGCTATAAAATCTTTTCGGTTGTCGTGACCCCGAGTATGTATCACCAGAACGTTCTAGGTCGGCGACACCATCAGATCCCATTTCTGGCGATGCTGATCCTTTGGAGGATGAGGATGTTGGTGTGGTCACCCAAGAGGTATAGCATTAGGATATCCAATTGTTGATGCATTGCTAACTACATGCTCACACACGGTCTTTCCATAACTTTTGTTGATGAATAGGCTCCTGATGATATGGTCTTGGGGAAGTACAAGGCTCGTTCTGCATACGAGTTAAAGCCTAGGAGGAAATTCAAGAAATACATACCTGAGGACTTTACCCAAAAAGGCAAAAGGACGGTCGAAACCTCGCGTATGTTTCCTCCCAAGTACCATACAACATCTTAAATGCGGCTTGCTTCGCCTTCCATGCCTTGCCGTACTTCACCTTGTATTGAAATATGGCTTTCACAAGATCAATGACATGTTGGACGCTCATTGTTGGAAGTGTGGATATTGAGTTGGAGAGCCTGTAAGCAATGAACTCGAACGTGAGTTGTTTGTGGTCTTGGGACACGATCTTGCCATCCACCCTTTTGCCTTGGCACATGTGAGTTGGCACACAACTCACTACATGCCAAGTTGGACCTCCTTTCCATGGTCTTGCACACACAATCCATGGACATATTTCATCTTCACTTGCACATGCAACCGTGTAGCGCACATTGATGTCCGAGTGCACCACCTTGTGTGGACGATAATGCGTAACCGAGTAGTTGTCCAACCACATCTTCAATTCCAACAAGGTTTCGAACTTGGACCCTTTAGCCATCCGGTTCTTGTCGTCTACCATATCACAGTGAGAGCTTGGCCTAACACCAAGAGATACACATTGGCCACCATCTACCACGGCTTCATCCGCGAGACTAACATCCTTGAACAATGTAGTTCGATGATCCCGACGGAATACCTTCTCGAAAGCTTCGACCTCCTTCACCGTGAACCCCTCCGCATCAACTTGTTCATCGGGACCATCGTCATCCGAGTCCGATGCATATGCACGGGAAAAAGGGATGGAATGGTCCATTGTCTCTTGCAAATGATATTTGTCAAGATCACCCACATTGTTGTCATGGAGATCAACTTCATTGTTATCGTCCGCATAATCATAGTTGTCCTCTTCCTCTTGCAAAGCTTCATCTTGGTTGTTTGTAAACGGACTCAATGTTTGCCCCACTTCTTGGGTCAAAAGAGGTTCAACAATTTCATCTCGCTTCAACGGTGGTGGGCTACTATCAACCAAAGGGGAGGGTTTCCGGTTCAAGTGCAAATGCAAACTTGAATCAACCTTCTTCGTTGCAAATAACTCAAGAGCCTTGTCAAGTGATTCAGCCACCGTTTCCTTGTATGCAACCCAACGTTGCTCCGAGTTGACATGCATTGTCTTCCAACGGGCGTGTATTCCAAAGCCTACATTATGCCTTACCTCCAACTCAACGATATCACTAAGGTCCATCCAATTCAATTCTTTCCTAACTTGTTGCAAGAGCTCCGCATAGCTAGGACTACTATCAAACACAATGTCAAGCTCATCCGGGTCCGGTTCAATATTGCCTTTCAAAAAGGCGTCTTTGTCCACATGATGAACAAACACACATGTTCTTCCCATCCCTATAAGCATTCCAAGAACACAAGGTAACATTGCTTCCATGAGTACTAAATGCAAAGATTAACAAAGAATAGAAACCCTAATATATATATATATCAAACAACAACCCTAACCATAACCCTAACCATAACCCTAACAATAGCCTAAACCTAACCCTAACAACAACATAAGAACACCTATAGGAACACCCATAAGAACACCCATAAACATACATCTCACTTCTCCATGCAAATCACTAGATCCAAACAAAACTAGGGTTTCCCCAAACTAGCAACATTTGAGCATTTTGATAACATTACTTGGATCAAAACAAGGGGATCGAAGATGATTACCTTGAGGGAGGGCTTGACTTCGAAATCCACAGACAAATTCTTCGAATATGCAAGATTTGAGAGAGGATTTGAGAGGGGAAGAGAGTGGGAGAGGGGCCTAAGCTCGGTGTGAGAGTGGGAGAGAGTGTGAGTGGGGGAGTGGGGGTCCAGCGCGGCTGCTGGATAAGTCATTGTGCAGCGCCTGGCTCGGAGCTACACATTACCATGTGTGGCGCCTAGCTCGGAGGCGCTGCACGGCCGAGTGCGGGCCCGGGGGCTGCCACGGTGGACAGGCGTGCAACGCCCCTGAGCTAGGCGCTGCACAGTAGGGTGCAGCGCCGTCGTGACAGGCGCTACACGAAAAGGTCATGGCTGTGAAATATTTTCACGGGCAGTTCATTCCGTGAATTGTTTACGCCAAGAGGTCAAAATTGTCAAATTTGCCCACGATGACAGGAAGTAGATTGCCAAACGATGTCGGTATTATTGTGTAAAACCCATGCCTCGGAAGCGGTATTGTGTTTCGCATAAAAGAAGACTGATGATTTGTTTGTGTCCAACTTATATAGATGCTCATCTAAGTAACCAACGTTCGGTTATCCTCCTCTAACCAACACCCTGGAGCTCCTAAACCCACCGTCGGGCCACCGCCCTGGAGCCCTGGACTCCTTCTTATATAGATGCTCTTCTTCGACTCCGGCCACCGCCCTGGAGCTCTGATACGTCCAAAACGTATCTATAATTTCTGCTTGCTCCATGCCTCTTTTGGGTGATATTGCTATGATATTTATACACTTCCATACACTTTTGATCATATTTGGACTAACCTATTAACTCAGTGCACCCCAGTGCCAGTTTCTGTTTTCGGTTGTTTTTGTATTTCAGGTTTTCACATTACGAGAACTGCCAGGAAAAATCCAGGAAAATTATATAAAAAATCAGCGTTCCAGAAACTACCGTGCGCCCGAAGTACAGCCGGGGGGG
>LR738715.1:235161827-235221450 GCA_902687465.1 Secale cereale | reverse complement strand
GAAGAACACAAGAAACCCATCAAAGATGAGAGGATTGCACACATGAGTAGAGGAATAGATTGATTGCAAAACAGAGAACATAGAACTATGCTACGTGGTTCATAAACCGCGGTTGTACCGGTTCTACGACCTGTAGTACCGCTCTAGCGCTTGTACCGCCCCTTGAGGCAGTAGAACCGCTGGGAGAGCAACACTACCAGTTGGAGAAGGACTATCCACGATATTTGAATCAAACAAACAATATTCTAACTTCTAAGAAATGCAAACTAAGCAGGAGACATAAATAGATCTCTTCCATCCAATAGTTTGAACAATAAACGCGGAATGTCAAGTAATGCCCTAGAAGAAGGGAAAGGAACCCTAGAACGAAGGAAACGGGGTATTACCGGCATCCACGGGATGAGATCGGGAAGGAGGGGGCCTCCACGGAGCGGATCCATGGAGAGCCCACGGATCCGGAGCACGACGAGCACTCCGAGGCCGGGGCAATGGCGACTGGCAGCTAGGGTAGGAGATAGAGGAGGGAAGGGGATGGGGGAAAAAGAAAACCCCTTCGGCCCTGACCCTATATATAAGCCAGCAGACGCGAAGATGTTGTACCGCATCAAGGGGCGGTTGTACCACTTCCTGGTATGTACCAGTGGTTGCGGGCGGTACTTTTGTTGCCTGGAAGGCAGCGGTAGTAGGGCCTGTAACTGACCGGTAGTACCGGCCAGGAACACAACCTGGGCTCGAGTGGTGGAACCGCTCAGACACCCCTGGGAGTCCTCCTCGGATGGTACAAATTGAGTGCACCAGCGGTTGAACCGCTCGGGCCACCGGTTGTATTGCCCAGTCAGCATTACCCAAGCCAAGATCAATATGTGTGCAATTTGATTGGATGTTTTAAGAGATGGAGGAAGGCTTGGGATGGAGCACGACACTGGAATATGGTGTGATGATCTCCAAGAGAGCAAGGAGCAACCAACAAGAAAAACCCCAACTTGGAGATCACAACACCTAGGACCTAACACAAGACTAAGCAAGAGCGAAAGAGACCCAAGGAAACCAACTCCAACTCCCCTTCAAAAGGAAGGGCGGTGGCCGAGGCCACCTATGTTTGAGTGTAAAGGTATGACACCATGAAGATTTTAACCTTGGGCCCATGAACAAAACTCATCTTTAAAGCACAAGTACCATAAAAAATGGCTAATGTGAAAGACTTGATCAATTTATGCATAATGGGGGGAGGAAGATCTCATTGAGAGAACAATACTCCCCCTTATGTCCATGCCTACACCTAGAACAAGACATCATGATGAGTATGGTGGGGTGTGCAGAGGTTCAAGCCACATTGCTTGAATCAATGATATTTAGCTCACGCCTTAACTCGCGGAATCTTGCTTCATCCAATGGCTTCTTAAAGATATCTGCAAGGTTATCATGAGTGTTGACATAGTTGCCCTCGATCTCCCCTCACCTAATATGATCCCGGATGAAATGATACTGAATCTCAATATGCTTCGTCTTGAAGTGTTGCACCGGGTTGATAGAAATCTTGATGGCACTTTCATTGTCACACCAAAGAGGCACTTTCTCACAAATGACACCGTAATCCTTTAAAGTTTGCCTCATCCATAGAAGTTGTGCACAACAACTACCGGCGGCCATATACTCCGCTTCGGTGGACAAGAGAAACACACAACTTTGCTTCTTAGAAGACCAACCCACCGAAGTGAAGGAAATATGCCCTAGAGGCAATAATAAAGTTGTTATTTATATTTCCTTATATATCATGAAAAATGTCTTTTATTCATGCTAGAATTATATTAACCAGAAACTTAATACATGTGTGGATACATAGACAAAACAGAGTGTCCCTAGTATGCCTCTACTTGACTAGCTCGTTAATCAAAGATGGTTATGTTTCCTAACCATAGACATGAGTTATCATTTGATCAATGGTATCACATCATTAGGAGAATGATGTGATGGACAAGACCCATCCATTAGCTTAGCACTATGATTGTTTAGTTTTACTGCTATTGCTTTCTTCATGACTTATACATGTTCCTATAACTATGAGATTATGCAACTCCCAAATACCGAAGGAACACCTTGTGTTCTATCAAACGCCACAACGCAACTGGGTGATTATAAAGATGCTCTACAGGTGTCTCCGAAGGTGTTTGTGGTGTTGGCATAGATCAAGAATAGGATTTGTCACTCCGAGTGTCAGAGAGATATCTCTGGGCCCTCTCGGTAATACACATCATAATAAGCCTGGAAAGCAAACGACTAATGAGTTAGTCACGGGATGATGTATTGCGGAGCGAGTAAAGAGACTTGCCGGTGACGAGATTGAACTAGGTATGATGATACCGACGATCGAATCTTGGGCAAGTAACAAACTGATGACAAAGGGAACAACGTATGTTGTTATGCAGTTTGACCGATAAAGATCTTCGTAGAATATGTAGGAACCAATATGAGCATCCAGGTTCCGCTATTGGTTATTGACCGGAGATGAGTCTCGGTCATGTCTACGTAGTTCTCGAACCTGTAGGGTCCGCACGCTTAACGTTCGATGACGATCGGTATTATGAGTTTATGTGTTTTGATGTACCGAAGGTAGTTTGGAGTCCCAGATGTGATCACAGACATGACGAGGAGTCTCGAAATGGTCGAGACATAAAGATTCATATATTGGAAGGCTATGTTTGGACACCGGAATGGTTCCGATGAGTTCGGGCATTTACCGGAGTACCGGGAGGTTACCACAACCCCGTGGGGAGTCAATGGGCCTTATTGGGCCTTAGTGGAAGAGAGGAGGAGGCAGCCAAGTGGAGCCCCCCCCCCAAGCCCAATCCGAATTGGGGTGGGGGCCGGCCCCCCTTTCCTTCTCCCCCTCTCCCTCTTCTTTCTTCCCCTACTCCTACTAGGAAAGGGTGAAACCTACTCCTAGTGGGAGTAGGACTCCCCCTTGGGCGTACCATAGAGAGGGCCGGCCCTCCCCTCCTCCCCTCCTTTATATACATGGCCAGGGTGTGACGCCCGAAGACCGACGTCCCAGAAGATTCCAGATGTTTCGGGTTCTCCCGTGTGTTTCTTTTTGTGCTTGTGTTATTTATTTTTGCATTGCATCATGTCATCATGCCATCATGTCATTAATCTTTGGCATCTCAACCTAAATAAATTGTGTGGACCTTCAGTCCATTTAAATCGAGGGAAGGATGACTTCTCTTTATAACATATCCTCCTAATATTATGGAGCTATTATAAATAATTATTCCATTTGTTTGGAATTAACCAACACACTTGCACATTTTCCCCATGCCTTCTCTTTCTCTTTTCTTGCCTCTCCTATTTTTCGTGGACCATGGACATTTTTGCGAGTCCAGGAAAAATAACCTCTTGCCCAAACTCTACTCCTAACCCCCTCTTTCTTTTCCTTTATTTTGTCTCTATTTTCTTTTTCTTCTTCTTTTCTCTCTTTTTATTAGGAGAGGACCCAATCCTTCAGGTCCTTCTGGCCCAAGCCTCCGGCCCATCCCTCCTAGGCCCATCTGGCCTCCTGGCCCAGCCACCCCGTAACCCTAGCCCGACCGCACCCCATCCTCTCGGTCTCTCCCCCTCGCGCCGCCAGCATCTCGCTCCTCTCGCCCGAACCCCCTCGCTCTCCTCTCCCTCGTCCCCTCGACCCCGTTTCCCTCGATCCCCCTCGCTCATCTCCCTCCGCTCGATCTCCCTGGAGCCCGATCCCCTCGTCACCCCGTCCCTCCTCTCCAGTGCCGCGTGCCCGCGCCCCGTCCTCCATCTCCAGCGCTGCCGCCAGCCGCGTCGCCTGGCTCGCCAGAGCCAGCAGCCGCGCTCGTCCGCCGCCAGGGCCCCACGTCCTCGCCGCGCCATGTCCCCGAGCGCCTCCCACCGGTCTCCTCCTCGACGTCGCGTCCTCCCCTCGTCTGCGCGTGCGTGCGGGCGCACGAGGTGCCGCCCCGCGTGAGCCGAGGGCCCATTCCAGCGCCCCTCGCAGTTCCTCGGGCCGGCCTCGCCGCGGCCATCCTCCCTCCAGCGCCGGCGTCGCCCCAAGCATCCTCCGTGCGCCTCCTCCTCTGGGCCTCTGCTCCGGCCACCGGCGCGCCAAGACCTGCTGCTGCTGTGCATCTTCCGCCCGGCCCCGTGAAGCTCTTCCTACCCGGTGTTCGTTGCTCTTCGTCCACAGCTAGAAGACCCGGACTCCGAACGCCAAGTACCTCTACGTCACAAGAACCGAGACCGGACCGACAATATGAGCACCACTACAACCCGTGCACATCTCCGGAATCGTCAAGTACCACTACGTCCGACGATGCGACAAGAACCCCTACGGCAAGTACCACGACGGCCCCGAACCTCTACGAAACATGTACGACTACCGTCGCCGGAAACACCAAGTACCCCTTCGTTTAACAAGAACAACAAGTTCAGAGACCTCAATTACGACGACGAACGTTTTGAAGCGCCAAGTACCGCGACACCCGGAGCACTCGAAACCGTCAAGTACATCTATGAAACGAGAACGTCTACTTCCACTACCGTCGCCCCGTGTACGACTACGAACGGAACGCCTACTTCCACTACGAATCACGAGAACGGCTACTTCCTCTACGATCTCGAACCCCTCCGAGAACGATCGTTCCGAAGATATAACCCTGAGACGATGCCCGTGGATGAATGCGTGTTGTATTGTATGAGATGCTCCACTTGTGTGCTCCGTGCCCGTTTCGTCTTTTGACATGCTCCTCGGTTGCCTCATCGCCGACTCGTGGGAACCCGGTGACGGGATCACCCCACCTTTCTTATTGTTCGACTCGCTCACGCTCTCCGTCATCTTTTGCACCGGTCTCTCAACGAGTTACCGGAACCGAGATGTTGTCGTTGCATCATTTTCGGATCGTTGCCGTGGCACCTTTTCTTTCCACCATGGTGAAAAATACTCCTTATCATCTTCTTATCTCTTCATGTTAACCTTTAATTAATAAATTGCATAAAACTTGATCATGTCATCCGCATCATGTTAACAACATTAAAATGTGTGAATTGTTGTTTGCTTAAAATTACTAAACATGCATATGGGGTTTTCCGGAATTGTTGTTTGTCATTCCGGCCTCATTTAAACTTGCCTAAATAGGTAGTTTGCTCTTGCTTCACCTCTTGCCATGTTAACAAACTTTTAATCTTGTCTTGTAAGTAAACGAGAGTCAATTAAATAATTAAGATGTGATGTTTCGCCAATATGCAACTCGTTGCATATTGAGCTCCACTTAACTTGTAGTAGTTGTTTGTGCACTTTTCCATGCCATGCATAATTAAACCGGACATGCATCATACTTGGATGTGCATCGTATACCATATTTATGCTTGTGTGTTTACCGTGTTGTTTGCTTCTTTCCGGTTGCTTCTCTAGTTAGCTTCGGTTTTGTTCCGGAGTTGTGAGGATTCGCTCGACTATGTTGCTCCGTCTACTTCATGGAACCGTTCTTCTCCCTTGCGGAATCCCAGGCAAGATGATCATACCCTTGGATACCTTTACTACCATTGCCATGCTTAGTTGTCTCGATGCTATCGTTACATGTCGCGCTACCCATCTTTTATGTCAGCCTCTCCTTGTTGCCATGAAACCCCTAACCTTTGACACCTTCCTAGCAAAACCATTGTTTGGCTATGTTACCCGCTTGCTCAGCCCCTCTTATAGCATTGTTAGTTGCAGGTGAAGATGAAGATTCGTTCCAGGAGGGAACTTGTTGTTGGAATATCACAATATCTATTATTATTATTAACACACCTATATACTGGGCATGGGTGGAAGGCTTGGCCTTTTGCTCGGTGTTTTGTTCCACTCATGCCACCTTAGGCGCCGATAAACCGGCATTATGTTCCTTGATTTTGCGTTCCTTACACGATGGGTATATGGGGACCCCTTGACACTTCAACTTTGAACAAAACTCCTCCAGCAAGGCCCAACATTGGTTTTAATTTGCCTCATAATAACAACTTAATTAATTAATTAAATTTGCATAGCGGGTCGCGTCCCCGGGTATTCTTTCTACATAGCAGGGGGGGGGGCAGTGCTGATGGTGTTGGTCCCAAACGGGGGTTATGCGGGGCCACCACGGGGAAACTCGAGGATTGGTTTTACCTGTAGGATCGCCCATCCGATCGTGGCCTGAGACGAGATACGCGCGGCTACTATCAGGGTGTCGGCACGCCGGGAGGTCTTGCTGGACTTGTTTTACCATTGTCGAAATGTCTTGTGCACCGGGATGCCGAGCCTGATCGGATTTCCCTAAGATAAGGGGTGATGATATTATATTTATCACTTCAGCTAATCGTGAGAGCTTGTGATGGGATAAGTTGGGACACCCCTACAGGGTTATAATCTTTCGAAAGCCGTGCCCACGGTTATGTGGCAGATTGGAATTTGTTAATGTCCGGTTGTAGAAAACTTGACAGAGGATCCGAAGTAAAACACACAACTATGTGAGTAACCGTGACTGTCTCTTTTCACTTTGAGAAGAGAACACGGTGGGGTTATGTTTGACTCGTAGGTAGTTCAGGATCTTTAGCGATCACTACTAGTTTGCGACCGTTTGCGTAGATGCTCATCTTATTCTTGTACTCGTAAGTTAGCCACCATATTATGCTTAGCCGCTGCTGCAACCTCACCACTTTACCTCTTCCTACCCATAAAGCTTTGCTAGTCTTGATACCCATGGTTATGGGATTGCTGAGTCCTCGTGGCTCACAGATACTACAACACCAGATGCAGGTTCAGCCGAGAATGATGCAGGAGCTAGTTCAAGTACTTCACTGGGAGCTCGATGAAGTGAGTGGCCGTATGCTTGTGACATTTTCGTTGATCAACAGTGGTTTCTACTAGGGGCGATTTAGACCTGTGGCTTTATGTTTTTGGTATCTTTCTTTTGGATCCTTGCCCGTAGTCGGGTTGTGATGTTTTGAATGATGTTTTTGCTTATGTAATGTATTGTGTGAAGTGGCGAGTGTAAGCCAACTATCCCCTTTTGCAATTTCATCCCTATTTTTACATGAGTCGTGCAAAGATACCAAACTTGAGATCATTCCAGAATGGGCTTATACCTTTAAGTCATGCCTCGACACATAGGAGGTATAGTCCCATCCTGGGGATTACAAGTTGGTATTCAGAGCCTTCTCCGACCTAGAAGCCCCCACTGATTGATCGAATCGTTGACGGTTGAGTCTAGGCACACACTTGAAAATGTTTTGAGTCCTATATATATATCGGAGAGTAGGATTTCTTTTGTTCCTCGTCTCTTTTCACTCTGGCGAGGACTCCTGACGATTACTTTTATCTCTTCTACACTCAAAAAATTCACCAATTTTTTTTTAGGATCACGCGAGTATTGTTTGGATTGTTCCGATGTCTTTGTGACGAGAACATTGTTCTCGATGCCTCCTGTCATTTAGGGGTTGTGGCAGTGTCCCGGGGAGTTGAGCTCCGAGGTGTTGTCGTCACAAATATATCGCATCAGTTATGGAATACTTAAGACGGCCGACATCGAAAACTCTCCTATGCGGTTAGTGGCAAGATAACCCCGACATCACCCAGTATTGGGGAGGTAGTTTGGGAGTATTGCCATAGCTTGTATAATGGATGCGTTTCGAAGGTCCGAGGTAAATGGTTTCCGGAAACAACTGGTTATGTGTTGAAGGATGGATACAGCTGGATGTAGGATTAGAGTTGAGTGCGCGGTGCTTCCCCTGTATCCCCAACACCTGATTGCATAACTGGAAACTTTCGAAAATTAATAGATGGGTTCATCTAGTAGTTCTAGGCATTCTTTCAACGAGTGCATGATATGGAGTTCGGGGTTCTACATTGAGTGAAGTGGTTTTATGGGCGTTGTTCCGATCGGGAGCTGCATCTTAAAGGGTCCTTGGCTATGCTGATCCGGGGATTGCAAAACCCTTTTGTAACACGTTCCATGAGCTTTCAACACGAATATGTCGAACGAAGCTTCTATCTTGTATTTGTTCTATCTGCTCCTTGTTGCTTTTATTTATCTTTTGTTCTTCCAAGTGGCTTCTCGACAAGTTGATGTACCTACGTAATTCATTCGTTCAATTCTCTGTTCGGATGATATTGTGAAGATTATGTTGCAACGTATCTATCCTTTGTTTTTGTTTTGATTCTGGTATTCGAGTTGCTTCGTTGTCAAGTGTTGATTCCATACCTTCCTAAGCGGTGTTCTCATATTTCTATGGGAGTGCTAATTCTTCTTGACCATCGAGATATTTATGTTAACCCTTTTCAACCGGTGTGCCTTCTCTTCAAGTTATTCCATTCGGACGCCGTTGAGAAATCTTACGATTTGTCTGTTTCATTCATCCCAAGTTGTCTTTGTTTTTCCCACCCTCCCACCCTTCTTCTTCTCGGAGCAAGAAATTCTCAAATGAAGTATCCATTTTATTCATGTGAGGTTCTTCATTCATTTCCTTCAATGTTCTTATCCTGTGAATTATCGTGAAGATGCTCAAGAGCTTCAAGTTCATCATTCTTTTGTCCTCAAATTCTGCCGGTGGATGTAATTCAAGATTTCGGTGTTGATCTTATCCTTTTCCTCATTTCACAATGCTTTCTTATTCCGGTGCACCAATTAATCATTCTCCTCTTGCTATTCATATCTGGAGAGCTGAAGATATCTCAGAAGATTCATAATTCCATTCTTAATCCGTTCAAGCTATTTTGAGGATTGACATCTTATTCAAGCCATTTAATTCAACCGGTGCAATATCTCTTAAGCAATCTTTTCCAATGGTGATTTCTTTAGTGGGCCCTAACCCACAGGTCTTTTCCCAGGATCTTACCTGACTCTTCTATTTTTCTGGAGTTATACTCAAATTGTTTTCAAAGTGTGACGTAAGAATGATTTCCATCAGTCACATGCCTTCTCCAAGCTTGTTTTCAATTATTTCCATCTTTTGCTCCACCTTCCTCTTGTCATTCGTCCGGAGTATCTCGAAATTCTTCATGGCATTTCTCGTCTTCACTCTCAACATTTGAAGACCGGAGAAGAGTTTCTCTTAAATTTTGCCCCGTTCTCTTGATGAGTTGTGGTTCTAGCTTCATGCCATCCTCATTATTGTTCCGATTGTGCGAAATTCTTTTATACCCGTCCGAAGCATTTCATGAATTTTTTTCCATTGTGATCCTCCGAAGGCCATCATTTCAGAAGATTTCTTCGTTCTCAGTTTTCAACTTCGTCCTCCAAATATTCTTCATCGATGTCTCTTTGTTCGTCTCCATATTCTTACGGTGGTTCATTCAAGTTTACTCTTCCTTGTTATCATATCAATTCATTTGTTCTTTTCACAATCCTACCGGTGAGTCGTTCAAGATTATTCTCAAGTTTGGCCATATCTCTCTCCAATCCTTTTCAAGAAGAATAAGTAGTATGCCAAATCCTTTGGTTGACATCAATTTAAATTGGTGAAGGAGATGCATGACATAATTCTTATTCTTATTCCTTCAAGGTGATTTAATTCTTTTGTCTGGAGCTTGTTCATCATATCATATTTTCGGTTCTAAGCTGTTCATCTTGTTTTCCGGAGCTCCAAGTTATTTCAATTATACCATTCCAAAGCTCCATCTAATTCATCGCAGGCCTTGAATCTTATTCTTTTCATCTTTCACTTCCCATGCTTTCATTACCGGAGTTCTCATGGTGGTTCATCAAGATTTAATTCATCCTCGAAGTCTTCATCAACATTCTTGTTGGAGCTCAAGCATTCTTCTTCATGCTTTCCAAGTGCAATTATTTCTACCATATTGTTTGAGATAGTGGTAAGCCATTTTAGACAATTTTCCTTCATGTTTCATGATTCACAAGTTGTCAGGAATGATATATTTAAACCCATCATTTTCCTTGTTCAGGAGATCTTTTCAACCATTCAATTTATTCGTTGGAGTTATCTTGGGTTGTATTTCACCTAAAAGCTTTCCCTAAGGATTGTTGCTAATTATGGTGCTTATAAATGACCCAAGTTCTTCATTTATCCTCCCGGTGAAAGTTTTTTTTTCGTCTCCTTGTTGATCTCAGTCCAATCAATTGTTTTCGTCAGTGGCTAGTTGTCTCCTCTTAATTTTGAGATGTTTTCCATAAGCCCACAACGAGCTTATTCTTTTCGTTGTTGATTTTTCCAACAACTCCGTTCAACCCTTCCTTGTAAGGAGGATTTCATAATTCATTCGTGGGAGAAGTTGTCATTTTCTTCTCCATTCATTTCTTTCATTGGTTTATATGCTATTCTTTCATTCCGGAAGCATTGTGATGTTGCTCTCTCCAAACCATCATCTCGTTTTTATCAAGATCATGTTCTTTCCCTTGCTTATCATTAACCGGAGTGTTGTATTCTTCATTCAAGTTCCGTCATCTTATCTAGTTTTGCCTCTCTTTTCAACCGGAGTGTTGTGTGAAGCCTTCCTTACCCCTTGTGCCATTCTTCAATGTTCCGGAGGCTGTGTGTTGTTGTTTTCATCAAGTATCTTCCCATCTCCTCAAGTTATTGTTAATTCCTTCCATTTTCACACGGAGTGCTGTCCGAATCATGTCATTCTTATTCCTTGGCTATACCATTGCGGTTTCATATTCTTTTCGTTCGTAAGCTCTTGTTTCATGTTTTTCAACCTACAAGGTTCTCATAATGTTCCTTGTTCCTCTTTTCTAACAGAGTTTTCATATTCGTTCATCTCCGTTGTATTCTTCTTTCATTTTGATCAACCTCTCAGGTTCGCGGTTTCACTCGTTTGTCAAAGAAGCAACTTTGTTTTACCTCTTCCTCTTCCATTTTTTTATCCGGTGCCATCTCTAGGATCTCGGGTCGAGATCCTCTGTTAGTGTGGGAGAGTTGTGACGCCCGAAGACCGACGTCCCAGAAGATTCCAGATGTTTTGGGTTCTCCCGTGTGTTTCTTTTTGTGCTTGTGTTATTTATTTTTGCATTGCATCATGTCATCATGCCATCATGTCATTAAACTTTGGCATCTCAATCTAAATAAATTGTGTGGACCTTCGGTCCATTTAAATCGAGGGAAGGATGACTTCTCTTTATAACATATCCTCCTAATATTATGGAGCTATTATAAATAATTATTCCATTTGTTTGGAATTAACCAACACACTTGCACATTTTCCCCATGCCTTCTCTTTCTCTTTTCTTGCCTCTCGTGGACCGTGGACATTTTTGCGAGCCCAGGAAAAATAACCTCTTGCCCAAACTCTACTCCTAACCCCCTCTTTCTTTTCCTTTATTTTGTCTCTATTTTCTTTTTCTTCTTCTTTTCTCTCTTTTTATTAGGAGAGGACCCAGTCCTTCAGGTCCTTCTGGCCCAAGCCTCCGGCCCATCCCTCCTAGGCTCATCTGGCCTCCTGGCCCAGCCACCCCGTAACCCTAGCCCGACCGCACCCCATCCTCTCGGTCTCTCCCCCTCGCGCCGCCAACATCTCGCTCCTCTCGCCCGAACCCCCTCGCTCTCCTCTCCCTCGTCCCCTCGACCCCGTTTCCCTCGATCCCCCTCGCTCATCTCCCTCCGCTCGATCTCCCTGGAGCCCGATCCTCTCGTCACCCCGTCCCTCCTCTCCAGTGCCGCGCGCCCGCGCCCCGTCCTCCATCTCCAGCGCTGCCGCCAGCCCCGTCGCCTGGCTCGCCGGAGCCAGCAGCCGCGCTCGTCCGCCGCCAGGGCCCCACGCCGCGCCATGTCCCCGAGCGCCTCCCTCCGGTCTCCTCCTCGACGACACGTCCTCCCCTCGTCTGCGCGTGCGTGCGGGTGCACGAGGCGCCGCCCCGCGTGAGCCGAGGGCCCATTCCAGCGCCCCTCGCAGTTCCTCGGGCCGGCCTCGCCGCGACCATCCTCCCTCCAGCGCCGGTGTCGCCCCGAGCAGCCTCCGTGCGCCTCCTCCTCTGGGCCTCTGCTCCGGCCACCGGCGTGCCAAGACCTGCTGCTGCTGTGCATCTTCCGCCCGGCCCCGTGAAGCTCTTCCTACCCGGTGTTCGTTGCTCTTCGTCCACAGCTAGAAGACCCGGACTCCGAACGCCAAGTACCTCTACGTCACAAGAACCGAGACCGAACCGACAATATGAGCACCACTACAACCCGTGCAGATCTCCGGAATCGTCAAGTACCACTACGTCCGACAATGCGACAAGAACCCCTACGGCAAGTACCACGACGGCCCCGAACCTCTACGAAACATGTACGACTACCGTCGCCGGAAACACCAAGTACCCCTTCGTTTAACAAGAACGACAAGTTCGGAGACCTCAAGTACGACGACGAACGTTTTGAAGCGCCAAGTACCACGACGCCCGGAGCACTCGAAACCGTCAAGTACATCTACGAAACGAGAACGTCTACTTCCACTACCGTCGCCCCGTGTACGACTAGGGATGGCAATGGGGGCAATCCCCTATGGGGATACCTACAACATCCCCATCCCCATCTATTCCCTATCATCCCATCCCCATCCCCCTTTACATGACTGGGGATGAAATTTCCCCATACCCATGCCCCACTGGGGAACGGGGCCCCATTAGGGTCCCCATCCCCATAAACAAATACTCATATACATAATATGACACCCTATAATCAACATACATAAATGGTGGTGTTCTTGTCTTGCTAATGCTTATCTAGGTCGAACTAACTTTTTGGTCATGGTGGCAGCTGAGATGAGGACGTGAGATAGGTTTAATGTTATTTTCTAGAGCTTTTTTTGTTTTCGCAAGTTTGTTTGTGAATATTTTAAGGTTGACCGCAGTGTCACAGTTACTAACCGGGTCCCCGATGGGTATTGGGTCTGGGGAATAGGATATCGTCCCCATCCCCATTGTACCCTATGGGGAATAATTTAGTTTGGTAAATATCCCCATGGGGATATTTTTCGCCCATCCCCACCCCCTAATAGATGAAATCCCCATGGGTTTGGCGGGTATGGGGCCCCGTTGCCACCCCTATGTACGACTACGAACGGAACGCCTACTTCCACTACGAATCACGAGAACGGCTACTTCCTCTACGACCTCGAACCCCTCCGAGAACGATCGTTCCGAAGGTATAACCCCGAGACGATGCCCGTGGATGAATGCGTGTTGTATTGTATGAGATGCTCCACTTGTGTGCTCCGTGCCCGTTTCGTCTTTTGACATGCGCCTCGGTTGCCTCGTCGCCGACTCGTGGGAACCCGGTGACGGGATCACCCCACCTTTCTTCTTGTTCGACTCGCTCACGCTCTCCGTCATCTTTTGCACCGGTCTCTCAACGAGTTACCGGAACCGAGATGTTGCCGTTGCATCATTTTCGGATCGTTGCCGTGGCACCTTTTCTTTCCACCACGGTGACAAATACTCCTTATCATCTTCTTATCTCTTCATGTTAACCTTTAATTAATAAATTGCATAAAACTTGATCATGTCATCCGCATCATGTTAACAACATTAAAATGTGTGAATTGTTGTTTGCTTAAAATTACTAAACATGCATATGGGGTTTTCCGGAATTGTTGTTTGTCATTCCGGCCTCATTTAAACTTGCCTAAATAGGTAGTTTGCTCTTGCTTCACCTCTTGCCATGTTAACAAACTTTTAATCTTGTCTTGTAAGTAAACGAGAGTCAATTAAATAATTAAGATGTGGTGTTTCGTCAATATGCAACTCGTTGCATATTGAGCTCCACTTAACTTGTAGTACTTGTTTGTGCACTTTTCCATGCCATGCATAATTAAACCGGACATGCATCATACTTGGATGTGCATCGTATACCATATTTATGCTTGTGTGTTTACCGTGTTGTTTGCTTCTTTCCGGTTGCTTCTCTTGTTTGCTTCGGTTTCGTTCCAGAGTTGTGAGGATTCGCTCGACTATGTTGCTCCGTCTACTTCATTGAACCGTTCTTCTCCCTTGCGGAATCCTAGGCAAGATGATCATACCCTTGGATACCTTTACTACCATTGCCATGCTTAGTTGTCTCGATGCTATCATTACAGGTCGCGCTACCCATCTTTTATGTCAGCCTCTCCTTGTTGCCATGAAACCCCTAACCTTTGACACCTTCCTAGCAAAACCATTGTTTGGCTATGTTACCCGCTTGCTCAGCCCCTCTTATAGCGTTGTTAGTTGCAGGTGAAGATGAAGATTCGTTCCAGGAGGGAACTTGTTGTTGGAATATCACAATATCTATTATTATTATTAACACACCTATATACTGGGCATGGGTGGAAGGCTTGGCCTTTTGCTCGGTGTTTTGTTCCACTCATGCCACCTTAGGCGCCGATAAACCAGCATTATGTTCCTTGATTTTGCGTTCCTTACACGATGGGTATATGGGGACCCCTTGACACTTCGACTTTGAATAAAACTCCTCCAGCAAGGCCCAACATTGGTTTTAATTTGCCTCATAATAACAACTTAATTAATTAATTAAATTTGCATAGGGGGTCGCGTCCCCGGGTATTCTTTCTACATAGCAGGGGGGCAGTGCTGATGGTGTTGGTCCCAAACGGGGGTTATGCGGGGCCACCACGGGGAAACTCGAGGATTGGTTTTACCTGTAGGATCGCCCATCCGATCGTGGCCTGAGACGAGATACGCGCGGCTACTATCAGGGTGTCGGCACGCCGGGAGGTCTTGCTGGACTTGTTTTTCCATTGTCGAAATGTCTTGTGCACCGGGATGCCGAGCCTGATCGGATTTCCCTAAGATAAGGGGTGATGATATTATATTTATCACTTCAGCTAATCGTGAGAGCTTGTGATGGGCTAAGTTGGGACACCCCTGCAGGGTTATAATCTTTCGAAAGCCGTGCCCACGGTTATGTGGCAGATTGGAATTTGTTAATGTCCGGTTGTAGAAAACTTGACAGAGGATCCGAAGTAAAACACACAACTGTGTGAGTAACCGTGACTGTCTCTTTTCACTTTGAGAAGAGAACATGGTGGGGTTATGTTTGACTCATAGGTAATTCAGGATCTTTAGCGATCACTACTAGTTTGCGACCATTTGCGTAGATGCTCATCTTATTCTTGTACTCGTAAGTTAGCCACCATATTATGCTTAGCCGCAGCTGCAACCTCACCACTTTACCTCTTCCTACCCATAAAGCTTTGCTAGTCTTGATACCCATGGTTATGGGATTGCTGAGTCCTCGTGGCTCACAGATACTACAACACCAGATGCAGGTTCAGCCGAGAATGATGCAGGAGCTGGTTCAAGTACTTCACTGGGAGCTCGATGAAGAGAGTGGCCGTATGCTTGTGACGTTTTCGTTGATTAGTAGTGGTTTCTACTAGGGGCAATTCAGACCTATGGCTTTATGTTTTGGGTATCTTTCTTTTGGATCCTTGCCCGTAGTCGGGTTGTGATGTTTTGAATGATGTTTTTGCTTATGTAATGTATTGTGTGAAGTGGAGAGTGTAAGCCAACTATCCCCTCTTGCAATTTCATCCCTATTTTTACATGAGTCGTGCAAAGATACCAAACTTGAGATCATTCCAGAATGGGCTTATACCTTTAAGTCGTGCCTCGACACGTAGGAGGTATAGTCCCATCCTGGGCATTACACAGGGGCACCCCATAGACACACAAGTTGATTTCTTAGCCGTGTGCGGTGCCCCCCTCCACAGTTACACACCTCGGTCATATCGTCGTAGTGCTTAGGTGAAGCCCTGCACCGGTAACTTCATCATCACCGTCACCATGCCGCCGTGCTGACGGAACTCTCCCTCGACCTCAACTGGATCAAGAGTTCGTGGGACGTCATCGAGCTGAACATGTGCTGAACACGAAGGTGCCGTACGTTCGGTGCTTGGATCGGTTGGATCACGAAGACTTTCGACTACATCAACCGCATTACTAAACGCTTCCGCTTTCGGTCTACGAGGGTACGTGGACACACTCTCCCCGCTCGTTGCTATGCTTCCCCTAGATAGATCTTGCGTGACCGTAGGAAAATTTTGAAATACTACGTTCCACAACAGTGGCATCATGAGCCACGTCTATGCGTAGATGATATGCACGAGTAGAACGCAATGAGTTGTGGGCAATAATAGTCATACTGCTTACCAGCATGTCATACTTTGATTCCGCGGTATTGTGAGATGAAGCGGCCCGGACCGACATTACGCTTACGCTTACGCGAGACAGTTTTCACCGTTACGAGCACTCGTTTATTAAAGGTGACCGGCGAGTGTCTGTCTCTCTCACTTTAGTTGAATCGAGTGTGACTACGTCTGGTCCTTGTGAAGGTTAAAACAACACACTTGACGAAAAATCGTTGTGGTTTTGATGCGTAGGTAAGAACGGTTCTTGCTAAGCCCGTAGCAGCCACGTAAAACTTGCAACAACAAAGTAGATGGCGTCTAACTTGTTTTTGCAGGGCATGTTTTGATGTGATATGGTCAAGACATGATGAGTTATACGTTATTGTATGAGATGATCATGTTTTGTAAACTATCGGCAACCGGCATGAGCCTTATGGTTGTCTCTTTATTGTATGAGTTGTGAAAGCCATGTAATTGCTTTACTTTATCACTATGAGTTAGCGATAGTAGTAGTAGCAAATAGTTGGTGAGATGACCACGCTGCTACGATGAAGATCATGGTGTCATGACGGTGACGATGGACATCGTGACGATGCTTTGGAGATGGAGATCAAAAACACAAGATGATGATGGCCATATCATGTCACATATTTTGATTGCATGTGATGTTTATCTTATTATGCTTCTTATTTTGCTTAGTACGACGGTAGCATTATAAGATGATCGCTTACAAAATTTCAAAGTACAAGTGTTCTCCCTGAGTATGCACCGTTGCGAAAGTTCGTCGTGCCGAGACACCACGTGATGATCGGGTGTGATAAGCTCTACGTTCAAATACAATGGGTGTAAGACAATTTTGCACATGCAGAATACTCGGGTTAAACTTGACGATCCTAGCATGTACATACATGGCCTCGGAACACTAGAGACCAAAAGGTCGAGCGTGAATCATATAGTAGATATGATCAACATAAGATGTTCACCATTGAAAATTACTCCATCTCACGTGATGATCGAACATGGTTTACTTGATTTGGATCACGTGATCATTTAGATGACTAGACGGATGTCTATCTAAGTGGGAGTTCTTTCGTAATATGATTAATTGAACTTTAATTTATCATGAACTTAGTCCTGATAGTTTTTTGCATATCTATGTTGTTGTAGATCAATGGCCCGTGCTACCGTTCCCTTGAATTTTAATGCGTTCCTAGAGAAAGCTAAGTTAAAAGATGATGGTAGCAACTAAACGGACTGGGTCCATAACTTGAGGATTATCCTCATTGCTGCACAGAAGAATTATGTCCTTGAAGCACCGCTAGGTGACAGGCCTGCTGCAGGAGCAACTCCCGACATTATGAACGTCTGGCAAGCTCGGCCTGATGACTACTCGATAGTTCAATGTGCCATGCTTTACGGCTTAGAATCGGGACTTCAAAGACGTTTTGAACGTCATGGAGCCTATGTGATGTTCCAAGAGTTGAAGTTAATATTTCAAGCAAATGTCCGAATTGAGAGATATGAAGTCTCCAATAAGTTCTATAGCTGCAAGATGGAGGAGAACAGTTATATCAGTGAACACTTGCTCAGAATGTCTCGGTACTACAATCACATGACTCAACTTGGATGCAAAGTTGATGAAGATAGTGTTATTGATAGAGTTCTTCAATCACTGCCACCAAGCTATAAAGGCTTTGTGATGAACTATAATATGCAAGGGATGCAGAAGACCATTCCCAAGCTCTTCGCTATGCTCAAAGCAACGGAGGTAGAAACAAAAAAGGAGCATTAAGTGTTGATGGTTAACAAGACCACTAGTTTCAAGAAAAAGGGCAAGGGAAAGAAGGGGAACTTCAAGAAGAATAGCAAGACAGTTGCTAATCCCGTGAAGAAACCCAAGTCTAGAGCCAAGCCTGAAACTAAGTGCTTCTAGTGCAAAGGGACTGGACACTGGAAGCGGAACTGGCCCAAGTATTTGGCGGATAAGAAGGATGGCAAAGTGAACAAAAGGTATATTTGATATACATGTTATTGATGTGTACCTTACTAATGCTCATAGTTGCACCTGGGTATTTGATACTGGTTCGGTTGCTAATATTTGTAACTCGAAACAGGGGCTATGGATTAAACAAAGATTAACAAAGGACGAGGTGACGATGCGCGTGGGAAATGGTTCCAAAGTCGATGTGATCGCTGTCGGCATGCTACCTCTACATCTATGTGACGCCCCAAGACCGACGCTCCAGAAGACTTCCAGCTATTCCGGGTTATCGCCGTGTGTTTCTTTTGCTTGCTCTATTTATTTTGCATTGCATCATGTCATCATGCCATCATGTCATTAATCTTTGCATCTCAACTAAATAAATTGTGTGGATCTTCGGTCCATTTAAACCGAGGGAAGGTTGACTTCTCTTTATAACATATCCTCCCAATATTAGGGAGATATTATAAAATAATCCATTCATCTGGAATCACCAAAACAAACTTGCAAAATTCCCATGACTTCTCTACTTCAAGTTTAGACTCCCAAACCCGGCCAACAATTCTTTTCTCTTTTATCGAGGCTCTTCCTAAATTCTCAACATTTTTTTGGACACTTCAAAAACCAAGTCCTAGTTCAAACCCATTTGAATTAAATTCAAATGAGTTTGAATCACATCTTTCGTCTCACCTCTCCTATTTTTCGTGGACCGTGCACCTTTTTACGACTCTGGGAAAATAACCCCCATGCCCAAATTCTTCCCTAACCTCTCTTTATTCTTCCTTATCTCTGTTTTTTTGTTTTGTTTAGAGAGAAGAGAGAGGAAGAGAGAGAGAGAGAGAGAGAGAGAAAGAGCCACAGCCAAGCCCATCAGACCTCCCTAGGCCCACCTAAAACCTAACCCTAGCCGGACTCCCCTGCTCGACCCGTCCTCCCTGTCGAGCGAGCCCTTCAGCGCCGCACCTATCTCATCTCCCTCTCGATCCTTCCCGCTCGACCGCGCACGACCCCCCTCCTCGCTCGATCCCCTAGCCGCATTCCCCGCTTGCGCCGCGCCTCCCATGGCCTCGCAGCCGAAGCGCCGCCACCACCTTCATCTCCTGCGCCTCCACCTGCCTCCTCGCCGGACCGGGCCGCTCCGAGTGCTCCGTCGTCGGCCTCGCCTGCATCCCCGCACGACCCCGACGCCGCTCATCACCATGCATGCGCCGCCGACGCACGCCCGCGACGCTCGACCTCCTCCCGCGCGCCATGGACGTCTCGCCTCCTCTGCCTGACCCGACCCTCTCCTCCGGCACCGCGAGCTGCCGCCCCGGGTCCAGCCAGATCGAGCCGCCTCCGTGCAGGGCGTCGAAGCCGCCGTCATCCTCGCCTTTGGCCTCGCCGTCCGACCACGAGCAGCGCCGCGCTTCCTCGTCGTCCTCATGCCATCCTAGTCCCGCGTCGCTGCCCGTCTCGTCTCCACTCCTAGCCGCATCACGAAATGCTCCTCTTCTTCGAGCCCCGCCTGCATCGAACGAGCGCTCGATCTGCTCGAGTGTTGACCATGGCCGCTGTGGAGGCAACCCATCGCTTTGTTGCTGCTGTTGGACGCCAAGGCCCTTCCCTGGATGCGTCATGTACCTCTTCTACCATCTACGAATCGCCAAGACCGAATCCGAAGGACCGGATCCAACAAGTACCTCGTCGATACATGTACAACTACGGTCGATGTGCAATTCGCCAAGTACCATGATGCCCGAAGACATCGGATCAAGTTCATCTTCGAAACGAGTATGACTACACTTGGTGATGCGTCAAGTTCCTCGCCATGACCCCGAACATCCACGAAATGTGTACGACTATGATGTGAACGTGTACCACTACCGTCGCCAAGACCGCGAGCACCTCTACGCCCAAAGATGTTGGATGCGTCAAGTTCGACTACAACCATGTACAACTACCGTCGCTAAGATTGCAAGTACCTCGACCCGTGTACAACTTCCCACGAGTGAACGACTACTTCCACTACCGCCGCCACATGTACGACTACTTCCATCGTTAGTCGAACCACCCCGAACCGCACGCTTCGAAGGTATAACCGCCGAGATGACCACCCGTGGACCGTATGCATGTGATGTGTGTATGAGATGGTTGCTTGTATACGATGTTTGCCGTGCATGAATTGTTACTTGCACGTTTCTCGATTCCATGTCGCCAACCCGAGGGAACCAGGTTTCCGGGATCACCCCACCTTCCTTCGCTTGACACGCTTCCTTCATACTTCTTTTGCACCGGTCTCCCAACAAGTTACCGGAACCAATATGTTGCTGTGGCATCATTTTCGGTTATCGCCGCCGTGGCACCCTTTCTTTCCACCACGGTGACGAAGTACTCCATATCTTGCTCTTGTTAACTTTTACTAAAAAAATTCATAAAACTTGAATATGTCATCCGCATCATGATAACAACCTTTAAATGTTTAAAATTGTTGTTTGCATTAAAATTGCTAATTATGACATGGGGAGTTTCCGGAATTGTTGTTGTTATTTCCGGCCTCATTTAAAATGACTAGATAGCTAGTTTACTTAAGCTTCACCTCTTGCCATGTTAAAAACATTTAAACTTGTTGTCTATATAAAACGAGAGTCAACTAAATAATCTAACGTGGTGTTTTGTCAATATGCAACTCGTTGCATATAGAGCTCCACTTAATTTGTAGTGTTGTTTGCGAACTTTGCCATGCCATGCATATATAAACCGGACATGCATCATACTTGTTTGTGCATCATGCCATGTTTATGCTTGTGTGTTTACCGTGTTGTTTGCTTCTTTCCGGTTTGCTTCTCTCGTTAGCTTTGGTTTCTTTCTGGAGTTGTAAGTATTTGTTCGTCTACTTCATGGACTCGTTCTTCTTCCTTCGGGATCCCAGGCAAGATGACCATTCCCCGATATCACCTCTATCTTTGCCTATGCTAGTTGTCTCGCTCTTTAGCTATGCCTCGATGCCTATTCCTGTTTGTCAGCCTCCTATTGTTGCCATGAAACACTCTAGCCGCCTTCCCAGCAAACCATTGATTGGCTAAGTACGCTTTTGCTCAGCCCCTCTTATAGCGTTGTTAGCTGCAGGTGAAGTTTGAAGATCGCGTCGAGATGAACTTGTTTATTGGGATAACACAATATATATCTATGTTAACCAATGCACATATATATTGGCAATGGGTGGAAGGCTTGGCCTTGTGCTTGGTGTTTTGTTCCACTTATGCCACCTTAGGACCCGATAAACTGCTGTTATGTTCCTTGATTTTGCGTTCCTAACACGGTTGGAGTTTATGGGCCCCCCTTGATAATTCACACTGTTTAAAGCTTTTCCAGCAAGGCCCAACTTTGGTTTTACCGTTTGCCATAACTAAATACTCCCTCTGTTCCTTAATATAAGGTGTATTATTTTTTCAAAAAGTCAAACTTGTCCAACTTTGACCAAGTTTATAGACAAAAATATCAATGTCTAGACTACCAAACCATTATCACTAGATTTCCCATGAAGTATATTTTTATATTTTATATATTCAGTGTTGTAAATCTTTATATATTTTGCTATAAAGTTGGTCAAACATAGGTTACATTTGACTTTTTGAAAAATTAATACACCTTATATTTAGGAACGGAGGGAGTAACTTGCATAGGGACTTTCCGGACCCCGAGGACTTAATTTTACAACCCGGGCCAGTGCTCCTCATGAGTGTAGGTCCAAACTAGGCAACCTGTGGGGCCACCTTGGGGAAACCCGAGGTCTTGTATACACCCGTAGCTTGTCCCATCCGGTCGTGGCCTGAGACGAGATACACACGGCTACTATCAGGGTGTCGGCACGCCGGGAGGTCTTCCAAGATTAGTTTTACCTTTGTCGAAATATCTTGAGCACGGGATTCCGAGAATACTCGGGTCTTCCCACTTTGGAGTTGCGACTCCGCAGATCGTGAGCTTGTGATGGGCTAAGTTGAGACACCCCTGCAGGGTTTTGATCTTTCAAAAGCCATGCCCGCGGTTATGTGGAAGATGGGAATTTCTTAATATCTGGTTGTAGATAACTCGACACCATGTCCTTAAGAATACACTACATATGTGAGTAACCGTGATGGTCTCTTTCCGAAGGGCTTCGGGAAGTGAACTCGGTGGGGTTATGTTTGACCGTGAGTAGCTAGGATCATTTCTTGATCAACTTGGCGACCGTTGGCACATGTTCTCATCTCGCTCTGAACTCGTAAGCTAGTTGCTTAGCGCTGCTGCAAACACTTTATTACCCTTCCACACCTAAGGTTTTGCTAGTTTTGATACATGGGAATGAGATTGCTGAGTCCTTGTGGCTCACAGTTTACTACACACACCAGATGCAGGTACCACCGAGTACGATGCAGGAGATGGATCAGAACTTCACTGGGAGTTCGATGAAGAGCGTGGATGTTACTATGTTTCGTATCCCGACTATCAGTAGTGGTTCTTACTAGGAGGATCCGGGCTTGTGTTTTTGGTATCTTTCTCATTTGGTTTTTGTCCGTAGTCGGACCTTGTGTTAATTGGATGATGTATGCTATTGTATTCATTGTGTGACGTGGCGAGTATAAGCCAACTATCCTTTTTCTATTTCATCCCTGAATTTTTACATGAGATGTGCAAAGATACCATACTTGAGATCATTCTAGTATGCGCTTATGTCTTTAAGTCATGCCTCGACACGTAGGAGACGTTGTCGCATACTGGGCATTACAAGTTGGTATTCAGAGCCTTCTCCGACCTAGGAGCCCCCTGATTGATCGAACCGTTGGCGGTTGAGTCTAGGCACACACAAAAAATGTTTTGAGTCCTATATATATCGGAGAGTAGGATTTCTTTTTACTCCTCATCCCCTTCGTCGCTCTGGTGAGGACTCCTGACGTTGTTTTATCTCCTCTACTCTCAAAATTTCACCAATTTTTTTTAGGATCACACGGGTATTGTTTGGATTGTTCCGATATCTTTGAGACGAGAACATTGTTCTCGATGCCTCCTGTCATTTGTGGCACCCCGACTCAGAGAAAACCGGAACGCCCCGTATTCCGGCCCAGAGATTGAGATGAAGTCTTCTGGAATACGACACTGCTTAGTATAGAACAAACCAGCTTTCTATTACAACACGAATATGATTACAAGGGTTCCGATATTACAATGAATACCATCGGCACGGCAACACTACACCAACCACGGTTTCTCTACACAAGCAGCATAACAACTTCACCCAGCGGAACAACGAACGGCGATGATGGACTCCAATCCGCAGGGACTCTGGCTGGAACGTTTATCCTAGCTCGTGAACACGGGAACAACACCAAAAAAGCAAGCAATCCAGGCATGACCTGCAAGCTGGTATGACACGCAGGTCAGTACATTGAATGTACTTGCAAGCTCACAATAAACCAGAAGCATTCAAGACAAACAACAACAGGGCAATTACCGGTTAATCAGAAATTATCATGAGATCATCAGGATAACATAGCATGAACAACATGAACATGATACAACTAGACAATATGAGCATGCCATGAACATATAAATCTGACGATACTAGCATGCAACATGATAACACTACATGCACCATTTATTTTGTTCGGGTTACCTCGTAACCAACACATGCATCACTTACCAACCTCGGACATTACACGATCATCTCAGGATCAAATCAAGCTTGGTATAAACAATACCGTAGTAATCATCAAATGACCTCCAGAAGCTTGATCTTTACCCATGATTCTCGCACAACAACACAAATATCTAACAAATCGGTATCCCCGATACCACTATGATCATTCCGGCGATCACAGCCACGACCAACACTTGGTCTCAAACGGTGATCTTTCCAGCGATCACAACCAACTTATCTCATCATTGAACCGGGGTTGTTATTAAGCACATTATTATTATTATTATTATCACTGTTGACTCATAGTGTGACCAACTACGAATTGGGACCTTATACGCGGGCGCGGCTATCGATAGATTTAATATACACTCTGTAGAGGTAGCGCACTGTACCCACACTGTGGAACCCATGGCCTCGTTCTCCCATTCGGGTGGACCAACGGCGTTCCGACAAAACCGATCTACTGTCATGACACTCTCTCGGCCACTCCGACTCACGCCCCACTGGGTTAGTCCTGGGTGGCCCCGTGTCTACCAAAGACACAAGGACCACCGTCGTGGCCAAACATAAACGGTCCCAAACGGAGACCTGGATCCATAACAACAACAACGGGCACACAAGGTTATGTCTGCTTACCCAGCCAAGGTACCGCATGCCCATAACCTTCCCTCGTTGGAGGCACCGGCGGGAGGCATGACAATAGACCCAGTTAGGACCTTCCCATAAAAGGTAAACGTGGTTGCACTGGTCAGTTTGATATGGTGGCACCATGACTCAGCCAACAGTTGTTCAAGTCCAATTTAGTCCGGTTAAACTTGAATGCAAATATGCTGAGTCATGATAAAATACATGATGCAATTACAATGCATGAGTATGAGTAACAACATAATCATGAAAGAACTATCCACCATATCAGCAATGAATCATAAGCATGGCATACTGACTAGCATGAACATCCTAAGTACATAGTTCTCCGAAACATAGCATGGCTACTAACATCAACAATAAATATCATGCAAGAATCTATCAACATTGCCAACATGCAAGCATTTAACTAAGTAGATGCAAAGGAACATGCATAACGACGGTACTCGGGACAGACGGCAGTCATGCACCGAGGACAATCACCAACATCAACATGCACTACTAGCAAGCATAAATATATGAAAGAAATACTAGCAACTAGCAGGGCATGATAACCAGGTGCATAACAACATAGCAAGAAAGTAAGCATTAACCCCGAAGCATTACAGAAACAACGATAACCACATTTAAAGAAGCAAGCATTTAATAAATATTCAAGTTGAAAACCATGGCTACTGCATGACTATCATGCAAGTGGGTATTGTGGCTTGCCTGGGTGAAGGAGACTCCAGGAAGAAGTGTGGAATGATCGCGGAAAGAATCGCCGGAAACAGTTCTCTCTCGGAGGGGGCTGTTTACGGTAAGGGAAAAATGGTCATTTCTAGTATGTCAAACCATAGTGAAATTGATACCAACAGAAAGGGCTCGACGAGACGAAGACGTGGGCTTTGGAAACACCTGATTCGGAGTTAGGGTTGAAAAGTTATGAAGGATTGAACACCAGGGACCAATCTGTGAAAGTTTGTGCTACAAACAAGTCCCTGAGTGGATAAGACAGAAGCAGATTTTAGAAAATACGTTTTCTGAGAAAGAAAACACACTTTGGGCCGAAGTGGAATAAAAATACGCTTTCAGCAAAAAAAATGTACTTCAAGAAACTGGTTCCACTTAAAACAGATGGGCCCGGGGCTGGGGTCACTTACACGTGGGGTCGGGGACACGGGGCCAGGCCGATCGGGGTCGTCTTCTTCCTCTCGTCGTTGTGCCTCACGTGAACCAGGGCAGCGGCAGGGGAGGGAAGCGACCAAGGGGCCGGCCAGCTCCGGCCACCCCCGGCCAAGGCGAGGCCACCGACGGGTGCGGCGGGACCTGGCACGCCCGTGCCCGCGGTCGGCCAACACCGGGGCGGCCTGGAGTGACGGCAACGGGAGGAGGACGGGAGGACAAAGGCGGGCGGCCGGCGATGGAGCGGCCAGCTCCAGCCGTCTCCGGCCGATCTGAGAGCACCGTCGGGACCGGGGAGGCGTGGCGGTTCCATTCAGAGGCCTAGCAGGCGCCGAGGAGGAGTGGAGATGATGGGAGAGGTGGCGCCATGGAGGTACAGAGAGGCGGCGGTGGTGATGGGTGATAACCCACAAGTGTAGGGGATCGCAACAGTTTTCGAGGGTAAAGTATTAAACCCAAATTTGTTGATTCGACACATGGGGAGCCAAAGAATACTCTTAAGTATTAGCAGCTGACTTGTCAATTCAGCCACACCTCGAAACTTAGTATCTGCAGCAAGGTAGTTTAGTAGCAAAGTAATATGATAATGGCAGTAGCAGCAATAAAAGTAAAGATAGTGTTTTTGTAGTTTTTGTGATAATAGCAACGAAAAAGTAAATAAGCGGCAAGCAATATAGGTAAAGCTCGTAGGCATTGGATCGGTGATGGGAAATTACGTCGGATGCAATTCATCATGTAGAAGTTATAACCTAGGGTGACACAGAACTAGCTCCAGTTCATCAATGCAATGTAGGCATTTATTCCGAATACAGTCATACGTGCTTATGGAAAAGAACTTGCATGACATCTTTTATCCTACCCTCCCGTGGCAGCGGGGTCCTATTGGAAACTAAGGGATATTAAGGCCTCCTTTTAATAGAGTACCGGACCAAAGAATTAACACATAGTGAATACATGAACTCCTCAAACTATGGTCATCACCGGGAGTGGTCCCAATTATTGTCACTTCGGGGTTTCCGGATCATAACACATAGTAGGTGATTATAAACTTGCAAGATAGGATCAAGAACACGCATATATTCATGGAAACATAATAGGTTCAGATCTGAAATCATGGCACTCAGGCCCTAGTGACAAGCATTAAGCATAGCAAAGTCATTGCAACATCAATCTCACAACATAGTGGATACTAGGGATCAAACCCTAACAAAACTAACTCGATTACATGATAGATCCCATCCAATCCATCACCGTCCAGCAAGCCTACGATGGAATTAATCACACACGGCGGTGAACATCATGGAATTGGTGATGGGGGAAGGTTGATGATGACGATGGCGGCGATCTCCCTCTCCGGAGCCCCGAACGGACTCCAGATCAGCCCCCCCGAGAGAGATTAGGGCTTGGCGGCGGCTCTGTCTCGTAAAATGCGATAATTCTTTCTCCCTGATTTTTTTCTGCACAAAACGGAATATATAGGACCTGGGGATACGTCGGTGGAGCATCGGGGGGCCCTCGAGGCAGGGGGCGCGCCCTGGGAAGGGGAGCGCGCCCCAACCCTCGAGGACAGGGTGTGGCCCCCCCCCGATGCAGATCTTCTTGCAGATATTTTTTATATTTTCTGAAATAATTCTCCGTTGATTTTCAGGCGATTCCGAGAACTTTTTATTTCTGCACAAAAACAACACCATGGCAGTTCTACTGAAAACAGCGTCAGTCCAGGTTAGTTCCATTCAAATCATGCAAGTTAGAGTCCAAAACAAGGGCAAAAGTGTTTGGCAAAGTAGATACGTTGGAGACGTAGCAATGGGGCTTGGTGATGCAGGCGCTCCGGCGAGGGGGCAAGGGTGTGGGGCGGCTCGAGGGAGTGTGGGGAACACGATGGACATGCTTGGAGGGTGAGAGGAGGGCTTGGCTCGCCGGACTCAAGCCGAGACCGAGGAGGCCATGGCGGTTAGAGAAGAAAAGAAGAGGGAGCCAAGGCTCTAGTGGTCGAGGAGGAGCGAGGAGGAGCTGGTGAGCTACGGGAGGAGTCGGGGGTCCTTTATATAGGCGAGGAGGAGGCTCTGGACGCTCACTAGCGAGCTCCAACAGTGCACTAATGGAGGTCAGGGGCAGAGCACGGTAGTGGCACTATTGTGAGGGCGCGCTGCCGGCGAGCCACGATGGGGCAGTGATGCAGGGCGGTGCAGACGAGCACGGGCGAGCTCCTGGACAAGGTTTGAGGCCGAGACGAGGAGGGAGGCGACGAGCACAGTGGCCCGACCATTCCAGAGCGTGCGCTGTGCATGACGCAGGTGCGGTCACCACGCACACTGGTGCGAGCGGCGAGCTTTGGCGTGGCCAGCCATGTCCAGTAGGTTTCCCTAGGTGCCCTTAGTAAGAATGCAGAAAGAAATTGGTCCAGGGGCAAAGAAGAGATTCGCAGATGGCTCCATGGTAAAACATCAGGAAAGTGTTTGTAACTTTCTGTGGTTAAACTGGCTGGGTAACTTGGTAAAGATTTTGTCTGGCGATGATCTTACACTATGATGATATAGATCACCAAAAACCAGACTAAGAAGAGGAGCTTAGCTTAGGGTTGTTGTAGAGAGTGCAAAACTGGCCAGAATTATAGATTATGATGTTGCACTCAAATACTTAAGTTTCATGAGCTTAAATTTGGTGTAGTGTAATTATTTGACCATATGGAGAAGTTGTAAAAATATCATGCCATTTGGAGTTACCAAAGTGGCACTTGCTTCACAACACTCCATTCTGGACAGAATCTTGGAGAATTTACTGAGGGTAAAAGAATAACTCGATTGAGCCAGAACTTGGTGGAATTAGTAGAGGTAGATGTAAGAATGGCTTGGTAAATTGGCAGCTCAAATGAAGCAAGGTAAAATATGGTTGCTTCACAAAGTGAATTTTTTACCAGAAACCAAGATTTGGAGCTGAGCTCACATAGATGATCTCCATGATCTCAAATTGGGTGGATATGCATTATTTGATCAAATGAAAGATGTGACCAAGTTTCATATCATTTGGACATGCCTAGAATATACTTCCTTCACAAAGTTCCTTTCTGGACAGAAAATTTGAAAAATCACTGGAAAATAATTACTAGGCAAATGAGTATGAAAATTGGCACAGAGAAATGATATGGACATTAAAATATGTCCACAAAGTTTGGGGGCAATTGGGCAAATATAAATAGCACTTCCTTCACAAAGTGCCATTTAGGGCAGAACAGGAAAATGATTTTTGGAGGATTATTTTTGAGCATGGCAATGAAATGTTTTGCCATATTTGATCAAGATATGACCCAAACAATTTATGAGAATTACTTGGAAATTTTTAGAATGACAGAGATATAGGTTGCTTCACAACCTAGGGCAAAAAGAATTATTCCTTTAATAGAAAAGTAATATTCTTTGGAAAAAGAATATTGGGTTGGGTCAAGGATGAAAATGACAGGGTCTTGGGGTGATGAGGAGGACTACAATCCACTCTGGAAAGAAAGAAGAGGTCATCTTCTTCAGTTTCCAGACCACGTAGCCACGGAATAAGAAAACTCAGGCAAAAATCTCAGGAAATCCAAGGAAAAAGAAAGGGCCAAAAATCAGGCTGTGACAACTCTTCCCCCCCCCCCTTAAAGAAATCTCGTCCTCAAGATTTGGTTGTTCCGGGTTAAATAATCCTTCTGACTTGAAGAAACCATTTCCAACTCAGGTTTCTTTTATTCGTAATATTTCCACTGAATTGGATCTGACTGACTGTCTTGATCTGGGGTGGTTTGCTTCGTTGTATCTGACATTCTGACAGGATGTACGTTATATGTTCCTGTTTATGCTGACTCAAATTGGATTTCATATCTGCTGGCTGAGCTAGCATCCAAAATATTATTTTACTTGTCCTTCTTGATCTTGCTGGAAAATGTTATCTTCGTATCGAGTACCGAGAATATTCCACGGAGTTGGGGAACATATCTTCCCGTGGAACAAAGAATCCCTCCTATCCAGGCATCGGATTTCTCGAATATAGGCATGCCTTCTGGTTCCAAAACAGTGATGTGGATCATATATGTTTTTGCTAACGGATGCTGTCATCTTGGAGGAGTTTCTGACTTGTCCTGACTGTCTTCACAGTCTAGAGTATCCAAGTTGTACCAAAGGTTTGACTGTCGCTTGTCGTGACTGATAGAAAAATGCATCATCCTCTGCTGATAAAATTTGCAGTCTTGACTGGCGGTGATCTTGGCAAAGAATCCCATCCACACAGGCTATTCTTTTAATTGCTTCCCCTATGCGAGAGATAACAGTCCTCAAAGTACGTGGTTTCACATTGATTCTTCATTTTTGCCAGTATCTCTTTGGGAATAGTTGGTGCGATGCTCCATCACGGGTGTTGAGGTCAATATATTGAGCTGTCCATGAGTCGGACCGGACATACTCGGGTATTTAATGCTGACGGTTCTGAGCATACTGTGGACTGAGCTGATTGCCTTGTTATGAGGTCCTTATCACAATGGAGTATACCTCTTAGGTGGATCTTTGCTCGGATTCGCCATGGAATCAGACAGTCTTGGGCATCCACATTTTTCACATAATAACCGAAATACCTGTATTGTTGGTCTTGCTTTTTCATTCTTACTTTCTTCGTTTGGATCCTCAACTGAAAGAGTGGGGCCTTACATAGATCCTTGATTATTTTTGCGGTCCTGCATGCAGTTACGTACAATATCTGGCAATCATACCTTGGTACAGTTCATGTTTTGAGCCTTGGTATATTTATCCGGCTCACGTGTGGTTATACAGATCTCAATACTGTTCATGTCGGACAGTGACAGGGTTAATAACATCATATTGTTGGATGTGCGGGACTGATCTTGACAATGACTGCCAAGGTTATTGTCCCAGTGTTGTCTTTCCTTCAAGACTTGTTGAGCATGGCATCACCCATTGGTTTTTGTTTCTTGAATAACTGATGAGGTTGTCGGATGTGTACCGCGAATTCTTCCTTGTGAGAGAGACTTGCATGGACTTGGCAGCATACTGAATGAACTAATATCTGATTTTCGAGGTATACCTCTGACAGATTTTTATTTCAGACTAACTGTTGCAGATCTGCCACTTGGCTGCCATATGCTGACAATTCCAAATGCCTTGTATTAGTGCCATATAGAAGAATACTGGGTAGCTTGCGTTCAGAAACCACCGGGGTGTCGTGCTGAGGAAGACTGAGTGGCTTATGCTTGAAGCCTTTAGTGGATATCTTCTTGAGGAAAACGGGGTACCGTACCTCATAAGCTTCCCCCCTTAAAGACCTTGCTAGGGAAGACTCGGTACTTTATGCCAGAAGCTTTTGCAGTATAGGAACCCATTCATTCCCTACCAATGCAGACTGGGAACCTTTTCTTTGTACACTTCGTCAATAAATTTTTGAGATGGATGGAACTGATTTTCCTGGTGGTTGGACTGACATGCATATATATTTTTGTCAGTATGGCAGCTGATTATTTGTATGGTGAGAATTATCTGACTATCCTTACTGAATTCACCATGCACTTCGACGGACTTCTGGGTGTCACAATGCTTTATATTTGACAAATTCAATCATCGCGTATGGATCATACCTTTGACTGGGAATGCACTGCTGATCCATTTTTGTTCTCTTGCTGATTTAATCATTGTTGCGATAAAGTGTATCCTTGACAGGTACTTGTTGCTGAAAGTCTGGGCAGAATATACTTGTATTCAGACCGGATGTAATACAATGTTGTTGGCTGAAAATCTGAATTCCTTGGTATATATCTGTACTGCTCACGGCTTCTTCTGATCCGATATTGGTCGAGGAATAATTTTCATAAGGGGGTAACACCGAGGATTTAAAACAAAGAAGCACGTGAAAACAATTTATTGCAACAAATCATACAGCAAACAAGCTACAAAGCTGCTCCACACAGGCACACACAAGCTGTTGGAAATATGCCCTAGAGGCAATAATAAAATAGTATTATTATTATATTTCCTTGTTCATGATAATCGTCTGTTATTCATGCTTGAATTGTATTGTACGGAAACAGCGATACATGTGTGAATATATAGACCACAATTGAGTCCATGGCAATCCTCTAGTTGCCAGCTCGTTGATCAACAGATGGACACGGTTTCCTGATCATGCACATGGGATGTCAGTGATGACGGGATCACATCATTAGGAGAATGATGTGATGGACAAGACCCAATCCTGAGCATAGCACGAGATCGTTTAGTTCGTGATGCATAAGCTTTTCGGTGTCAAGTATTTATTCCTTAGACCATGAGGTTGTGCAACTCCCGGACACCGTAGGAATACTTTGGGTGTGCCAAACGTCACAACGTAACTGGGTGGCTATAAAGGTACGCATCGGGTATCACCAAAAGTGTCTGTTGGGTTGGTACGAACCGAGACTGGGATATTGTCACTCCGTATGACGGAGAGGTATCTCTGGGCCCACTCGATAAGACATCATCATAAATGAGCTCAAGATGACTAAGGAGTTAGTCATGGGATGATGGATTACGGATCGAGTAAAGAGACTTGCCATGACGAGATTGAACAAGGTATCGGGAATACCGACGATCGAATCTCGGGCAAGTACCGTACCGATGGACAAAGGGAATAACATACGGGATTGAGTGAATCCTTCACACGGTGGTTCATCCGATGAAGATCATCGAGGAACACGTGGGAAACAACATGGGTATCCAGATCCCGCTGTTGGTTATTGACCGGAGAGTCGTCTCGGTCATGTCTGCGTGTCTCCCGAACCCGTAGGGTCTACACACTTAAGGTTCGGTAACGCTAGGGTCGTAGAAATACATGCACATGGAAACCCGAAAGTTCTTCGGAGTCCCGGATGAGATCCCGGACGTCACGAGGAGTTCCGGAATGGTCCGAAGGTAAAGAATGATATATAGGAAGTCCAGTTTCGGCCATCGGGTGATCTTCGGGGGTCACCGGGAGTGTCCCGGGACCACCGGAGGGGCCCCGGGGGTCCACCGGGTGGGGCCACCCATCTCGGTTGGGCCCCTAGGCTGCAAGGAGGGAGTGGCCAGCCCTAATGGGCTGGCGCACCACATGGGCCCTCCTCCCCATGCGCCTAGGGTTGAAACCCTAAGGGGGAGGGGGCGCCACCTTGCCTTGGGGGGCAAGGATTCCCCCCTTGGTCGCCGCCCCACCCTGCAGATCCCATCTGCAGGGCCGGCGCACCCCCCTGCCCCCCTATATATATGTGGGGGGGAGAGGGCAGCCGCAGCCTTGCCCCTGGCACCTCTCCCCCTCCCGTCACACCCCATACTCCTTACGCAGGGCGCCCGGCGAAGCCCTGCAGGATTCTCCACTGCATCCACCATCACGCCGTTGTGCTGCTGGATCTCTGACGACCTCTCCTCCCCCCTTGTTGGATCAAGAAGGAGGTGACGTTGCTGTACCGGACGTGTGTTGAACGCGGAGGTGCCGTCCGTTCGGCGCTAGATCTTCGGTGACGAAGAACGCGAAGAGTACGACTACTTCATCCACGCTTCTTCGAAAGCTTCCGCTCGCGATCTACGTAACGGTATGTAGATGCACTCTTATTTGCTCATTGCTAGATGTCTCCTTAGTTGGATCCTGGTGAAAGTGTAGAATTTTTTTGAATTCTGCTATGTTCCCCAACAGTGGTATCAGAGCTAGGTCTTATGCGTAGCATCTTGCACGAGTAGAACACAAAGCAGTTGTGGGCGTTTGAGTTTGTTCATCTTTCTTGCCGTTACTATTCAATCTTGATTCGGCGGTATTGTGGGATGAAGCGGCCCGGACCGACTTTACACGTACGCTTACGTGAGACTGGTTCCACCGACAGACATGCACTAGATGCATAAGGTGGCTGGCGGGTGGCTGTCTCTCCTACTTTAGTCGGATCGGATTCGATGAACAGGGTCCTTATGAAGGGTAAATAGAAATTGACAAATCACGTTGTGGTTTTGGCGTAGGTAAGAAACATTCTTGCTAGAAAACCTATAGAAGCCACGTAAAAACTTGCAACAACAATTAGAGGACGTCTAACTTGTTTTTGCAGCATGTGCTATGTGACTTGGTATGGCCAAAGAAGATGTGATGAATGATATATGTGATGTATGAGATTGATCATGTTCTTGTAATAGGGAATCACGACTTGCATGTCGATGAACTTGACAACCGGCAGGAGCCATAGGAGTTGTCTTAATTATTGTATGACCTGCGTGTCACTGAATTAACGCCATGTAATTACTTTACTTTATTGCTAAACGTTAGCCATAGTAGTAGAAGTAATAGTTGGTGTGGCGACTTCTTCAAGACACGATGATGAAGATCATGATGATGGAGATCATGGTGTCGAGCCGGTGACAAGATGATCATGGTGCCCCGAAGATGGAGATCGAAGGAGCAAGATGATATTGGCCATATCATGTCACTTTAATTGATTGCATGTGATGTTTATCATGTTTATGCATCTTGTTTACTTAGAACGACGGTAGTAAATAAGATGATCTCTCACTAAAATTTCAAGAATTGTGTTCCCCCTAACTGTGCACCGTTGCTAAGGATCGTTGTTCCGAAGCACCACGTGATGATCGGGTGTGATAGATTCTAACGTTCGCATACAACGGGTGTAAGCCAGATTTACACAAGCAATACACTTAGGGTTTACTTGACGAGCCTAGCATGTACAGACATGGCCTCGGAACACGGAAGACCGAAAGGTCGAACACGAGTCGTATAGAAGATACGATCAACATGAAGATGCTCACCGTTGATGACTAGTCCGTCTCACGTGATGATCGGACACGGGCTAGTCGATTCGGATCGTGTATCACTTAAATGACTAGAGAGATATCATTCTGAGTGGGAGTTCATTAAAATTTGATTAAGATGAACTTAATTATCATGAACTTAGTCTAAAATTCTTTACAATATCTCTTGTAGATCAAATGGCCCACGCTCAAGTTTCCCTCAACTTCAACGTGTTCCTAGAGAAAACCAAGCTGAAAGACGATGGTAGCAACTATACGGATTGGGTCCGTAACCTGAGGATTATCCTCATAGCTGCCAAGAGATCATATGTCCTTGAAGCACCGCTAGGTGATGCACCCGTTCTCCCGGCGACCCAAGACGTTATGAACGCCTGGCAGTCGCGTTGTGATGATTACTCCCTGGTTCAGTGCGGCATGCTTTACAGTTTAGAATCGGGGCTCCAAAAGCGTTTTGAGCACCACGGGGCATATGAGATGTTCCAAGAGCTGAAAATGGTTTTCCAAGCTCATGCCCGAGTCGAGAGATATGACGTCTCCGACGCATTCTACAGCTGTAAGATGGAGGAAAACAGTTCTGTTAGTGAGCACATCCTCAAGATTTCTGGATTGCACAACCGCTTGTCTCAGCTGCGAATGAATCTCCCAGATGAAGCGGTCGTTGACAGAATCCTCCAGTCGCTCCCACCTAGCTTCAAGAGCTTCGTGTTAAACTTCAATATGCAGGGGATGGAGAGGTCCATTCCCGAGGTGTATTCAATGCTGAAATCAGCGGAGGTGGATATCAAGAAAGAACATCAAGTGTTGATGGTCAATAAAACCACTAAGTTCAAGAAAGGCAAGGGTAAGAAGAACTTCAAGAAGGACGGCAAAGGAGTTGCCGCGCCCGGTAAGCCAGTTGCCGGGAAGAAGCCAAAGAATGGACCCAAGCCTGAAACTGAGTGTTTTCATTGCAAGGGAACGGGGCACTGGAAGCGGAACTGCCCCAAATATTTAGCAGACAAGAAGGCCGGCAACGTCAAAGGTATATATGATATACATGTTATTGATGTGTACCTTACCAGCGCTCGTAGTAGCTCCTGGGTATTTGATACCGGTGCGGTTGCTCACATTTGTAACTCAAAACAGGAGTTGCGGAATAAGCGGAGACTGGCGAAGGATGAGGTGACGATGCGCGTCGGGAATGGTTCCAAGGTCGATGTGATCGCCGTCGGCACGCTGCCTCTACATCTACCCTCGGGATTAGTTTTAAACCTTAATAATTGTTATTTAGTACCAGCTTTGAGCATGAACATTGTATCTGGATCTCGTCTTATGCGAGATGGCTACTCTTTCAAATCGGAGAATAATGGTTGTTCTATTTATTTGAGAGATATGTTTTATGGTCATGCCCCGCTGGTCAATGGTTTATTTTTGATGAATCTCGAACGTAATGATACACATATTCATAGTGTAGATGCCAAAAGATGTAAAGTTGATAATGATAGTCCCACATACTTGTGGCATTGCCGCCTTGGTCATATTGGTGTCAAACGTATGAAGAAGCTCCATTCAGATGGACTTCTAGAGTCTCTTGATTATGAATCATTTGACACGTGCGAACCATGCCTCTTGGGCAAGATGACCAAGACTCCGTTCTCCGGAACAATGGAGCGAGCAACCAACTTGTTGGAAATCATACATACCAATGTGTGCGGTCCAATGAGTGTCGAGGCTCGTGGAGGCTATCGTTATGTTCTCACCCTCACAAATGACTTAAGTAGATATGGGTATATCTATTTAATGAAACACAAGTCTGAGACCTTTGAAAAGTTCAAGGAAGTTCAGAATGAGGTTGAGAATAAACGTGACAGAAAAATAAAGTTCTTACGATCAGATCGTGGGGGTGAATATTTAAGTCATGAATTTGGCATGCACCTTAGGAACTGTGGAATTGTTTCACAATTGACACCGCCCGGAACACCTCGGCGTAACGGTGTGTCCGAACGTCGAAATCGTACTCTGTTGGACATGGTGCGATCTATGATGTCCCTTACCGATTTACCACTATCTTTTTGGGGTTATGCTTTAGAGACTGTCGCATTCACTTTAAATTGGGCTTCGTCGAAATCCGTTGAGACGACACCGTATGAACTTTGGTTTGGCAAGAAACCGAAGCTGTCGTTTCTGAAAGTTTCGGGTTGCGATGCTTATGTCAAGAAACTTCAACCTGAAAAGCTCGAACCCAAATCGGAAAAATGCATCTTCATAGGATACCCAAAGGAAACGATTGGGTACACCTTCTACCACAGATCCGAAGGCAAAGTCTTTGTTGCAAAGAATGGATCCTTTCTGGAGAAAGAGTTTCTCTTGAAAGAAGTGAGTGGGAGGAAAGTAGAACTTGATGAGGTGAGAGTCACCCCTCCTGAACCGGAAAGTAGCGCAGCGCAGGAAATTGTTCCTGAGGTGCCTGCACCGACAAGGGAGGAAGTTAATGATAATGATCATGAAGAAACAGATCAAGTTACTACTGAACTTCGAAGGTCCACAAGGGCACGTTCCGCACCAGAGTGGTACGGCAACCCTGTCCTGGAAATCATGTTGTTAGACAACGGTGAACCTTCGAGCTATGAAGAAGCAAGGGAGGGCCCGGATTCCAATAAATGGCTTGAAGCCATGAAATCCGAGATAGAATCCATGTATGAAAACAAAGTATGGACTTTGGTGGACTTGCCTGATGATAGGCACGCCATAGAAAATAAATGGATATGTAAGAAGAAGACAGACGCGGATGGTAATGTGACCATCTATAAGGCTCGGCTTGTCGCTAAAGGTTATCTACAAGTTCAAGGGATTGACTACGACGAGACCTTCTCTCCCGTAGCGATGCTGAAGTCAGTCAGAATCATGTTAGCTATTGCCGCATTCTATGATTATGAGATATGGCAAATGGACGTCAAAACAGCATTCCTTAATGGCTTCCTCAAGGAAGAGTTGTATATGATGCAGCCAGAAGGTTTTGTCGATCCAGAGAACGCTAACAAGGTATGCAAGCTCGAGCGCTCGATTTACGGGCTGGTGTAAGCATCTCGGAGTTGGAATATTCGCTTTAATGATGTGATCAAAGCGTTTGGCTTTATACAGACTTATGGACAAGCCTGTATTTACAAGAAAGTGAGTGGGAGCTCTGTGGCATTTCTCATATTATATGTGGATGACATATTGCTGATGGGAAATGATATAGAATTCTTGGAAAATGTAAAGGCCTACTTGAATAAGAGTTTTTCAATGAAGGACCTTGGAGAAGCTGCTTACATATTAGGCATCAAAATCTATAGAGATAGATCAAGACGCCTCATTGGTCTTTCACAAAGCACATACCTTGACAAGATATTGAAAAAGTTCAATATGGATCAGTCCAAGAAGGGGTTCTTGCCTGTTTTGCAAGGTATGAGATTGAGTAAGGCTCAGTCGCCGACCACGGCAGAATATAGAGAAAAGATGAGTGTCATTCCCTATGCCTCGGCCATAGGTTCTATCATGTATGCCATGCTGTGTACCAGACCTGATGTGAACCTTGCCATAAGTTTGGTAGGGAGGTACCAAAGTGATCCCGGTATGGAACACTGGACAGCGGTCAAGAACATCCTAAAGTACCTGAAGAGGACTAAGGATATGTTTCTCGTTTATGGAGGTGACGAAGAGCTCGTCGTAAAGGGTTACGTCGATGCTAGCTTCGACACAGATCTGGATGACTCTAAGTCACAAACCGGATACGTGTATATTTTGAATGGAGGAGCAGTCAACTGGTGCAGTTGCAAGCAAAGCGTCGTGGCGGCATCTACATGTGAAGCGGAGTACATAGCTGCTTCCGAAGCAGCACAGGAAGGAGTCTGGATGAAGGAGTTCATCACCGACCTTGGAGTCATTCCAAGCGCGTCAAGCCCGATGACTCTCTTCTGTGACAACACTGGTGCTATTGCCATTACCAAAGAGCCCAGGTTTCACAAGAAGACCAAGCACATCAAGCGCCCTTTCAACTCCATCCGGAATTATGTTCAAGATGGAGACATAGATATTTGTAAAGTACATACGGATCTGAATGTTGCAGACCCGTTAACTAAACCCCTTCCACGGGAAAAACATGATCAACACCAGAACTCTATGGGTGTTCGATTCATCACAATGTAACTAGATTATTGACTCTAGTGCAAGTGGGAGACTGTTGGAAATATGCCCTAGAGGCAATAATAAAATAGTATTATTATTATATTTCCTTGTTCATGATAATCGTCTGTTATTCATGCTTGAATTGTATTGTATGGAAACAACGATACATGTGTGAATATATAGACCACAATTGAGTCCATGGCAATCCTCTAGTTGCCAGCTCGTTGATCAACAGATGGTCACGGTTTCCTGATCATGGACATGGGATGTCAGTGATGATGGGATCACATCATTAGGAGAATGATGTGATGGACAAGACCCAATCCTGAGCATAACACGAGATCGTTTAGTTAGTGATGCATAAGCTTTTCGGTGTCAAGTATTTATTCCTTAGACCATGAGGTTGTGCAACTCCCGGACACCGTAGGAATACTTTGGGTGTGCCAAACGTCACAACGTAACTGGGTGGCTATAAAGGTACGCATCGGGTATCACCAAAAGTGTCTGTTGGGTTGGTACGAACCGAGACTGGGATATTGTCACTCCGTATGACGGAGAGGTATCTCTGGGCCCACTCGGTAAGACATCATCATAAATGAGCTCAATATGACTAAGGAGTTAGTCATGGGATGATGGATTACGGATCGAGTAAAGAGACTTGCCATGACGAGATTGAACAAGGTATCGGGAATACCGACGATCGAATCTCGGGCAAGTACCGTACCGATGGACAAAGGGAATAACATACGGGATTGAGTGAATCCTTGACACGGTGGTTCATCCGATGAAGATCATCGAGGAACACGTGGGAACCAACATGGGTATCCAGATCCCGCTGTTGGTTATTGACCGGAGAGTCGTCTCGGTCATGTCTGCGTGTCTCCCGAACCCGTAGGGTCTACACACTTAAGGTTCGGTAACGCTAGGGTCGTAGAGATACATGCACGTGGAAACCCGAAAGTTGTTCGGAGTCCCGGATGAGATCCCGGATGTCACGAGGAGTTCCGGAATGGTCCGGAGGTAAAGAATGATATATAGGAAGTCCAGTTTCGGCCATCGGGTGATCTCCGGGGGTCACCGGGAGTGTCCCGGGACCACCGGAGGGGCCCCGGGGGTCCACCGGGTGGGGCCACCCATCCCGGTGGGGCCCCTAGTCCACAAGGGGGGAGTGGCCAGCCCTAATGGTCTGGCGCACCACATGGGCCCTCCTCCCCATGCGCCTAGGGTTGAAACACTAAGGGGGAGGGGGCGCCACCTTGCCTTGGGGGGCAAGGATTCCCCCCTTGGCCGCCGCCCCACCCTGCAGATCCCATCTGCAGGGCCAGCGCACCCCCCTGCCCCCCTATATATATGTGGGGGGGGGAGACGGCAGCCGCACCCTTGCCCCTGGCGCCTCTCCCCCTCCCGTCACACCCCATACTCCTTACGCAGGGCGCCCGGCGAAGCCCTGCAGGATTCTCCACTGCATCCACCATCACGCCGTCGTGCTGCTGGATCTCTGACGAACTCTCCTCCCCCCTTGCTGGATCAAGAAGGAGGTGACATTGCTGTACCGGACGTGTGTTGAACGCGGAGGTGCCGTCCGTTCAGCGCTAGATCGTCGATAACGAAGAACGCGAAGAGTACGACTACTTCATCCACGCTTCTTCGAAAGCTTCCGCTCGCGATCTACATAACGGTATGTAGATGCACTCTTATTTGCTCGTTGCTAGATGTCTCCTTAGTTGGATCCTGGTGAAAGCGTAGAATTTTTTTTTGAATTCTGCTACGTTCCCCAACACAAGCATGATGCTACAGCAGATGCACAAACACTACACGAAGAATTACATCCTACGCTTGAGCAAACGCTCGCGAACTGACGAGGAAGCTAAGGGAGTAGCGAGTGGAACTGCTGACTCTAAAACTCCGGATGGACGAGGCGGAGGAGTTGGAGAAGCTAGCGGAGACTGAGGTAAAGCGACACCAAGCAATCTCCTGGCCCGAATGGCATCTCGAACTAACTCAGAAATAAGAAGACACTCGCCTGTCATGTAACGAGACATGGCGAGGATAGCGGGGTCATCTTGAGGGTTGACAGAGGGAAAATGGATTCGCCTAGGATTCTCGATGATGGTGGGATAATATTGATAAGCACGGTTCTCTTGCACCATGCTCTCTTGATGACGAAGACCAGTGACTCCTGCCATTGCGGCAAGTTGAACGGCACGCTCAGGAGTAGCGCCGTAACCACCATGGAAACTGTAGGTGCGCTTACCGATAGGAATCGGGGCTGACAGATGAACTTGAGCAACATATTCCCGAATTCTTCCTCCAGAAGAAAACTGGAATACTTGATAATGAGGTGGATCTCCGAGGGGATAAATACTACACCACATGTCGTCAAGGAGGGCGGCAAAGCTGAGAGGTGTAGGAGTGGAACTGAACTCAATGGGAACAACATCAGGAGCTAAGGAAAGGACACTGAACTCATGGAAGTTGACCGCCATCTACGCATGAAAACATGGGTTAATGATAACCTAAATAAGACTACATGCATCAAACAAATGCAACAAACAAATGTAGCAATCAAGGGCAATAGCCAGACCCTATACTACCGTTTTCTAACATTCCAGCGGACTAGGACGCTCTACAGCCAGACCCGCTCTGATACCAAGCCTGTGGCACCCCGGCTCAGAGAAAACCGGAACGCCCCATATTCCAGCCCAGAGATGGAGATGAAGTCATCTGGAATACGGTACTGCTTAGTATATAACAAACCAACTTTCTATTACAACACGAATATGATTACAAGGGTTCCGATATTACAATGAATAACATCGACACGGCGACACTACGCCAACCTCGGTTGCTCTATACAAGCAACATAAGAACTTAAAGCAGTGGAACAACGAACGGCGATGATGGACTCCAATCCGCAGGGACTCTGGCTGGAACGTTTATCCTAGCTCACGAATACGGGAACAACACCAAACAAGCAAGCAATCCAGGCACGACCTGCAGGCTGGCATGACACGCCAGGTCAGTACATTGAATGTACTTGCAAGCTCACAATAAACCAGAAGCATTCAAGACAAACAACAACAAGGAAATTATCATGAGATCATCAGGATAACATAGCATGAACAACATGAACATGATACAGCTAGACAATATGAGCATGGCATGAACATATAAATGTAATAATACTAGCATGCAACATGATAACACTACATGCACCATTTATTTTGTTCGGGTTACCTCGTAACCAACACATGCATCACTTACCAACCTCGGACATTACACGATCATGTCAGGATCAAATCAAGCTTGGTATAAAGAATACCGTAGTAATCATCAAATGACCACTAGGAGCTTGATCTTTACCCACGATTCTCTCACAACATCACGAATATCCAACAAATCGGTATCCTCGATACCATTGTGATCATTCTGGCGATCACAGCCACGACCAACACTTAGTCTCAAACGGTTATCTTTCCGGCGATCACCACCAACTTATCTCATCATTGAACCGGGGTTGTTATTAAGCACATTATTATTATTATTATTATTATTATTATTATTATTATTATTATCACTGTTGACTCATAGTGTGACCAACTACGAACTGGGCCCTTATCCGCGGGCACGGCTATCGATAGATTTAATATACACTCTGCAGAGGTAGCGCACTGTACCCACACTACGGAACCCATGGCCTCGTTCTCCCATTCGGCTGGACCAACGGCATTCCGACAAAACCGATCTACTGTCAAGACACTCTCCCGGCCACTCCGACTCACGCCCCATTGGGCTAGTCCTGGGTGGCCCCGTGTCTACGAAAGACACAACGACCACCATCGTGGCCAAACATAAACGGTCCCAAACGGGGACCCGGATCCATACCAACAACAACGGGCACACAAGGTTATGTTTGCTTACCCGGCTAAGGTACCGCACGCCCATAACCTTCCCTCGTTGGAGGCACCGGCGGGAGGCATGACAATAGACCCAGTTAGGATCTTCCCATAAAAGGTAAACGTGGTTGCACTGGTCAGTTCGATATGGTGGCACCATGACTCAGCCAACAGTTGTTCAAGTCCAATTTAGTCTGGTTAAACTTGAATGCAAATATGCTGAGTCATGATAAAATACATGATGCAATTACAATGCATGAGTATGAGTAACAACATAATCATGAAAGAACTATCCACCATATCAGCAATGAATCATAAGCATGGCATACTGACTAGCATGAACATCCTAAGTACATACTTCTCCGAAACATAGCATGGCTACTAACATCAACAATAAATATCATGCAAGAATCTATCAACATTGCCAACATGCAAGCATTTAACTAACTAGATGCAAAGGAACATGCATAACGACGGTACTCGGGACAGACGACAATCATGCACCAAGGACAATCACCAACATCAACATGCACTACTAGCAAGCATAAATATATGAAAGAAATACTAGCAACTAGCAGGGCATGATAACCAGGTGCATAACAACATAGCAAGAAAGTAAGCATTAACCCCGAAGCATTACAAAAAGAAAGATAACCACATTTAAAGAAGCAAGCATTTAATAAATATTCAAGTTGAAAACCATGGCTACTGCATGACTACCATGCAAGTGGGTATTGTGGCTTGCCTGGGGTGAAGGAGACTCCAGAAAGTGTGGAATGATCACAGAAAGAATCGCCGGAAGCAGTTCTCTCTCGGAGGGGGCTGTTTACGGCAAGGGAAAAATGGTTATTTCTAGTATGTCAAACCATAGTGAAATTGATACCAACAGAAAGGGCTCGATGAGACGAAGACGTGGGCTTTGGAAACACCTGATTCGGAGTTACGGTTGAAAAGTTATGAAGGATTGAACACCAGGGACCAATCTGTGAAAGTTTCTGCTACAAACAAGTCCCTGAGTGGATAAGACAAAAGCAGATTTCAGAAAATACGTTTTCTGAGAAAGAAAACACACTTTGGGCCGAAGTGGAATAAAAATACGCTTTCAGCAATAGCAAAACGTACTTCAAGAAACTGCTTCCACTTAAAACAGATGGCCCCGGGGCTGGGGTCACTTACACGTGGGGTCGGGGACACGGGGCCAGGCCGATCGAGGTCGTCTTCTTCCTCTCGCCGTTGTGCCTCACGTGAACCAGGGCAGCGGCAGGGGAGGGAAGCGACCAAGGGGCCGGCCAGCTCCGGCCACCCCCGGCCAAGGCGAGGCCACTGACGGGTGCGGCGGGACCTGGCACGCCCGTGCCCGCGGTCGGCCAACGCCGGGGCGGCCTGGAGTGATGGCGACGGGAGGACAAAGGCGGGCGGCCGGAGCTCGATGGAGCGGCCAGCTCTGGCCGATCTGAGAGCACCGGCGGGACCGGGGAGGCGTGGCGGTTCCGTTCAGAGGCCTAGCAGGCGCCGAGGAGGAGTGGAGATGATGGGAGAGGTGGCGCCATGGAGGTACAGAGAGGCGGCGGTGGTGATGGGTGATAACCCACAAGTGTAGGGGATCGCAACAGTTTTCGAGGGTAAAGTATTAAACCCAAATTTGTTGATTCGACACAAGGGGAGCCAAAGAATACTCTTAAGTATTAGCAGCTGAGTTGTCAATTCAGCCACACCTGGAAACTTAGTATCTGTAGCAAGGTAGTTTAGTAGCAAAGTAATATGATAATGGCGGTGGCAGCAATAAAAGTAAAGATAGTGTTTTTGTAGTTTTTGTGATAATAGCAACGAAAAAGTAAATAAGCGGCAAGCAATATAGGTAAAGCTCGTAGGCATTGGATCGGTGATGGGAAATTACGTCGGATGCAATTCAGCATGTAGAAGTTATAACCTAGGGTGACACAGAACTAGCTCCAGTTCATCAATGCAATGTAGGCATGTATTCCGAATACAGTCATACGTGCTTATGGAAAAGAACTTGCATGACATCTTTTATCCTACCCTCCCGTGGCAGCGGGGTCCTATTGGAAACTAAGGGATATTAAGGCCTCATTTTAATAGAGTACCGGACCAAAGAATTAACACATAGTGAATACATGAACTCCTCAAACTATGGTCATCACCGGGAGTGGTCCCGATTATTGTCACTTCGGGGTTTCCGGATCATAACACATAGTAGGTGACTATAAACTTGCAAGATAGGATCAAGAACATGCATATATTCATGGAAACATAATAGGTTCAGATCTGAAATCATGGCACTCGGGCCCTAGTGACAAGCATTAAGCATAGCAAAGTCATTGCAACATCAATCTCAGAACATAGTGGATACTAGGGATCAAACCCTAACAAAACTAACTCGATTACATGATAGATCCCATCCAATCCATCACCGTCCAGCAAGCCTACGATGGAATTACTCACACACGGCAGTGAGCATCATGGAATTGGTGATGGAGGAAGGTTGATGATGACGATGGCGGCGATCTCCACTCTCCGGAGCCCCGAACGGACTCCAGATCAGCCCCCCCGAGAGAGATTAGGGCTTGGCAGCGGCTCCGTCTCGTAAAACGCGATAATTCTTTCTCCCTGATTTTTTCTGCACAAAACGGAATATATAGGACTTGGGGATACGTCGGTGGAGCATCGGGGGGGCCTCGAGGCAGGGGGGCGCGCCCTGGGAAGGGGAGCGCGCCCCCACCCTCGAGGACAGGGTGTGCCCCCCCGGTGCAGATCTTCTTGCAGATATTTTTTATATTTTCTGAAATAATTCTCCGTTGATTTTCAGGCGATTCCGAGAACTTTTTATTTCTGCACAAAAACAACACCATGGAAGTTCTACTGAAAACAGCGTCAGTCCAGGTTAGTTCCATTCAAATCATGCAAGTTAGAGTCCAAAACAAGGGCAAAAGTGTTTGGCAAAGTAGATACGTTGGAGACGTAGCAATGGGGCTTGGTGATGCAGGCGCTCCGACGAGGGGGCAAGGGTGTGGGGCGGCTCGTGGGAGTGTGGGGAACATGATGGACATGCTTGGAGGGTGAGAGGAGGGCTAGGCTCGCCGGACTCAAGCCGAGACCGAGGAGGCCATGGCGGTCAGAGAAGAAAAGAAGAGGGAGCCGAGGCTCTGGTGGTCGAGGAGGAGCGAGGAGGAGCTGGTGAGCTACGGGAGGAGTCAGGTGTGATGGCCTGGCATATTAGGGATGATAGACTACTCATATCAATAAGAAATTCCTTCTTTTCCGGGAGCCCATTCAGATAGAACTCCAAAGTTAAGCGTGCTCAGCTTGGAGTAGTTTCAGGATGGGTGACCGACCGGGAAGTTGCTCCCGGGTGCGCACGAGTGAGGACAAAGTGCGCAGAAAAGACTAGTATTGATATGTGAGGCTAGTCTAGATCCCGCCAGGAGTAACGACCACCGGTGGGTGTGTCCGGGGCGTTACAAGTTGGTATCAGAGCCGACCCTCGTGGTTACACGGATGTTTGCGGACAGTTTGCAGTCATGTTGTGCATGACGTTTGTGACCCGTCGTGGCACACGGCATGGCACATGTGCTGTCCTGGAAGCACAGACGGTTGTGCCAAGAGGGAATGTTCCTGTGGCCCGATGAGGACGTCGGTTCCTCTGAATGAGGGTGTATGTGATGGCCTGGCATATTAGGGATGATAGACTACTCATATCAATAAGGAATTCCTTCTTTTCCGGGAGCCCATTCAGATAGAACTCCAAAGTTAAGCGTGCTCAGCTTGGAGTAGTTTCAGGATGGGTGACCGACCGGGAAGTTGCTCCCGGGTGCGCACGAGTGAGGACAAAGTGCGCAGAAAAGACTAGTATTGATATGTGAGGCCAGTCTAGATCCCGCCAGGAGTAACGACCACCGGCGGGTGTGTCCGGGGCGTTACATCGGGGGTCCTTTATATAGGCAAGGAGGAGGCTCTGGACGCTCACTAGCGAGCTCCAACAGTGCACTAATGGAGGTCAGGGGCAGAGCACGGTAGTGGCACTATTGTGAGGGTGCTCTGCCGGCGAGCCACGAAGGGGTAGTGATGCAGGGCGGTGCAGACGAGCACGGGCGAGCTCCTGGACAAGGTTTCAGGCCGAGACGAGGAGGGAGGCGACGAGCACAGTGGCCCGACCATTCCAGAGCGTGCGCTGTGCATGACGCAGGTGCGGTCACCACGCACACTCGTGCAAGCGGCGAGCTTTGGCGTGGCCAGCCATGTCCAGTAGGTTTCCCTAGGTGCCCTTAGTAAGAATGCAGAAAGAAATTGGTCCAGGGGCAAAGAAGAGATTTGCAGATGACTCCATGGTAAAACATCAGGAAAGTGTTTGTAACTTTCTGTGGTTAAACTGGCTGGGTAACTTGGTAAAGATTTTGTCTGGCGATGATCTTACACTATGATGATATAGATCACCAAAAACCAGACTAAGAAGAGGAGCTTAGCTTAGGGTTGTTGTAGAGAGTGCAAAACTGGCCAGAATTAGAGATTATGATGTTGCACTCAAATACTTAAGTTTCATGAGCTGAAATTTGGTGTAGTGTAATTATTTGACCATATGGAGAAGTTGTAAAAATATCATGCCATTTGGAGTTACCAAAGTGGCACTTGCTTCACAACACTCCATTCTGGACAGAATCTTGGAGAATTTACTGAGGGTAAAAGAATAACTCGATTGAGCCAGAACTTGGTGGAATTAGTAGACGTAGATGTAAGAATGGCTTGGTAAATTGGCAGCTGAAATGAAGCAAGGTAAAATAGGGTTGCTTCACAAAGTGAATTTTTTACCAGAAACCAAGATTTGGAGCTGAGCTCACATAGATGATCTCCATGAGCTGAAATTGGGTGGATATGCATTATTTGATCAAATGAAAGATGTGACCAAGTTTCATCTCATTTGGACATGCCTAGAATATACTTCCTTCACAAAGTTCCTTTTTGGACAGAAAATTTGAAAAATCACTGGAAAATAATTACTAGGCAAATGAGTATGAAAATTGGCACAGAGCAATGATATGGACATTAAAATATGTCCACAAAGTTTGGGGGCAATTGGGCAAATATAAATAGCACTTCCTTCACAAAGTGCCATTTAGGGCAGAACAGGAAAATGATTTTTGGAGGATTATTTTTGAACATGGCAATGAAATGATTTGCCATATTTGATCAAGATATGACCCAAACAATTTATGAGAATTACTTCGGAATTTTTAGAATGACAGAGATATAGGTTGCTTCACAACCTAGGGCAAAAAGAATTATTCCTTTAATAGAAAAGTAATATTCTTTGGAAAAAGAATATTGGGTTGGGTCAAGGATGAAAATGACAGGGTCTTGGGGTGATGAGGAGGACTACAATCCACTCTGGAAAGAAAGAAGAGGTCATCTTCTTCAGTTTCCAGACCACGTAGCCACGGAATAAGAAAACTCAGGCAAAAATCTCAGAAAATCCAAGGAAAAAGAAAGGGCCAAAAATTAGGCTGTGACAACTCTTCACCCCCCCCCCCCTTAAAGAAATCTCGTCCTCGAGATTTTGTTGTTCCGGGTTAAATAATCCTTCTGACTTGAAGAAACCATTTCCAACTCAGGTTTCTTTTATTCGTAATATTTCCACTGAATTGGATCTGACTGACTGTCTTGATCTGGGGTGGTTTGCTTCGTTGTATCTGACATTCTGATAGGGCGTACGTTATATGTTCCTGTTTATACTGACTCAAATTGGATTTCATATCTGCTGGCTGAGCTAGCATCCAAAATATTATTTTACTTGTCCTTCTTGATCTTGCTGGAAAATGTTATCTTCGTATCGAGTACCGAGAATATTCCACGGAGTTGGGGAACATATCTTCCCGTGGAACAAAGAATCCCTCCTATCCAGGCATCGGATTTCTAGAATATAGGCATGCCTTCTAGTTCCAAAACAGTGATGTGGATCATATATGTTTTTGCTAACGGATGCTGTCATCTTGGAGGAGTTTCTGACTTGTCCTGACTGTCTTCACAGTCTAGAGTATCCAAGTTGTACCAAAGGTTTGACTGTCGCTTGTCGTGACTAATAGAAAAATGCATCATCCTCTGCTGATAAAATTTGCAGTCTTGACTGGCGGTGATCTTGGCAAAGAATCCCATCCACACAGGCTATTCTTTTAATTGCTTCCCCTATGTGAGAGATAACAATCCTCAAAGTACGTGGTTTCACACTGATTCTTCATTTTTGCCAGTATCTCCTTGGGAATAGTCGGTGCGATGCTCCATCACAGGTGTTGAGGTCAATATATTGAGCTGTCCATGAGTCGGACCGGACATACTCGGGTATTTAATGCTAACGGTTCTGAGCATACTGTGGACTGAGCTGATTGCCTTGTTATGAGGTCCTTATCACAATGGAGTATACCTCTTAGGTGGATCTTTGCTCGGATTCGCCGTGGAATAAGACAGTCTTGGGCATCCACGTTTTTCACATAATAACCGACATACCTGTATTGTTGGTCTTGCTTTTTCATTCTTACTTTCTTCGTCTGGATCCTAAACTGAAAGAGTGGGGCCTTACATAGATCCTTGATTATTTTTGTGGTCCTGCATGTAGTTACGTACAATATCTGGCAATCATACCTTGGTACAGTTCATGTTTTGAGCCTTGGTATATTTATCCGGCTCACGTGTGGTTATACAGATCTCAATACTGTTCATGTCGGACAGTGACAGGGTTAATAACATCATATTGTTGGATGTGCGGGACTGATCTTGACAATGACTGCCAAGGTTATTGTCCCAGTGTTGTCTTTCCTTCAAGACTTGTTGAGCATGGCATCACCCATTGGTTTTTGTTTCTTGAATAACTGATGAGGTTGTCGGATGTGTACCGCGAATTCTTCCTTGTGAGGGAGACTTGCATGGACTTGGCAGCATACTGAATGAACTAATATCTGATTTTCGAGGCATACCTCTAACAGATTTTTATTTCAGACCAACTGTTGCAGATCTGCCACTTGGCTGCCATATGCTGACAATTCCAAATGCCTTGTATTAGTGCCATATAGAAGAATACTTGGCAGCTTGCGTTCAGAAACCACCGGGGTGTCGTGCTGAGGAAGACTGAGTGGCTTATGCTTGAAGCCTTTAGTGGATATCTTCTTGAGGAAAACGGGGTACCGTACCTCATAAGCTTCCCCCCTTAAAGACCTTGCTAGGGAAGACTTGGTACTTTATGCCAAAAGCTTTTGCAGTATGGGAACCCATTCATTCCCTACCAATGCAGACTGGGAACCTTTTCTTTGTACACTTCGTCAATAAATTTTTGAGATGGACGGAACTGATTTTCCTGGTGGTTGGACTGACATGCATATATATATATTTGTTAGTATGACAGCTGATTATTTGTATGGCAAGAATTATCTGACTGTCCTTACTGAATTCACCATGCACTTGGACGGACTTTTGGGTGTCACAATGCTTTATATTTGATAAATTCAATCATCGCGTACGGATCATACCTTTGACTGGGAATGCACTGCTGGTCCATTTTTGTTCTCTTGCTGATTTAATCATTGCTGCGATAAAGTGTATCTTTGACAGGTACTTGTTGCTGAAAGTCTGAGCAGAATATACTTGTATTCAGACCGGATGTACTACAATGTTGTTGGCTGAAAATCTGAATTCCTTGGTATATATCTGTACAGCTCACGGCTTCTTCTGATCCGGTATTGGTCGAGGAATAATTTTCATAAGGGGGTAACACCGAGGATTTAAAACAAAGAAGCATGAGAAAACAATTTATTACAACAAATCATACAGCAAACAAGCTACAAAGCTGCTCCACACAGGCACACACAAGCATGATGCTACAGCAGATGCACAAACACTACACGAAGAATTACATCCTACGCTTGAGCAAACGCTCGCGAACTGACGAGGAAGCTAAGGGAGTAGCGAGTGGAACTGCTGACTCTGAAACTCCGGATGGATGAGGCGGAGGAGTTGGAGAAGCTAGCGGAGACTGAGGTAAAGCGACACCAAGCAATCTCCTGGCCCGAATGGCATCTCGAACTAACTCAGAAATAAGAAGACACTCGCCCGTCATGTAACGAGACATGGCGAGGATAGCCGGGTCATCTTGAGGGTTGACAGAGGGAAAATGGATTCGCCTAGGATTCTCGATGATGGTGGGATAATATTGATAAGCACGGTTCTCTTGCACCATGCTCTCTTGATGATGAAGACCAGTGACTCCTGCCATTGCGGCAAGTTGAACGGCACGCTCAGGAGTAGCGCCGTAACCACCATGGAAACTGTAGGTGCGCTTACCGACAGGAATCGGGGCTGACAGATGAACATGAGCAACATATTCCCGAATTCTTCCTCCAGAAGAAAACTGGAATACTTGATAATGAGGTGGATCTCCGAGGGGATAAATACTACACCACATGTCGTCAAGGAGGGCGGCAAAGCTGAGAGGTGTAGGAGTGGAACTGAACTCAATGGGAAGAACATCAGGAGCTAAGGAAAGGACACTGAACTCATGGAAGTTGACCGCCATCTACGCATGAAAACATGGGTTAATGGTAACCGAAATAAGACTACATGCATCAAACAAATGCAACAAACAAATGTAGCAATCAAGGGCAATAGCCAGACCCTATACTACCGTTTTCTAACATTCTAGCGGACTAGGACGCTCTACAGCCAGACCCGCTCTGATTCCAAGCCTGTGGCACCCCGGCTCAGAGAAAACCGGAACGCCCCATATTCCAGCCCAGAGATGGAGATGAAGTCTTCTGGAATACGGTACTGCTTAGTATAGAACAAACCAACTTTCTATTACAACACGAATATGATTACAAGGGTTCCGATATTACAATGAATAACATCGGCACGGCGACACTACGCCAACCTCGGTTGCTCTATACAAGCAGCATAAGAACTTAAAGCAGCGGAACAACTACTGGCAGCGGAACAACGAACGGCGATGATGGACTCCAATCCGCAGGGACTCTGGCTAGAACGTTTATCCTAGCTCGCGAACACGGGAACAACACCAAACAAGCAAGCAATCCAGGCACAACCTGCAGGCTGGCATGACACGCCAGGTCAGTACATTGAATGTACTTGCAAGCTCACAATAAACCAGAAGCATTCAAGACAAACAACAGCAAGGCAATTACCGGTTAATCAGAAATTATCATGAGATCATCAGGATAACATAGCATGAACAACATGAACATGATACAGCTAGACAATATGAGCATGGCATGAACATATAAATGTAATAATACTAGCATGCAACATGATAACACTACATGCACCATTTATTTTGTTCGGGTTACCTCGTAACCAACACATGCATCACTTACCAACCTCGGACATTACACGATCATCTCAGGATCAAATCAAGCTTGGTATAAAGAATACCGTAGTAATCATCAAATGACCACTAGGAGCTTGATCTTTACCCACGATTCTCTCACAACATCACGAATATCCAACAAATCGGTATCCTCGATACCACTGTGATCATTCTGGCGATCACAGCCACGACCAACACTTAGTCTCAAACGGTGATCTTTACGGCGATCACCACCAACTTATCTCATCATTGAACCGGGTTTGTTATTAAGCACATTATTATAATTATTATTATCACTGTTGACTCATAGTGTGACCAACTACGAACTGGGCCCTTATCCGCGGGTGCGGCTATCGATAGATTTAATATACACTCTGTAGAGGTAGCGCACTGTACCCACACTACGGAACCCATGGCCTCGTTCTCCCATTCGGGTGGACCAACGACATTCCGACAAAACCGATCTACTGTCAAGACACTCTCCCGACCACTCCGACTCACGCCCCATTGGGCTAGTCCTGGGTGGCCCCGTGTCTACCAAAGACACAACGACCACCGTCGTGGCCAAACATCAACGGTCCAAACGGGGACCCGGATCCATAACAACAACAACGGGCACACAAGGTTATGTTTGCTTACCCGGCCAAGGTACCGCACGCCCATAACCTTCCCTCGTTGGAGGCACCGGCGGGAGGCATGACAATAGACCCAGTTAGGACCTTCCAATAAAAGGAAAACGTGGTTGCACTGGTCAGTTCGATATGGTGGCACCATGACCCAGCCAACAGTTGTTCAAGTCCAATTTAGTCTGGTTAAACTTGAATGCAAATAGGCTAAGTCATGATAAAATACATGATGCAATTACAATGCATGAGTATGAGTAACAACATAATCATGAAAGAACTATCCACCATATCAGCAATGAATCATAAGCATGGCATACTGACTAGCATGAACATTCCAAGTACATACTTCTCCGAAACATAGCATGGCTACTAACATCAACAATAAATATCATGCAAGAATCTATCAACATTGCCAACATGCAAGCATTTAACTAACTAGATGCAAATTAGGAACATGCATAACGACGGTACTCGGGACAGACGGCAGTCATGCACCGAGGACCATCGCCAACATCAACATGCACTACTAGCAAGCATAAATATATGAAAGAAATGCTAGCAACTAGCAGGGCATGATAACCAGGTGCATAACAATATAGCAAGAAAGTAAGCATTAACCCGGAAGCATTACAGAAACAACGATAACCACATTTAAACAAGCAAGCATTTAATAAATACTCCCTCCGTCTGGGAAAAGTTGTCACCCGCTCAGTACATTGTTTTTTTTTGCAAAAACGCCATTCCACTTTCAAAGCTCTGTAAATAAACTCCATCTCCTTCCTCCTCCCGTCGTCCGCATCGCCAAGGCCAGCAGGCCGTCGCCACAGCTAGCCGCCGCAGCCAGCCGTCTCCGGGAGCAGCTCCTGCGCCGCCCACGAGCAGGTCTTGCATCGCCGACAAGCCCGCCCAGGAGCCCGCCCACGAGGAGGAGCTCCGCTGCCCACCCAAGAGGAGGAGCTCCGCCGCCCGCCCACGAGAAGGAGCTCCGCTGCCCGCCCACGAGGAGGAGCTCCGCCGCCCGCCCACCGTCGCGCCGGTGTACTTCGCCACGATTCCGCCGCCCACTGCCGCCACGCTGGTCCGCTTCAGCCGCCGCCGCACTGGTCCACTTCGGCCGTCGGCTGGTTGTGGTGGTGGTGGTGGGCGACGCCTCTGCTTCCGCTACTGCTGGTGGTGGGCGACGCCGACGCCCTTCGACCCCCGACGCCTCTGGTACTCCTACTGTGTTCCTCCGAAAACTTGATTGCAATCAAAATTAACAGTTGATACAGAGTGTTTAATTGATACAGAGAGTTTAATTGGATTACAGTCGAAATTTTATTGTCCAGGTCAAAATCAAAATCGAATCAAATTGATACAGGTTGAAAATTGCTTCAAAAAATTCAGTAAGCTGTGTGTGTGTTGACTGTTGCTGCTAGCTTCAGAAAATTCAGTTAGCAGGAATAGTGAAATTGTACCATGCCTAAAATGGCCTAAATTCCTAGTGCCTATTGGAAATTAATTCGGTGAGATTTCCTTCATATCAAATGATAATGTTCAATTGCAAAAGTGTGAACAATACCGTGCTTCCAGTGAGTGAGCAAATTGAACATGCAATGAAGGGAAATTAAAAGGGAAGACGGTGAACTGAAATTGAGATTGCTGTTGTTTTTAAACTGACATTGGTTGTTCTTGACTACCATACCCACAGCTGCATAACAATGTCAGGATCTCAAGTTACATGCCAATGGTTTGGAAACAATCAAACAATTTATTTTTTACTGTTTATACAGCAGAACCACATTAGCAGGTGCTATGATTTGGAAGTGATTTCAGTCTATAATAATACTCCAATTGATGTTAATCTATTGTTTAGATCAAATTGAGGTGAATTAGAGCAGCAGCTGATCATCCAGTCTGTAATTTGATGAGTGTGTACACACACACAATATTTAGTCTGTAAGAGTAAACTGTAGATGCATAAACTGTTGATGCACAAAATTGTACAGTAAACTGAATTAGTGAACAATTGTAGATGCATCAGTGAACAACTGTAGATGCACAAATTCCCTCTCAGAGTCAAACTGAATTTTATACATGAACTTTGAAATGAATACTGTACTCTTTTTGAATTAAGTCAAACTGAATACTCAGTTATTTGAAACTCTGTCAGTGCACAACATTCAGTTTACTTGCAAACACTTGAGTCTGTTTAAAGACAGTGTACTCCACGTGTCACATCACTTTGAAAAAGAAAGGCAGTGTACTCCAAGGTATCACATCACTTTTTTCATCCAAATAATACACCAAAAAGCTCTATTACTAATCAACAAGAGCATGATCAGAACATGATCAGGAAATTTCCTGTCAAGATTTTGTAGATATCCATGCATAATTTGGAATTGTAATGTTGTCAAATGAAGATCCCAAGTACTCCATGTACAAAAACTCTTAAAAAGATGAATATTGTTGGACTGGCATGATTTTCTAGAAAAAGCATAAACATTGTTGGACTGACAGGAACATTGTAGGAGTGTGACACTAGTGACTACAGTCTGTTATAAATTCAGTAGAACTGCTGTTGTAGAACTGTTGCTAGTTCACATCAATGATTATATGCACATGATCATAACAGGATTATATGCAGCTAGGTGCTGCTAGTTCACATCCATGATTATATGCAGCTAGGTGTCCTCTAGTTACCAAAATGAACAAGGAGTACTTTTAATCTCTAGTTTTCCCTTTCTTGGTTTCTTTGCTTTTTGTCTAGGATTCTTCATGGTTTTCTTGTTATGATTATATGCTAACCATTCATCTTTTGTATACTTTTGTTATGAGACCAGATAGGAGCACACAACTATGGATTTGAACTTGATCCCGGAAGAGGAGGATGAAGATCAAGAAGAAGAACACGCTCAGCAAGGTGAATCTATTGATTTGAACTTGATCACGGAAGAGGAAGATGAAGCACAAGAAGAAGAACAAGCTCAGCTAGGTGAAGCTATTGATTTGAACTTGATCCCAGAAGAGAAGGATGAAGACATTGAATTGAATTGGTTTCCTGAAGAAGAAGAAGCTCAAGAGGCACAAGAAGATGCTCAAGAGGCACAAGAAGAAGCTCAAGAGGCACAAGAAGAAATGGAAGAAGCTGAAGAAGCTGATGCACAAGGCAATCCAAGAGGGAAAGACCTGACAGACAAGGAGAGATATGGTGTTTACTTTGCTTTGCAAGTAATCGAGCTTAGAGATGGACATGTTCACCTGTATGTCAGGGTGCTCATTGCGACTATGCTGAATGTTCACCTGCGAACAGTTACAAGAATATGGAATCGAGCCAAAGAACAAATTGCAGCAGGCCAAGAAGTTGATGTTTCAACCAAGAAGAAGAACATCGGTAGGAAGAGGAAAGAACTAGATCTGTCGAGAACAGCCACAATCCCTTTGAACAAAAGAAGAACAATCCGTTCTCTTGCAAGGTGTTTAGGTGTTCCCCGATCAACCCTCCATGACAGGTTTCAGTTGCAAGAGTTGAAACGCATCACGAGCACCATCAAACCCACCCTCAAGCCACAAAACAAGATAGCGAGACTAAAGTTCTGCATTTCCATGATGGATGAGCAATGGATATCAAGTCCTTGGCCTAGTTTCAAGCCAATGACTAATATGGTCCACATAGATGAGAAATGGTATGACATGACTCAGGTGAAGAGTAGCTACTACGTACTGCCTGGAGAAGAAGAATCAAATCGAACTGTGCACAATACTCATAGCATTGGGAAAGTAATGTTTTTAACAGCTGTGGCCAAACCTCGCTACAGTGAAAATGGTGAGATGACATTCGATGGAAAACTTGGCATTTGGCCGTTCGTGGTAGAGACCGAGGCGCAACGAACAAGCCAGAATAGAGATAGAGGGACAATAGAGCTGAGACCGATGAAAGTAACCCGACCTATGTGCAGAGATTACCTGATCAATAAAGTAATCCCTACCATACAAGACAAATGGCCTAACGGTGACGAGGACACGACGATCTTCATTCAACAAGATAATGCAACACCGCATGTCCTCCCTAATGATGCTGGTTTTCTAGAAGCTGTGGCACAGACTGATCTGGATATTCGACTATTGCAACAACCACCGAACAGTCCTGAGCTAAATGTGTTAGACCTTTGTTTCCACTGCTCCCTCCAATCCCTAACCGACTGCAGAGCACCTATGAATATCCGGGAATTGGTACAGGGTGTAGAGGAGGAGTTTGAGAACTATGATGCCCATAAGCTATTCAAAAGCTTTATGACGTTGCAAGCAGTAATGGCCGAAGTGATGAAATATCAAGGGGGAAACAACTACAAGATGCCGCATCTGCATAAGGAATGTCTACATAATGCTGGAGAGGAAATAATAGGTGTATATTGCAGTCCTGAGCTAATTACCGACACAAAGGCCATTATAGAACAAGGAAATGAGTAGATAGAGAAAGGAAAAAAAGAGAGGGAAAGGGAAAGTGAAAAGAAAGGATAGGAGTATGCGATGTGTATCTCATGTGTCATGTGTTCAATGAGAAAAGATTGTAGTATATCATGTGAATTATTTAATGAGAAAAGATTGGAGTATGTCATGTGTATTTGAATCATTTGTATTCTTCTTCTTCTTAATTATTTGAATTCTTCTTCTTCTTCTTCTTCTTAATTATTTGAATTCTTCTTCTTCTTCTTCCTCTTCTTCTTCTTAATTATTTGAATTAATTTGAATTATTCTTATTCATATTCTTCTTCTTCTTCTTCTTCTTCTTCTTCTTCTTCTTCTTCTTCTTCTTCTTCTTCTTCTTCTTCTTCTTCTTCTTAATTATTTGCATTAGTTTGGATTAATTGGACTTATTTGTATTAATTTGGAATTATTTGAATTAGCTAGCTTTATTTGAATCCATCAAGTCATCTTGTCACCATACAAAAACACCCCATACTTTCACCACAAAAGACCCCAAAGTAGACAATGATACCGTAGTTAACATAACTAGGCATGTTAGGGCAGGGAGCAATGCTCTTCAACTCACCAAAACGAACTGAATTTTAATCAAACTGAATACTGTACTGAAGTAAAACAACAACATGAAGTAAAATTTGGAACTAATTAAGCCTTTGAATAGAGTTGGCAATATTCATACTCAAGACATTGATTTTAGCTATAGTAGACTGAGCACTGAATGAGCAATAAAGACACACAATTTAGATAGCAAAAAACTGAACATTTCATGATAAAAAACTGAAGATTTCTGCACATTTCCAAATGAACATTTGTTATGGTAAGATTTACAATTTCTCTTTAGCAAAGACTTGATATACAAATTCAGTTTTTAGGAAAGACAAGATTTACTAATTCAGTGACCATTCAAAGTCTGAACATTTCTAAATCTATTGAAGAATTAAGGAGGAGTACAAATTATTCAGGTGTGGTTCTGTACCTTTCTTCAGTTTCAGCAGAACATTTATGTTTCTGTTCCTTTTTTCAGTGACAGAATCAGCGGAACATCTCTGAAGCATCTTCTTGCCCCCAACATAACAAGACCAGAATCAACAGAAGAAAAACCATGTTGCTGGACAAAATAATTTCAAACAAAATGAAAGCTGACAAGGGAGGAGAGGACCTGCGCCATGTTGTTCTGCTTCTTGATGAGGGAGATGAGGAGGGGCCCGAAGAGCAGGCACTCGAGGAGCATACCCAGTATGCCTTGGCGGCGAACGGAATCCCCTTCGTCCTCCTTTGCGTACTGGTGCACGGCCGAGGCGGCGAGCGACGCGTAGGCCCACGCGCACCTGAGATGGCGCAAGCACAGCGCGAGCCACTGCTGCTTTCCCCGTGCCTCCTCCGGCGTCGGGGGCAAGGCGGAGGACGTGTCGCCGCCGCGCGCAAGCAGGAGACGCAGCGGGAGGAAGAAGAAACGATTTTAGGGGTGAAAGAGGGGAGATTTGGGAGGCAGGCAAGGGGGCAGGGGGAGCTACGCGAGGTAGGAGGGAGCGGCGGCGTAGGCAGCCGCGGCGGCGAAGGAGGACGTGCGGGAGAGCGGGGGAGCAGCGCGGTGAAGCTAAGCAGGGGAGCTCCGGCGTCCATGCGCCCGTGTCGGAGCGGCGGAGTCTGTCGATTGGAGAAGAAGAGGAGTGCGGGTTGTGTCGGGAGTTTGGGGAGGGGTTTTCTGCAAAAACGACACGAGGACAACTTTTTTCGAACGGAGGGAGTATTCAAGTTGAAAACCATGGCTACTGCATGACTATCATGCAAGTGGGTATTATGGCTTGCTTGGGGTGACGGAGACTCCAAGAAGAAGTGCGGAACGATTGCGGAAAGAATCGCCGCAAACAGTTCTCTCTCGGAGGGGGCTGTTTACGGCAAGGGAAAAATGGTCATTTCCAGTATGTCAAACCATAGTGAAATTGATACCAACAGAAAGGGCTCGACGAGACGAAGACGTGGGCTTTGGAATCACCTGATACGGAGTTACGGTTGAAAAGTTATGAAGGATTGAACACCAGGGACCAATCTGTGAAAGTTTCTGCTACAAACAAGTCCCTGAGTGGATAAGACAGAAGCAGATTTCCGAAAATACGTTTTCTGAGAAAGAAAACACACTTTGGGCCGAAGTGGAATAAAAATACGCTTTCAGCAATAGAAAACGTACTTCAAGAAACTGCTTCCACTTAAAACAGATGGGCCCGGGGCTGGGGTCACTTACACGTGGGGTCGGGGACAGGGGGCCAGGCCGATCGGGGTCGTCTTCTTCCTCTCGCCGATGTGCCTCACGTGAAGCAGGGCAGCGGCAGGGGAAGGAAGCGGCCAAGGGGTCGGCCAGCTTCGGCCACCCCCGGCCAAGGCGAGGCCACCAACGGGTGCGGCGGGACCTGGCGGCCCCGTGCCCGCAGTCGGCCAGCGCCGGGGCGGCCTGGAGTGACGGCGACGGGAGGAGGACGGGAGGACAGAGGCGGGCGGCCGGCGATGGAGCGGCCAGCTCCGGCCGTCTCCGGCTGATCTGAGAGCACCGGCGGGACCGGGAAGGCGCGGAGGTTCCGTTCAGAGGCCTAGCAGGCGCCGGGGAGGAGTGGAGATGATGGGAGAGGTGGCGCCATGGAGGTACAGAGAGGCGGCGGTGGTGATGGGGCTCGGTGATGCAGCCGCTCCGGCGAGGGGGCAAGGGTGTGGGCGGCTCGTGGGAGTGTGGGGAACACGATGGACATGCTTGGAGGGTGAGAGGAGGGCTAGGCTCGCCGGACT
>LR738715.1:235006126-235161725 GCA_902687465.1 Secale cereale | reverse complement strand
CGGGGAGGAGTGGAGATGATGGGAGAGGTGGCGCCATGGAGGTACAGAGAGGCGGCGGTGGTGATGGGGCTCGGTGATGCAGCCCTCCGGCGAGGGGGCAAGGGTGTGGGCGGCTCGTGGGAGTGTGGGGAACACGATGGACATGCTTGGAGGGTGAGAGGAGGGCTAGGCTCGCCGGACTCAAGCCGAGACCGAGGCGGCCATGGCGGACAGAGAATAAAAGAAGAGGGAGCCGAGGCTCTGGTGGTCGAGGAGGAGCGAGGAGCTGGTGAGCTGCGGGAGGAGTCAGTGGTCCTATATATAGCCGAGGAGGAGGCTCTGGACGCTCACTAGCGAGCTCCAACAGTGCACTAATGGAGGTTAGGGGCAGAGCACGGCAGTGGCACTATTGTGACGGCGCGCTGCCGGAGAGCCACGATGGGGCAGTGATGCAGGGCGGTGCGGAAGAGAACGGGAAAGCTCCTGGACAAGGTTTGAGGCCGAGACGAGGAGGGAGGCGATGAGCACAGTGGCCCGACCGTTCCAGAGCACGCGCTGTGCATGACGAACGTGCGGTCACTACGCTCACTGGTGCAAGCGGCGAGCTTTGGCATGGCCAGCCATGTCCAGTAGGTTTCCCTAGGTGCTCTTAATAAGAATGCAGAAAGAAATTGGTCCAGGGGCAAAGAAGAGATTTGCAGATGGCTCCATGGTAAAACAACATGAAAGTGTTTGTAACTTCCTATGGTTAAACTGGCTGGGTAACTTGGTAAAGAGTTTGTCTGGCGATGATCTTACGCTATGGTGATATAGATCACCAAAAACCAGACTAAGAAGAAGAGTTTAGCTTAAGGTTGTTGTAGAGAGTGCAAAACTGGCCAGAATTAGTGATTAAGATGTTGCACTCACATACTTAAGTTTCATGAGCTGAAATTTGGTGTAGTGGAATTATTTGACCATATGGAGATGCTATAAAAATATCATGCCATTTGGAGTTACCAAAGTGGCACTTGCTTCACAACACTCCATTCTGGAGAGAATCTTGGAGAATTTACTGAGGGTAAAAGGATAACTGGATTGAGCCAAAACTTGGTGGAATGAGTAGAGGTAGATGTAAGAATGGCCTCGTAAATTGGCAGCTCAAATGAAGCAAGGTAAAATAGGGTTGCTTCACAAAGTGAATTTTTTACCAGAAACCAAGATTTGGAGCTGAGCTCAGATAGATGATCTCCATGAGCTCAAATTTGGTGGATATGCATTATTTGATCAAATAAAGGATGTGACCAAGTTTCGTCTCATTTTTACATGCCTAGAATATACTTCCTTCACAAAGTTCCTTTCTAGACAGAAACTTTGAAAAATCACTAGAAAATAATTACTAAGAAAATGAGTATTAAAATTGGCACAGAGCACTTATATGGACATTAAAATATGTCCACCAAGTTTGAGGGAAATTGGGCAAAGATAAATAGCACTTGCTTCACAAAGTGCCATTTTGGGCAGAACAAGAAAATGATTTTTGGAGGATTATTTTTTAACATGGCAATGAAATGTTTTGCCATATTTGATCAAGATATGACCCAAACAATTTATGAGAATTACTTGGGAATTTTTAGAATGACAGAGATATAGGTTGCTTCACAACCTAGGGGAAAAAGAATTATTCCTTTAATAGAAAAGGAATATTCTTTGGAAAAAGAATATTGGGTTGGGTCAAGGATGAAAATGACAGGGTCTTGGGGTAATGAGGAGGATGACAAGCCACTCTGGAAAGAAAGAAGAGGTCATCTTCTTCAGTTTCCAGACCACATAGCCACGGAATAAGAAGACTCACGCAAAAATCTCAGAAAATCCAAAGAAAAAGAAAGGGCCAAAAATCAGGCTGTGACATCATTTAGGGGTTGTGGCAGTGTAGCGGGGAGTTGAGCTTCGATGTGTTGTCGTCACAAATGTATCGTAGCGGTTCTGGAATACCAGAGGCGGCCGACATCGAAAACTCTTCTATGCATGTCTGGTGGTGAGATAACCCCGACGTCACCCAGTACTGGGGAGATTGTTCGGGAGTATTGCCACAGCTAGTATAGCGGATGCGTTTCGAAGGTCCGAGGTAAATAATTTCCGAAGATGACTGGTTATGTGTTGACGGATGGATACAGCTGGATGTAGGTTTAGAGTTGAGTGCGCGGTGCTTGCCCTGTATCCCCAACACCAGATTGCATAACTGGAAAACTTCGAGAATTAATAGGTGGGTTTCAAGTATATCTTAGGTAATCTTCCAACGAGTGCATGGTATGAGGTTGGGGTTCAACATCTAGTGGAGAGGCTATCATGGGCGTTGTTGCACTAGGGGGTTGCATCTTAAAGGATCCTTGGCTATGCTGATCCGGGGATTGCAATGCCCTTTGTAACACGTGCAATGGGGCATTCAGCACAAACATGCGGGACGAAACCTCTATTATGTATTTGTTCCATCTGTTACCTTGTTTTTTATTGTATCATTCTCCCAAGTGGCTTCTTGACAAGTTGTGCTACCATTAAACTTTTGGAATTCATTCATTCAATTCTCTGTTCGAATGGTATGGTGAAGATTATGTTGCAACATACCTAACCTTTGTTTTTGTTTTGATTCTGGTATTCGAGTTGCTTCGATGTAAAATGTCGATTCCATACCGTTCCTAATCGGTGTTCTCATATTTCTATGGGAGTGCTAGTCCTTCTTGATCATTAAGATTGTCATGTTAAATTCTTTTCGACCGGTGCATTTCTCTTCAAGTTAACTCGATCCTTTTAATATGTGCAAGACCAAGTCTTGGGTTTTTCTCAACGGTGTCTGTTTCATTCATCCCAAGTTGTCTTTGTTTTTTCCCCACCCTCCCACCCTTCTTCCCGGAGGCAGAAATCTCAAGTCAAGTATCCATTTTATTCATGTGATATTTCTTCATTCTTTTTGTTCAATTTCATTGTCCGGTGATTTCTCAGGAAGATGATAAGGAAGCTTCAAGTTGATCATTCTCTGCTCTCGTTTCTTGTCCGGTGGACTAAATCCAAGCTTTGGTGTTGATTATATCCTTCCTCTTGTTTCGCATGCTTTCCCATGTTGAAATTTCTTATCCGAAGTCTCTCATGTTTATTCAACTCTCTCAAATTCTTCTCCGGAGTGTTCAAGAAATCTCGGAAGATTCGTGTTTCCATTTTTAATCCATTCAAACTATTTTGAGGTGTCATCTCATTAAGCCATTTAATTCAACCGGTGTGATCTATCTTTCAAGTAATCATTTCAACGGTGTTCTTCAGAGTGGGCCCTAACCCACAGGTATTTTCCCAGGATCTTACCTGACTCTTATAATTTATTTTTCCGAAGTTAGTCTGAAATTCTTTTCAAGGTGTGACATAAGTATGGATTCCATCAGTCATATGCCTTCTCTAAGATCGCTTTAATTCATTGTTGCTTCAACCTTTATATTTTTCATTCTTTCTGAGTATCTCAAAATTCTTCATGGTATTTCTCGTCGTTCTTCTCAACATTTGAAGACCGGAGAAGAGTATCTCTTAAATCTTGGCCCATTCTCTTGAAGATTTGTGGTTCTAGCTTCATGACATCCTCATAGTTGTTTCGATCACGGGGGATATTTTCATATCATCCGAAGCATTTCATGAATTCTTTCCATTGTGATCCTTCGAAGGCTATCATTTCAGAAGATTTCTTCGTTCTCAGTTTTCAACTTCGCCCTCCAACTATTCTTTATTGATGCCTCTTTGTTCGTCTCCATAGTTCTTCCGGTGCTTTGTCCAAGTATTCTTTAACCAGATCGCGATCTCTTTGTTCCGTTGCATCTAAATTTCCTCTAGTGCTTATTCTTCCCGGTGGATTATTCTCTTTCACCACCCGGTTTCAATTCTTACGGTGGTTCGTTCAAGATTTCTCTTCCTTTGTTATCGTATTAATTCATTCGTTCTTTCAAAATCCTACTGGTGATTCGTTGAATACTTTCACAAGTTTGTGTGAGATCTCTCTTTAATTCTTTGCAACAAGAATAAGTAGTATGCCAAATCCATTGGTTGTCATCAATTTAAATTGGTGAAGGATAAGCATGACATAATTCTTATTCTTATTCCTTCAAGGTGATTTAATTCCTTTGTCTGAAGTTCGTTCATGATATCAAATTATTGGTTGTTCATATTTTCTGTCCGGAGTTCCAAGTTTTCTCATTATCTCATCTTGAAGCTTCATCTAATTCATTGCAAGGCCTTAATATTATTCTTTTCGTCCTTCGTTCCTACCTCATCATCCTTTTGTTACCGGAGTTCAACATGGTGGTTCATCATGATTTGATTCATCCTCGAAGTGTTCTTCAAGATTCTAGTTGGAGGAGCCCAAGTATTCGTCTTCTTGCATTCCGAAGTGCAATTCTTTCTACCTTTTTATTTTGAGGTGGTGTTATGTCATTCTTGACAATTCCTTCATGATTTATGATTCACGACTTTATCAAGAATGAGATATTTAAAACCATCATTTTCTTTGTTCAGGAGATCTTTCCAACCCTTCAATTTATTCGTTGGAGTAATCTTGAGTTGTATTACACCTAAAAGCCTTTTCCTAAGGATTGTTGCTATTTATGGTGCTTATAAATGACCCAAGTTCTTCATTCATCCTCCCGGTGAGATAAGTTTTTCATCTCTTCATTGAACCAACGCAAGCAATTGTTTCCGTTAGTGGCCGGTTGTCACCTCATAACTTTGGGATGTTTTCCATAAGCCCACATCAAGCTTATTCTTCTCGTTGTTGAATTTCCAACAAATTTGTTCAATCCATCTTCGTAAGGATGCTCTTTCAAATTCAATTGTGGGAGAAGTTGTCATTTCCTTCTGCGTTCATTTTTTTCATTGATCTATATTCTATTCGTCATTCCGGAGGCTTGGTGATATTGCTCTCTTTGACCATCATCTCGTTTTGTCAAGATCATGTTCTTTCCTTTGCTTATCCATTCAACTGGAGTGTTGTGTCCTCCATTCAATTTCTCTCATCTTATCAAGTTTTGCCTCTCTTTTCAACCAGAGTGATATCCGAAATATTTCTTAACCTTGTGCCATTCTTTTAATTGTTTCAGAGGCAGTGTGTTGTTCATTTCATCAAGTATCATCCCATCTTCTCAAGCTCATGTTAATTCCTTCCATTTTCAGTCGGAGTGCTGTCCAAATTATTTAATTCTTATTCCTTCTCTACCTTGTTTTAATCGGAGTGGTTTCATTGTCTATCTTGTCACCTAAGCTCTTCATTCTCGTCGTATTCCTTGTTCTTCTTGTCCAACATAGCGTTTCAATTTCGTTCATCTCCGTGGTGTCATTCTTCAAGTTTTCAACCTCTCAAGGTTTGTTGGTTTCACTTGTTTGTCGAAGAAGCAACTTTGTTTTACCTCTTCCTTTTCCTCTTCTATCCGGTGCCATCTCCAGGATCTCGGGTCGAGATCCTCTGTTAGTGTGGGAGAGTTGTGATGCCCCATGACCGACGCTCCAGAAGACTTCCAGCTATTCCGGGTTATCGCTTTGTGTTTCTTTTGCTTGCTCTATTTATTTCGCATTACATCATGTCATCATGCCATCATGTCATTAATCTTTGCATCTCAACTAAATAAATTGTGTGGATCTTCGGTCCATTTAAATTGAGGGAAGGTTGACTTCTCTTTTTAACATATCCTCCCGATATTAGGGAGCTATTATAAAATAATCCATTGATCTGGAATCACCAAAACACACTTGCAAAATTCCCATGACTTCTCTACTTCAAGTTTTGACTCCCAAACCTCGCCAACAATTCTTTTCTCTTTTATCGAGGCTCTTCCTAAATTCTCAACATTTTTTTGGACACTTCAAAAACCAAGTCCCAGTTCAAACCCATTTGAATTAAATTCAAATGAGTTTGAATTACATCTTTCGTCTCGCCTCTCCTATTTTTCGTGGACCGTGCACCTTTTTATGAGTCTGGGAAAATAACCCTCATGCACAAATTCTTCCCTAACTTCTCTTTCTTCTTCCTTATCTCTGTTTTTTTGTTTAGAGAGAAGAGAGAGGAAGAGAGAGAGAGAGAGAGAGAGCCACAGCCAGGCCCAGCCGTAGCCAGCCCATCAGGCCTCCCTAGGCCCACCTAAAACCTAACCCTAGCCCGACTCCCCTACTCGACCCGTCCTCCCTGTCGAGCGAGCCCCTCAACGCCGCACCTATCTCATCACCCTCTCGATCCTTCCCGCTCGACCGCACGCTACCCCCCTCCTCACTCGATCGCCTCGCCGCATTCCCCGCTTGCACCGCGCCTCCCATGGCCTCGCAGCCGAAGCGCCGCCACCGCCTTCATCTCCCGTGCCTCCACCTGCCTCCTCGTCGGACCGGGCCGCTCCGAGTGCTCCGCCGTCAGCCTCGCCTGCATCCCCGTGCGACCCCGACGCCGCTCATCACCATGCCTGCGCTGTCGACGCATGCCCGCTGCGCTCGACCTCCTCCCGCGTGCCATGGCCGTCTCGCCTCCTCTGCCTGACCCGACCCTCTCCTCCGGCACCGCGCGCTGCCTCCCCGGGTCCGGCTGGATCTAGCCACCTCCGCGCAGGGCGTCGAAGCCGCCGTCATCCTTGCCTTTGGCCTCGCCGTCCGACCACGACCAGCGCCGTGCTTCCTCGTCGTCCTCGTGCCATCCCAGTCCTGCGTCGCTGCCCGTCTCGTCTCCACTCTCAGCCGCATCGCGAAATGCTCCTCTACTTCGAGCCCCGCCTGCATCGAACGAGCGCTTGATCTCCTCGAGTGTTGACCATGTCCGCCATGGAGGCAACCCATCGCTTTGTTGCTGCTGTTGGACGCCAAGACCCTTCCCTGGATGAGTCATGTACCTCTTCTACCATCTACGAATCGCCAAGACCGAATCCGAAGGACGAAGGATCCAACAAGTACCTCGTCGATACATGTACAACTACGGTCGACGTGCAATTCGCCAAGTACCATGACACCCGAAGACATCGGATCAAGTTCATCTACGAAATGAGTATGACTACACTTGGTGATGCGTCAAGTTCCTCACCGTGACCCCGAACATCCACGAAATGTGTACGACTATGACGTGAACGTGTACCACTACCGTCGCCAAGACCGCGAGCACCTCTACGCCCGAAGATGTTGGATGTGTCAAGTTCGACTACAACCATGTACAACTACCGTAGCCAAGATCGCAAGTACCTTGACCCGTGTACAACTTCCCACGAGTGAACGACTACTTCCACTACCGCCGCCACGTGTACGACTACTTCCCTCGTTACTCGAACCACCCCGAACGACACGCTTCGAAGGTATAATCGCCGAGACGACCATCCATGGACCATATGCATATGATGTGTGTATGAGATGGTTGCTTGTATCCGATGTTTGCCGTGCATAAATTGTACATGTTTCCCGATTCCATGTCGCCAACCCGTGGGAACCCGGTTTCCGTGATCACCCCACCTTCTTTCGCTTGACACGCTTCCATCATACTTCTTTTGCACCGGTCTCCCAACGAGTTACCGGAACCGATATGTTGCTGTGGCATCGTTTTCGGTTATCGCCGCCGTGGTACCCTTTCTTTCCACCACGGTGACGAAGTACTCCATATCTTGCTCTTGTTAGCTTTTACTAAAAAATTGCATAAAGCTTGAATATGTCAGCCGCATCATGATAACAACCTTGCTTAAAATTGTTGTTTGCATTAAAATTGCTAATTATGACATGGGGAGCTTCAGAATTGTTGTTGTTATTCCTGCCTCATTTAAAATGACTAGATAGCTAGTTTACTTAAGCTTCACCTCTTGCCATGTTAAAAACATTTAAACTTGTTGTCTATATAAAACGAGAGTCAACTAAATAATCTAACGTGGTGTTTTGTCAATATGCAACTCGTTGCATATAGAGCTCCACTTAATTTGTAGTATTGATTGAGAACTTTGCCATGCCATGCATATATAAACCGGACATGCATCATACTTGTTTGTGCATCATGCCATGTTTATGTTTCTGTGTTTACCGTGTTGTTTGCTTCTCTCGCCAGCTTCGGTTTCGTTCCGGAGCTGTGAGGATTTGTTCGGCTACTTCATGGACTCGTTCTTCTTCCTTCAGGATCCCAGGCAAGATGACCATTCCCCGATATCACCTCTATCTTTGCCTATGCTAGTTGTCTCACTCTTTAGCTATGCCTCGATGCCTATTCCTGTTTGTCAGCCTCCTATTGCTGCCATGAAACAGTCTAACCGCCTTCCTAGCAAACCATTGATTGGCTAAGTACGCTTTTGCTCAGCCCCTCTTACAGCGTTGTTAGCTGCAAGTGAAGTTTGAAGATCGCGCCGTGATGAACTTGTTTATTGGGATAACACAATATATATCTATGTTAACCAATGCACATATATATTGACAATGGGTGGAAGGCTTGGCCTTCTGCTTGGTGTTTTGTTCCACTCATGCCACCTTAGGACCCGATAAACCGGTGTTATGTTCCTTGATTTTGCGTTCCTAACACGGTTGGGGTTTATGCCCCCCCCCCTTGATAATTCGCACTGCTTAAAGCTTTTGCAGCAAGGCCCAACTTTTGTTTTACCGTGTGCCATAACTAAATAACTTGCATAGGGACTTTCCGGACCCCGAGGACTTAATTTTACAACCCGGGCTGGTGCTCCTCATGAGTGTTGGTCCAAACTGGGAAACCTGCGGGGCCACCTTGGGGAAACCCAAGGTCTGGTATACACGCGTAGCTTGTCCCATCCGGTCATGTCCTGAGACGAGATACGCGCGGCTACTATCAGGGTGTCGGCACGCCGGGAGGTCTTGCTGGATTAGTTTTACCTTTGTCGAATTATCTTGAGCACGGGATTCCGAGAATACTCGGGTCTTCCCACTTTGGAGTTGCGACTCCGCAGATCGTGAGCTTGTGATGTGCTAAGTTGGGACACCCCTGTAGGGTTTTGATCTTTCAAAAGCCGTGCCCACGGTTATGTGGCAGATGGGAATTTGTTAATATCTGGTTGTAGATAACTCGACACCATGTCCTTAAGAATACACTACCTGTGTGAGTAACCGTGATGGTCTCTTTCCAAAGGGCTTCGGGAAGTGAACACGGTGGGGTTATGTTTGACCGTGAGTAGCTAGGATCATTTCTTGATCAACTTCGCGACCATTGGTACATGTTCTCATCTCGCTCTGAACTCGTAAGCTAGTTGCTTAGCGCTGCTGCAAACACTTTATTACCCTTCCACACCTAAGGCTTTGCTAGTTTTGATACCCGGGAATGGGATTGCTGAGTCCTTGTGGCTCACAGTTTACTACACACACCAGATGCAGGTATCACCGAGTAAGATCCAGGAGATGGATCAGAACTTCACTGGGAGTTCGATGAAGAGCGTGGATGTTACTATGTTTCGTATCCCGACGATCAGTAGTGGTTCTTACTAGGAGGATCCGGGCTTGTGTTTTTGGTATCTTTCTCATTTGGTTTTCATCCGTAGTCGGACCATGTGTTATTTGGATGATGTATGCTATTGTATTCATTGTGTGACGTGGCGAGTGTAAGCCAACTATCCTTTTCCTATTTCATCCCTGAATTTTTACATGATATGTGCAAAGATACCATACTTGAGATCATTCTAGTATGCGCTTATGTCTTTAAGTCGTGCCTCGACACGTAGGAGACATAGTCGCATACTTGGCATTACAATCTACCTTTAGGATTAGTTTTAGACCTAAGTAATTGTTACTTGGTGCCAGCGTTGAGCATGAACATCATATCTGGATCTTGTATGTTGCGAGACGGTTATTCATTTAAATCAGAGAATAATGGTTGTTCTATTTATATGAGTAATATCTTTTTGTTGGAAATATGCCCTAGAGGCAATAATAAAAGAGTTATTATTATATTTCCTTGTTCATGATAATCGTTTATTATCCATGCTATAACTGTATTGATTGGAAACTCAAATACATGTGTGGATGAATAGACAGACTTTGTGTCCCTAGTGAGCCTCTACAGAACTAGCTCGTTGATCAAAGATGACCGCGGTTTCCAGGTCATAGACATGAGTTGTCATTTGATAACGGGATCACATCATTAGGAGAATGATGTGATGGACGAGACCCAAACGTTAAACATAGCTTTTGATCGTGTCAGTTATCGCTATAGTTTTCTGCATGTCAAGTATAAGTTCCTATGACCATGAGATCATGTAACTCACTGACACCGTAGGAGTGCTTTGTGTGTGCCAAACGTCACAACGTAACTGGGTGACTATAAAGGTACTCTACAGGTATCTCCGAGGGTGTCTGTTGAGTTGACATGGATCGAGACTGGGATTTGTCACTCCGTGTGACGGAGAGGTATCTCCGGGCCCACTCGGTAATGCGTCATCTCAATGAGCTCAAAGTGACTAAGTAGTTGGTCACGGGATTATGTATTACGGTAACGAGTAAAGAGACTTGCCGGTAACGAGATTCAACTAGGTATAGAGATACCGACGATCGAATCTCGGGCAAGTAACATACCGACGAGACAAAGGGAACTGTATACGGGATTGCCTGAATCCTTGACATCGTGGTTCATCCGATGAGATCATCGAGAAACGTGTGGGAACCAATATGGGTATCCAGATCCCGCTATTGGTTATTGACCTGGGAGTGTCCCGGTCATGTCTACATGGTTTCCGAACCCGCAGGGTCTACACACTTAAGGTTCGGTGACGCTAGGGTTGTTAGTGAGAACAGTGCATGGTTACCGAAGGTTGTTCGGAGTCCCGGATGAGATCCCGGACGTGACGAGGGTCTCCGGAATGGTCCGGGGACGAAGATTGATATATAGGATGAAAGGTTTCGGAGTCCGGAAGTGTTCCGGGGAGCATCGGGAAATCGGCGGATTACCGAAAAGGGTTTCGGGGGTCCCGGAAGTGGTTCTGGGCCTAATGGGCCAGAAGGGGGGACACCACAGCCCTCATAGGGCTGTGCGCCCCCCCTGGGCCCTCTCCTCATGCGCAAGGGGAGGTGGACCCTCCTAGGGCTGCCGCACCCCCCTGGCTTGGGGGGCAAGGCACCTAGGGGGGGAAACCCTAGGGCCTGGCCCTTGGCCGCCGCCCCCCTCTGCCCTGGCCGCCGGCCCCCCTAGGGGAAACCCTAGGGCGCCCCCCTCTCCTCCTTCCCCCTATATATAGAGAGGTAGAGGGAGGGCAGCCAACACACGTTTGTGCCTCGGTGCTGCCCTCCCTCTCCCATAACATCTTCATCTCCCGCGGTGCTTGGCGAAGCCCTGCTGGAATCCTTCACCACCATCACCACCACGCCGTCGTGCTGCCGGTTTCTCCATCAACCTCTCCTCCACCCCTTGCTGGATCAAGAAGGAGGAGACGTCCCCGAGCCGTACGTGTGAAGAACGCGGAGGCACCGTTGCTTCGGTGCTAGGATCTTCGGCGATCTGAATCGCGGCGAGTACGACTCCATCAACCGCGTTCTTAACGCTTCCGCTTAGCGATCTACAAGGGTATGTGGATCCAACTCTCCTCTCGCAGTAGCATCTCCTAGATTGATCTTGGTGAACGTAGGAAAATTTTTGTTTCCCATGCAACGTTCCCCAACAGTGGCATCAGAGCTAGGATCTTGCGTAGATGCTTTCTCGAGTAGAACACAAAAGGGTTTGTGGGCGTTGATGTTTAAATTGCTGCCCTCCTTAGTCTTTCTTGATTCAGCGGTATTATGGGATGAAGCGGCCCGGACCAACTTTACATGTCCACGTACATGAGACCGGTTCCATCGACAGACATGTGACTTTTGTTGCATAAGATGGCTGGCGGGTGTCTGTCTCTCCTATCTTAGTTGAATCGGAATAGAACAAGGCGGTCCTTGTAGAAGGTTAAATAGCAACTTGAATATCACCGTTCTGGCTTTGCGTAGGTAAGAAGCGTTCTTGCTAGATACCCATAGCAGCCACGTAAAACATGCAACAACAAATTAGAGGACGTCTAACTTGTTTTTGCAGGGTATGTATGTGATATGATATGGCCAATGACATGATGAGATATATTTGATGTATGAGATGATCATGTTGTAATAGTTAATATCGACTTGCATGTCGATGCATACGGCAACCGGCAGGAGCCATAGGGTTGTCTTTAATTTTTGTATGACCTGCGTGTCAATCATTAAGTGCTTTGTAATGCTTTACTTTATCGCTAAACGGTAGCAATAGTAGTAAGAGCATGGTGGGCGCGCGACAACCCCGATGGCGACACGATGATGGAGATCATGATGATGGAGATCATGGTGTGGCGCCGGTGACGATGGAGATCATGCCGGTGCTTTGGAGATGGAGATCAAAAGCACGAGTTGATGGCCATATCATGTCACTTATGATTTGCATGTGATGTTAATCCTTTTATGCATCTTATTTTGCTTAGGACGACGGTAGCATTATAAGATGATCCTTCACTAAAATTTCAAGATAAAATTGTGTTCCCCCCCGAGTGTGCGCCGTTGCGAAGGTTCGTCGTTTCGAAGCACCACGTGATGATCGGGTGTGATAGACTCTACGTTCGCATACAACGGGTGCAAGCCAGTTTTGCACATGCAGAACACTCGGGTTAGACTTGACGAGCCTAGCATGTACAGACATGGCCTCGGAACACGGAGGACCGAAAGGTCGAGCATGAGTCATATAGTAGATATGATCAACATGTTGATGTTCACCATTGACACCACCTCATCTCACGTGATGATCGGACTTGGGTTGGTGAATTTGGATCATGTCACACTCGAATGACCAGAGGGATGTCAATTTGAGTGGGAGTTATAATTAATTTGATTAGGTAATAACTCACTTATCATGAACAATAGTCTAAAATGTCTTTGCAAATCTTTTGTTGTAGATGGCTCGCGCAGTAGCTCCCCTGAATTTTAATGCGTTCCTAGAGAAAGCTAAACTGAAAGATGATGGGAGCAACTTTGTGGACTGGCTCCGCAATCTGAGGATCATCCTCACAGCTGCCCAAAAGGTTTATGTCCTAAATGCACCGCTAGGTGACCCCCCCGCTCCTACAGCCCCTGCAGACGTTTTGAACGTCTGGCAGACGCGTTCGGATGACTATTCGATAGTGCAGTGTGCCATGTTGTACGGCTTGGAAGGAGGACTTCAAAGGCGTTTTGAACGTCATGGTGCATATGAGATGTACCAGGAGTTAAAGTTCATCTTTGAAAAGAATGCTAAGATCGAGAGGTATGAGACCACCGATAAATTCTTTGCTTGCAAGATGGAGGAGAATTCGTCTGTCAGTGAGCACTTACTGAAGATGTCTGGGTACTATACCCGCATAGCTGATCTGGGACTTGTGTTCCCGGATGAGGCTATCATTGACAGAATTCTCCAGTCACTCCCTCCTAGCTACAAGAGCTTCGTGCAGCAGTATAACATGCAAGGGATGAACAAAACCATCGCCGAGCTGTTTTCGATGCTGAAAGTCGCTGAGGCAGACATCCAGAAGGAGTATCAAGTGTTGATGGTCAATAAAACCACCAGTTTCAAGAAGAATGGCAAGGGCAAGAAGGGTAACTCTAAGAAGGGTGGCAAAGCAGTTGCTAATCCAGTGAAGAAACCCAAGGCTGGGCCCAAGCCAGAGACTGAGTGTTTCTATTGCAAGGGGAACGGCCACTTGAAGCGGAACTGCCCCAAGTATCTGGCGGACAAGAAGGGGGCCAACAACAACAAAGGTATATGTGATATACATGTTATTGATGTGTACCTTACCAACTCTCGTTGTAGTGCCTGGGTATTTGATACCGGTTCAGTTGCTCACATTTGCAACTCTAAACAGGAACTGCGGAATAAACGGAGGCTGGCGAAGGACGAAGTGACGATGCGCGTGGGAAATGGTTCCAAGGTTGATGTGATCGCCGTCGGCACGCTCGCTCTTCGATTACCATCGGGATTAGTTATGAACCTGAATAATTGTTATTTAGTGTCTGCGTTAAGCATGAACATTATATCTGGATCTTGTTTATTGCGAGACGGTTACTCATTTAAATCAGAGAATAATGGTTGTTCTATTTATATGAGTAATATCTTTTATGGTCATGCACCCGAAGTTAGGGGTTTATTCTTATTGAATCTCGATAGTGATGATACACATGTTCATAACATTGATGCCAAAAGATGAAGAGTTGATAATGATAATACCACTTTCTTGTGGCACTGCCGTCTGGGTCATATCGGCGTGAAACGCATGAGGAAGCTCCATGCTGATGGACTTTTGGAGTCTCTTGATTTTGAATCACTTGACACGTGCGAGCCGTGCCTCATGGGCAAGATGACAAGGACCCCGTTTTCAGGGACAATGGAACGGGCAAGTGACTTATTGGAAATCATACATACTGATGTGTGCGGTCCGATGAGTGTAACGGCGCGCGGTGGATATCGTTATTTTCTCACCTTCACTGATGACTTAAGTAGATATGGGTATATTTACTTGATGAAGCATAAGTCTGAAACTTTTGAAAAGTTCAAGCAATTTCAGAGTGAAGTTGAAAATCATCGTAACAAGAAGATCAAGTTCCTACGATCTGATCGAGGGGGAGAATATCTGAGTTATGAGTTTGGTGATCACTTAAGAAAATGTGGAATTGTTTCACAGTTGACGCCACCTGGAACACTACAGCGTAATGGTGTGTCCGAACGTCGTAATCGAACCCTATTAGATATGGTATGTTCTATGATGTCTCTTGCCGATTTGCCACTATCGTTTTGGGGATATGCGTTAGAGACAGTTGCATTCACTTTAAATAGGGCTCCATCTAAGTCCGTTGAGACAACACCGTATGAACTGTGGTTTGGTAAGAAACCTAAGTTGTCTTTTCTCAAGGTTTGGGGTTGCGATGCTTATGTCAAAAGGCTTCAGCCAGAAAAGCTCGAACCCAAAGCGGACAAATGTGTCTTCATAGGATACCCAAAAGAAACAGTTGGGTACACCTTCTATCTCAGATCCGAGGGCAAAGTGCTTGTCGCTAAGAACGGGTCCTTTCTCGAGAAAGAGTTTCTCTCGAAAGAATTGAGTGGGAAGAAGGTAGAACTTGATGAGGTTATTGAACCTCTGCTTCAACCAGAGAGTAGCGCAGCGCAGAAAGATGTTTTTGTGGAGCCTGCAGAGGTTGAAGAGGAAGCCAATGATGATGATCAAGGAGCTTCTGATCAAGTTACTACCGAACCTCGTAGGTCGACAAGGGTACGCACTGCACCTGAGTGGTATGGTAACCCTGTCTTGGAGGTCATGTTGTTAGACAACGGTGAACCTACGAGCTATGGAGAAGCGATGGTGGGCCCGGATTCCGACAAATGGTTAGAGGCCATGAAATCCGAGATGGGATCCATGTATGAAAACAAAGTATGGACTTTGGAAGTATTACCTGAAGGGCGGAAGGCCATTCAGAATAAATGGATTTTTAAGAGGAAGATGGACGCTGACGGTAATGTCACCGTGTATAAAGCTCGACTTGTGGCAAAGGGTTTTTCACAAGTTCAAGGGATTGACTACGATGAGACTTTTTCACCCGTAGCGATGCTTAAATCCGTCCGAATCATGTTAGCAATAGCTGCATATTTCGATTATGAAATTTGGCAGATGGATGTCAAAACAGCGTTCCTTAACGGTTTTCTTAAGGAAGAGTTGTATATGATGCAACCGGAAGGTTTTGTCGATCCAGAGAATGCTGACAAAGTATGCAGGCTCTAGCGTTCCATTTATGGGCTGGTGCAGGCATCTCGGAGTTGGAATCTTCGCTTTGATGAGGTGATCAAAGCGTTTGGGTTTATACAAGTTTACAATGAAGCTTGTATTTACAAGAAAGTGAGTGGGAGCTCTATAGCGTTTCTAATATTATATGTGGATGACATATTGCTAATTGGAAACAATATAGAATTTTTGGATAGCGTGAAGGGGTATTTGAACGAGAGTTTTTCGATGAAGGATCTCGGTGAAGCTGCTTTCATATTGGGCATCAAGATCTATAGAGATAGATCAAGACGCTTGATAGGACTTTCACAAAGTACATACCTTGATAAAGTTTTGAAGAAGTTCAAAATGGATCAATCCAAGAAGGGGTTCTTGCCGGTATTGCAAGGTACAAAGTTGAGTAAGACTCAATGCCCAGTGACTGCGGAAGATAGAGAAAAGATGACTGTCGTCCCCTATGCTTCAGCCATAGGCTCTATCATGTATGCAATGCTGTGCACAAGACCAGATGTCAGCCTTGCCATAAGTATGGCCGGAAGGTTTCAAAGTAATCCTGGTATGGATCACTGGACAGCGGTCAAGAATATCCTAAAGTACCTGAAAAGGACTAAGGAGATGTTTCTCGTTTATGGAGGTGATCAAGAGCTCGTCGTAAAGGGTTACGTCGATGCAAGCTTTGACACTGATCCGGATGACTCTAAGTCTCAAACCGGATACGTATATATTCTCAACGGGGGAGCGGTAAGCTGGTGCAGTTCCAAGCAGAGCGTGGTAGCTGATTCTACATGTGAAGCGGAGTATATAGCTGCCTCGGAGGCGGCAAAGGAAGGTGTCTGGATGAAGCAGTTCATGACAGATCTTGGAGTTGTGCCTAGTGCACTGAACCCAATGACTCTGTTCTGTGACAACACTGGTGCCATTGCTCTAGCCAAGGAACCAAGGTTTCACAAGAGGACCAGACACATAAAGCGACGCTTCAATTCCATCCGCGATTCAGTCAAGGAGGAGGACATAAACATTTGCAAAGTACACACGGATTTGAATGTTGCAGATCCGTTGACTAAGCCTCTTCCACGGGCTAAGCACGATCAACACCAAGACTCTATGGGTGTTAGATTCATTACCTTGTAATGCTAGATTATTGACTCTAGTGCAAGTGGGAGACTGTTGGAAATATGCCCTAGAGGCAATAATAAAAGAGTTATTATTATATTTCCTTGTTCATGATAATCGTTTATTATCCATGCTATAATTGTATTGACTGGAAACTCAAATACATGTGTGGATGAATAGACAGACTTTGTGTCCCTAGTGAGCCTCTACAGAACTAGCTCGTTGATCAAAGATGACCGCGGTTTCCAGGTCATAGACATGAGTTGTCATTTGATAACGGGATCACATCATTAGGAGAATGATGTGATGGACGAGACCCAAACGTTAAACATAGCTTTTGATCGTGTCAGTTATCGCTATAGTTTTCTGCATGTCAAGTATAAGTTCCTATGACCATGAGATCATGTAACTCACTGACACCGTAGGAGTGCTTTGTGTGTGCCAAACGTCACAACGTAACTGGGTGACTATAAAGGTACTCTACAGGTATCTCCGAGGGTGTCTGTTGAGTTGACATGGATCGAGACTGGGATTTGTCACTCCGTGTGACGGAGAGGTATCTCCGGGCCCACTCGGTAATGCGTCATCTCAATGAGCTCAAAGTGACTAAGTAGTTGGTCACGGGATTATGTATTACAGTAACGAGTAAAGAGACTTGCCGGTAACGAGATTCAACTAGGTATAGAGATACCGACGATCGAATCTCGGGCAAGTAACATACCGACGAGACAAAGGGAACTGTATACGGGATTGCCTGAATCCTTGACATCGTGGTTCATCCGATGAGATCATCGAGAAACGTGTGGGAACCAATATGGGTATCCAGATCCCGCTATTGGTTATTGACCTGGGAGTGTCCCGGTCATGTCTACATGGTTTCCGAACCCGCAGGGTCTACACACTTAAGGTTCGGTGACGCTAGGGTTGTTAGTGAGAACAGTGCATGGTTACCGAAGGTTGTTCGGAGTCTCGGATGAGATCCCGGACGTGACGAGGGTCTCCGGAATGGTCCGGGGACGAAGATTGATATATAGGATGAAAGGTTTCGGAGTCCGGAAGTGTTCCGGGGAGCATCGGGAAATCGGCGGATTACCGAAAAGGGTTTCGGGGGTCCCGGAAGTGGTTCTGGGCCTAATGGGCCACAAGGGGGGACACCACAGCCCTCATAGGGCTGTGCGCCCCCCCTGGGCCCTCTCCTCATGCGCAAGGGGAGGTGGACCCTCCTAGGGCTGCCGCACCCCCCTGGCTTGGGGGGCAAGGCACCTAGGGGGGGAAACCCTAGGGCCTGGCCCTTGGCCGCCGCCCCCCTCTGCCCTGGCCGCCGGCCCCCCTAGGGGAAACCCTAGGGCGCCCCCCTCTCCTCCTTCCCCCTATATATAGAGAGGTAGAGGGAGGGCAGCCAACACACGTTTGTGCCTCGGTGCTGCCCTCCCTCTCCCATAACATCTTCATCTCCCGCGGTGCTTGGCGAAGCCCTGCTGGAATCCTTCACCACCATCACCACCACGCCGTCGTGCTGCCGGTTTCTCCATCAACCTCTCCTCCACCCCTTGCTGGATCAAGAAGGAGGAGACGTCCCCGAGCCGTACGTGTGAAGAACGCGGAGGCACCGTTGCTTCGGTGCTAGGATCTTCGGCGATCTGAATCGCGGCGAGTACGACTCCATCAACCGCGTTCTTAACGCTTCCGCTTAGCGATCTACAAGGGTATGTGGATCCAACTCTCCTCTCGCAGTAGCATCTCCTAGATTGATCTTGGTGAACGTAGGAAAATTTTTGTTTCCCATGCAACGTTCCCCAACACTTTTATGGTCATGCACCCTTGAAGAGTGGTCTATTTTTGTTGGGTCTCGATCGTAGTGATACACATATTCATAATATTAAAGCCAAAAGATGCAAAATTGATAATGATAGTGCAACTTATCTGTGGCACTACTGTTTAGGTCATATTGGTGTAAAGCGCATGAAGAAACTCCATGCTGATGGACTTTTGGAATCACTTGATTATGAATCACTTGGTGCTTGCAAAACATGCCTCATGGGCAAGATGACTAAAACTTCGTCCTCCGAAACAATGGAGTGAGCAACTGACTTATTGGAAATCATACATACTGATGTATGCAGACCAATGAGTGTTGAGGCTCGCAGCGGGTATCGTTATTTTCTGACCTTAACTGATGATTTGAGCAGATATGGGTATATCTACTTAATGAAGCACAAGTCTGAAACATTTGAAAAGTTCAAAGAATTTCAGAGTGAAGTAGAGAATCATCGTAACAAGAAAATAAAGTTTTTATGATCTGATCGTGGAGGTGAATATTTGAGTTATGAATTTTGTCTTCATTTGAAACAATGTGGAATAGTTTCATAGCTCACGCCACCTGGAACACCACAGCGTAATGGTGTGTCTGAATGTTGTAACCGTACTTTATTAGATATGGTGCGATCTATGATGTCTCTTAACGATTTACCACTATCGTCTTGGGGTTATGCTTTAGAGACAACTGCATTCACGTTAAATAGGGCACCATCTAAATCCATTGAGACGACGCCTTATGAACTGTGGTTTGGCAAGAAACCCAAGTTGTCCTTTCTTAAAGTTTGGGGCTGTGATGCTTATGTGAAAAAGTTTCAACCTGATAAGCTCGAACCCAAGTCGGAGAAATGTGTCTTCATAGGATACCCAAAGGAAACTATTGGGTACACCTTCTATCACAGATCCAAAGGCAAGATATTTGTTGCTAAGAATGGATCCTTTCTAGAGAAGGAGTTTCTCTCGAAAGAAGTGAGTGGGAGGAAAGTAGAACTTGATGAGGTAATTGTACCTTCTCCCGAGTTGGAAAGTAGTACATCACAGAAACTAGTTCCAGTGATTCCTACATCGATCAGTGAGGAAGCTAATGTTGATGATCATGAAACTTCAGATCAAGTTACTACTGAACCTCGTAGGTCAACCAGAGTGTGTTCCGCGCCAGAGTGGTATGACAAACCGGTTCTGGAAGTCATGTTACTAGACCATGATGAACCTACAAACTATGAGGAAGCGATGTTGAGCCCAGATTCCGTAAAATGGCTTGAGGCCATGAAATCTGAGATGGGATCCATGTATGAGAACAAAGTGTGGACTTTGGTTGACTTGCCCGATGATCGGCAAGCCATTCAAAATAAATGGATCTTTAAGAGGAAGACTGAAGCCAATGGTAACGTTACTGTCTACAAAGCTTGACTTGTTGCGAAAGGTTTTCGACAAGTTCAAGGAGTTGACTACGATGAGACTTTCTCACCCGTAGCGATGCTTAAGTCTGTCTGAATCATGTTAGCAATTGCCGCATGTTATGATTATGAAATCTGGAAAATGGATGTCAAAACTGCATTCCTTAATGGATACCTTAAAGAGGAGTTGTATATGATGCAACTAGAAGGTTTTGTCGATCCTAAAGGTGCTAACAAAGTGTGCAAGCTCTAGCGATCCATCTATGGACTGGTGCAAGCATCTCGAAGTTGGAATATATGCTTTGATGAGGTGATCAAAGCATATGGTTTTATACAGACTTTTGGAGAAGCCTGTATTTACAAGAAAGTGAGTGGGAGCTCTGTAGCATTTATGATATTATATGTGGATGACATATTGTTGATTGGAAATGATATAGAATTTCTGGATGGCATAAAAGGATACTTGAATAAGAATTTTTGAATGAAAGACCTCGGTGAAGCTGCTTATATATTGGGCATCAAGATCTATATTGATAGATCAAGATGCTTAATTGGACTTTCACAAAGCACATACCTTTATAAAGTTTTGAAGAAGTTCAAAATGGATCAGTCAAAGAAAGGGTTCTTGCCTGTGATACAAGGTGTGAAGTTGAGTAAGACTCAATGCCCGACCACTGCAGAATGCTACTTCTTGAGCTTGCGTTGTATTCCCTCGAAGAGGAAAGGGAGATGCAACACAGTAGCGTAAGTATTTCCCTCAGTTTTTAGAACCAAGGTATCAATCCAGTAGGAGACCACGTGCGAGTCCCTCGCACCTGCACAAACAAATAAGAACTTCGCAGCCAACGCGATAAGGGGTTGTCAATCCCTTTACGGTCACTTACGAGAGTGAGATCTGATAGAGATGATAGTTGATATTTTTGGTTTAATAAAACAGCAAATAAAAGCGGTAAAAGTAAAGTAGATGTAGATTGATATGTTGAGAATAGACCCGGGGGCCATAGTTTTCTCTAGTTGCTTCTCTCATGATAGCGATATTCTACGGTGGGTAAACAAATTACTGTCGAGCAATTGATAGAAAAGCGAATAATTATGAGACTATCTAGGCATGATCATATAGGCATCACGTCCGAGACAAGTAGACCGACTCCTGCCTGCATCTACTACTATTACTCCACACATCGACCGCTATCCATCATGCATCCAGTGTATTGAGTTCATAAGAACAGAGTAACGCCTTAAGCAAGATGACATGATGTAGAAGGATAAACTCAAGCAATATGATGTAAACCCCATCTTTTTATCCTCGATGGCAACAATACAATACGTGCCTTGCTGCCCCTACTGTCACTAGGAAAGGACACCACAAGATTGAACCCAAAGCCAAGCACTTCTCCCATTGCAAGAACTATAAATCTAGTAGGCCAAACCAAACAATAATTCGAAGAGACTTGCAAGGATATTATGAGCACACATAAAAAGTTCAGAGAAGAACCAAATATCTTTCATAGATAACCTTGATCATAAACTCACAATTCATCGGATCTCGACAAACACACCACAAAAAGAGATTAGATCGAATAGATCTCCTCGAAGACCGAGGAGAACTTTGTATTGAGATCCAGAGAGAGAGAAGAAGCCATCTAGATACTAGCTATGGACCTGAAGGTTTGTGGTAAACTACTCACAACTCATGGTGAGGGTGATGATGATCATGATGAAGGCCTCCGTGATGGACCCCCCCTCCGGTGGAGCTGCGGAACAGGCTCCAAGATGGGATCTCCACGGGAACAGAAGCTACGGCGGTGGAATTAGGGTTTTCTCTCTGTTCACGGAGTTTCTGGGGTACCTGGACTTATATAGGAAGAAGGAGGGCATCGGGGGACGCTCGAGTGGGCCTCGAGGCAGGGGGCGCGCCCCCACCCTCGTGGGCCACTCCTCGATCCCCCGACGTGGCTCTCAAGTTCCGTGTGCGTGATTTTCTCCAAAAATATCTCTCGCGAAGGTTTCATTCCGTTTGGACTCCGTTTGATATTCTTTTTCTGCAAAACCCTGAAACGGGCAAAAAACAACAATTTGGACTGGGCCTTTGGGTTAGTAGGTTAGTACCAAAAATGATATAAAAGTGTATGATAAAGCCCATTAAACATCCAAGACTTCATCAATAATAGCATGGAACAATAAAAAATTATAGATACGTTGGAGACGTATCAAGCATCCCCAAGCTTAATTCCTGCTCGTCCTCGAGTAGGTAAATGATAAATAAAGAATTTTTGATGTGGAATGCTAACCAATATAGTTTTTCAATGTAATTCTCTTAATTGTGGCATGGATGTTCTGATCTGAAAGATTCAAGATAAAAGTCTATATTGACATAAGAAACAACAATACTTCAAGCATACTAACAAAGCAATCATGTCTTCTCAAAATACTATGGCTAAAGAAAGTTATCCCTGCAAAATCATATAGTCTGGCTATGCTCCCTCCGATTTCAGCCAAACACTTGTTTTCATACTCTACCTTTTCAAACCTTTCAAGTTTCACGCAATACATGAGAGTGAGCCATGGATATAGCACTATGGGTGGAATAGAGGTGGTTGTGGAGAAGACAAAAAGGAGGGAGATAGTCTCACATCGACTAGGCGTATCAACGGGCTATGGAGATGCCCATTAATAGATATCAATGTGAGTGAGTAGGGATTGCCATTCAACGGATGCACTAGAGCTAAGTATGTATGAAAGCTCAACAAAAGAAACTAGTGGGTGTGCATCCAACTTGCTTGCTCACGAAGACCTAGGGCATTTGAGGAAGCCCATCGTTGGAATATAAAAGCCAAGTTCTATAATGAAAATTCCCACTAGTATATAAAAGTGACTAAACATGAGACTCTCTACAATGAAGAACACGGTGCTACTTTGAAGCACAAGTGTGGAAAAAGATAGTAGCAATTGTCCCTTCTCTCTTTTCTCTCATTTTTTTGGAGGGACTTTCTCTCTTTTTTTTATTAGCCCCTCTCTATATTTTCTTGGGCCATCCTTTTTTTATTTTGCTCACATGGGACAATGCTCTAATAATGATGATCATCACACTTTTATTACAACTCGATACTACAACAAGTATGACTCTACATGAATGCCTCCGGCGGTGTACCGGGATGTGCAATGAATCAAGAGTGACATATATGAAGATTATGCATTGTGGCTTTGCCACAAATACGATGTCAACTACATGATCATGCATGGCAATATGACAATATGATGCGTGTCATATGAACGGAACGGTGGAAAGTTGCATGGCAATATATCTCGGAATGGCTATGGAAATGCCATGATAGGCAGGTATGGTGGTTGTTTTGAGGAATAATATGGTGGCTGTTTTGAGGAAGGATATATAGTGGGTTTATGGCACCGGCGAAAGTTGCGCGGTACAAGAGAGGCTAGCAATGGTGGAAAGGTGAGAGTGTGTATAATCCATGGACTCAACATTAGTCATAAGAACTCATATACTTATTGAAAAAGTTTACGAGTCATCAAAACAAAGCAATCAACGCATGCTCCTAGGGGGTAGGTTGGTAGGAGTTAACCATCACGCGCCCCCGACCTCCACACAAAGGTGGCACTCTACAAATACCTCATGCTCTAACTTCGTCACATAGCGGTTCACCATACGTGCATGATACGTGAATCACTAACCTTAACACAAGTATTTCTCAATTTCATAATAACTCCACTATCATGGCTCTAATACCACTATCCTCATATCTCAAAACAATTATCAAGCATCCAACATCCCATTCTATTCAATGCACTTGGTGTGAATTTTTTTACTACATTGCCATTGGATGTCCATCATGTGAAGACTAGTTTCTTTAGCATAAACACATTACCATGATGTTTTGATAGACTCTCAAATAGATATAAGTGAAGCATGAGAGTTCAACAATTTCTACAAAATATTACCACCACCGTGCTCTAAAAGATATAAGTGAAGCACTAGAGCAAAAACTATTCAACTGAAAAGATATAAGTGAAGCACATAGAGTGTTCTAACAATTCCTAGGCCATATTTAACTCTCTCAAATAGGTGTGTCCAGCAAGGATGATTGTGACAACTAACAAGCAAAGACTCAAATTATACAAGACGCTACAAGCAAAACACATATCATGTGGTGAATAAAAATATAGCTCCAAGTATAGTTACCGATGGATGAAGACGAAAGAGGGGATGCCTTCCCGGGGCATCCCCAAGCTTAGGCTTTTGATTATCCTTGAATTTTACTTGGGGTGCCATGGGCATCCCCAAGCTTAGGCCTTTGCTACTCCTTGTTCCATAGTCCATCAAAGCAATACTCAAAACTTGAAAACTTCACAACACAAAACTTAGACAAAAATTCTCGTGAGCTCCGTTAGTATAAGAAAGCAAATCACTACTCAAAGGTGCAGCAATGAATTCATTCTTTGTTTATATTGGTGTTAAAACTACTGTATTCCAACTTCTCTATGGTTCATACTTGCCAATACTACTCATAGATGCATTGAAATAAGCAAACAACACACGAAAAACAGAATCTGTCAAAAACAGAACAGTCTGTAGTAATCTGCAGGTTTCGCCTACTTCTGGAACTCCAAAAAATTAAAACTAAATTGGTACATTTGAGGAATTTGTCTATTAATCATCTGAAAAAAGAATCAACTAAATAGCACGCTCCAGTAAAATATGTCGACTACTTTAGCGAGCGCTAACGATTCTGTTTTTTACAGCAAGATCCCATAAACTTCCTACAAGTCTTCCCAAAGGTTCTACTTGGCACAAACACTAAACAAAACATGAAACCACATCTAATCAGAGGCTAGATGCAATATTTATTCCCTAACAGCAACAAAAACAAAAAAACATAAAATTGGGTTGCCTCCCAACAAGCGCTATCGTTCTACGCCCCTAGCTAGGCACGATACAAGATAGATCTAGGTATTGCCATCCTTGGAAGGCAAACCATAAGTGGCTCAAAATGATTTGCTCAATGAATTAAATAGTAAGAAAAATGATAATGTTGTTAGACTTGTGACTAGAGGGGGTAGAATGACTCAGGAACCTCTATATCCTGAGGGCCACCCTAAGAGAATTGAGCAAGATTCTAAGAGAATTAATGTGGATGCACCTAGTCCTTCTAAAAAGAAGAAAAAGAAAAATGATAGGACTTTGCCTGCTTCTAGTGAACCTGTTGTTGACACACCTGAGAATCCCAATGATATCTTTACTTTTGATGTTGAAACACAATCTGGTAATGAACATGAACCTAGTGATAATGTTAATGATGATGTTCATGATGATGCTCAACCTAGCAGTAACAATGATGTAGATATTGAACCTGTTGTTGATCTTGATAACCCATAATCAAAGAATCAATGTTACGATAAGAGAGACTTTGTTGCTAGGAAGCACGGTAAAGAAAGAGAACCATGGGTTCAGAAACCCATGCTTTTCCTCCTAAACCATCCAAGAAAAAGGATGATGAGGATTTTCAGCGCTTTGCTGAAATGATTAGACCTATCATTTTACATATCCGTTTGATTGATATCCTTAAAACAAATCCTTATGCTAAGTATATGAAAGATATTATTACAAATAAAAGGAAGATACCGAAAGTTGAAATTTCCATCATGCTTGCCAATTATACTCTTAAGGGTGGAATACCAAAGAAACTAGGAGATCCAGGAGTACCAATTATACCTTGCTCCATTAAAAGAAACTATGTTAAAACTGCTTTATGTGATCTTGGAGCTGGTGTTAGTGTTATGCCTCTCTCTTTATATCATAGACTTGATTTGAATAAGTTGACACCTACTGAAATATCTTTGCAAATGGCCGATAAATCAACTGATATACCTGTCGGTGTTTGTGAGGATGTGCCTGTTGTAGTTGCAAGCGTTACTATTTTAACGGACTTTGTTATCCTTGATATTCCCAAGGACGATGGTATGTCTATTATCCTTGGTAGACCCTTTTTGAATACTGCAGGGGCTGTTATTGATTGCAACAGAGGCAATGTCACTTTTCATGTTAATGTTAATGAGCATACGGTACACTTTCCGAGGAAACAACCTCAAGTCCACAGTATCAATTCTATTGGAAAGATTTTAGCGATTACTATTGGAGGTTTTGAATTCCCTCTTCCTACTGGCAAGAAGAAATATGATATTCTTATTGCTGGGGACATACATATCCCCATTGAGGTAACCTAGTGTTATTCGAAAATTCTTTGGTTTCATGTTATTCGGAAAGAGTTTATTAACAAGACTTGATCAACCTTGTTAATGGATTCCTTTTGATGAGCATGAGATGGATGAATTTAGAAAACAAAACTCTCTGTACCCTCTTTTTACTTTCTGTATTTAGATTAACTAAAGCAAAAATAGTATTTTTTTTTGTCTATTTTCTGAATAATCCTTGCAATAAAAAATACCCCAAAAATAAAAGTTCTCCAAATGCCTCGAAAATGAAATATGATTTTTTTCTAGAATATTTAAGAATATTTGGCACTGAGAACACATCAGGGGGCCACATGTTACGCCCCAAGACCGACGCTCCAGAAGACTTCCAGCTATTCTACGTTTCGCCGTGTGTTTCATTTTGCTTGCTCTATTTATTTTTGCATTGCATCATGTCATCATGTCAACATGTCATTTAATTTTTAAAACTCAACTAAATAAATTTCATAGATCTTTTGATCTATTTAAATTGAGGGAATTCACATGGTGATTTCTATTTATAACATATCCTCCTAATAATTATGGAGCTATTATAAATATTCCATTTGTTTGGAATTAACCCAAACATACTTTCATATATTCCCCATGCCTTTTCTACTTCAAGTTTGACCTCCAAACCTTGTCTATAATTCTTATCTCTTTTATCGAGGCTCCTCTAAAAATCCGAGCATTTTGGACCTTTCTTTTAGCCAGTTCAAGTTCAAACCCATTTGAATTAAATTCAAATGAGTTTGAATTTATACTCGCAATCATGCCCACTTCTATTTTTCTTGGATCAGTCACAGTTTTGTGAGTCCAGGAAAAATTAACCCCATGCCCACTACTCTCCTAACCTTCTTCTCTCTTTTATTTATTTCTATTTTTTGTAAATGAAAAGAGAAGGAAGGGAGAGAGAGCCGCGCCCGCCGGCCTCTTGGGCCTAACCAGCAACGTCGGCCGGCATCTGCTCCTAGGCCCATGGCCTTGGCCTAGCCCCCTCGCACTCCAAACCTAACCCCAGCGCCCGATCCCCATCATCTCTCAATCCCTCCACCTCTACCTCTCGTTCCCTTGCTTGCGCCGCCACACGCACACAAGATCCCCTCGACCCGACCCCCTTCGACCGCGCAACTCACCAGGCCGCCCTGCGCCGCCGGCCCTCAAGCTCGTCGTCCGAGCTCCTCCTCCCTTCGTTCCGCCCGCTCCCTCGACCCCGTCGCTCCCGCAAGCGCCGCCCGCGTCCCTCTGCTTCCTCGTAACCGCGCCTGCATCCCCGCCGCCCAGGCCGCTGCGCCAGCACCCCCTCGTCGCCATGCCCACCTCGCCTCGATGGTTGCACCGCCGTTGCCCAAGCTCCGCCATTGGTGGCCTCCTTCCTACCTCCGCTGGCCTTCAGATCATTCCGGTCGACGCCCGCCACCTGCGCCTTCCCGTCATCCTCGCGCGCCGCCACCTTCCACCTTGCCGCTGCGACCCCGCCTACCTCTCCTCGCCGTCGCTCCGGCCATCTCCGGCCCGGATCAGGAGGGATCCGGTTGAGGTCCGCCCCAGCGCCGTCCCTGCCCCGGCATCTTACTTCTCGCGATTACCTCCACCGACTGGACCTGCTCTGCCGTCTGCCACTCCCTTGACCTCCTCAAGTTCAGGACCCAAGACTCAAGTACCACGACGAACGTTTTAGAATCGCCAAGTTAGACTACAATGCGAAGACCATGTACCACTATTGTTTCTGTGGGTTTCACCAAGTACCTCTACGCACGGTTGCTTCAAGATCGTCTCGGATATTGCCAAGTTCGACTACCTCGATGTGCATTTCGCCAAGTACCACTATGGTCGCCCTCAAAGACTCCGTGAACGTCAAGTACCTCTACCCGTGACCCGAACGGCTACGACCCGTGTACAACTACCGCCGCCAAGACCGGACCGACAAGTACCCCGACAATGTGTGTACCACTACATCAACATTTGTACAACTACGGGGAATCACCGAGTACCCCTTCGGTTCGCCAAGACCGACTACACCATGTGATGCCGAGTACCACAATGACCGTGTACCACTACCATCGCGAGAACGACTACTTCCCACGACAACCCCGTGAACAACTACTTCCTCTACGGCTCATGTACCACTACTTCCTTCGACGAACTCAATCCATCCCGAACGCATGCGTCGAAGGTATACCACCGAGACGATCATCGTGGACGAAAGCTTGTTGTATGAGATGCCCGCGTTTGCACCGTGTCTGAATTTGTCGCTTGCACGTTCCTCCTTGTTGCCATGACGTAGTCTCGTGGGAACCCGGTAACCGGGATCACCCCACCATCTTGCATGGCACGCTTCCGTCATAGTTCTTTTGCATCGGTCTCTTAACGAGTTACCGGAACCGATATGTTGCCGATGCATCATTTTCGGATTCGTCGCGGTGGCACCCCTTTCTTTCCACCATGGTGACTAATGCTCATGTCAACTTTTCATGAAATTGCATAAAACTTGCAAATGTCATCCGCATCATGATAACAACATTTAAAATGGTTACAATTGTTGCTTGCATTAAAAATTGCTAAATGCCATGTGGCGATTTTCCGGAATTGTTGTTTGTTATTTCCGGCCTCATTTAAAATGCCTAGATAGTGTACTTTGCTCATGCTTCACCTCTTGCCATGTTAAAGAGCATTTAAACTTGTTGTGTATATAAACGAGATCAAACTAAATAATCAAATGTGGTGTTTCGTCAATATGCAACTCGTTGCATATCGAGCTCCACTTAATTTGTAGTGTTGTTTCTTGCGGTTTGCCTGCCATGCATATTTAAACCGGACATGCATCACACTTGTTTGTGCATCATGCCATGGTTATGATATGTGTGTTTACCATGTTGTTTGCTTCTTTCTGGTTTACATCTCTCGTTAGCTTCGGTTCCGTTCCGGAGTTGTGAGGATCCGCTCGACTAAGTCCGTTTGTCTTCTTCATGGACTCGTTCTTCTTCCTTGTGGGATCCTAGGCAAGATGATCATTCCTTGATATCACCTCTATTGTTGCTATGCTAGATGCCTCGCTCTATTGCTTATCGCGATACCTATCCTTTTATATGTCAGCCCCACCTTGCCATGAAACCTCTAACTACCTTCCTAGGAAACCATTGTTTGGCTAAGTTATAATTTTGCTCAAGCCCCCTCTTATAGCGTTGCTAGTTGCAGGTGAAGATGAAGTTTGCTCCATGTGGATTGGGTTTTTTGGGTATAACACAATATCTATTATTTACATTAATGCACCTTATATACTTGGCAATGGGTGGAAGGCTTGGCCTTTTGCTCGGTGTTTTGTTCCACTCATGCCGCCTTAAGAACAGATAAACCGGCGTTATGTTCCTTGATTCTTCATTCCTAACACGGTTGGGTATATGGGACCCCTTGATAATTCGCTTTAATTAAAACTCCTCTAGCAAGGCCCAACTTTGGTTTTACCATTTTCCTAATAACTAAAAACTTGCATAGGGACCGGCTAGCACCCGAGGACTTAATTAACAACCCGGGCCAGTGCTCCTCATGAGTGTTGGTCCAAACCTGTCAACCGCCGGTGACCGCCAGGGGCAACTCTGGTATTTTGGCCTACCAGAAATTTGGACAATCTGATCGTGGCCTGAGACTAGATACGCGCGGCTCCTATCAGGGTGTGAGCACGTCAGGGGGTCTTGCTGGACTTGTTTTGCCATTGTCGAAATATCTTGTACACCGGGATTCCGAGTCTGATCGGGTAGTCCCTAAGATAAGGGGATTTTACCTATGTTGATCGCGAGAGCTTCTGATGGGATAAGTTGGGACACCCCTGTAGGGTTATGATCTTTCGAAAGCTGTGCCCGCGGTTGTGTGGCGGATTGGAATTTGTTAATTTCCGGTTGTAGATAACTTGACACAAAACCTCAAACATAGTATACTACCGTGTGAGTAGTCATGATGGTCTCTTTTTGAGGGAGTTCGGGAAGAGAACACGGTTGGCTTATGGATGACTCGTAGGTAGACAGGATCACCTAGTGATCATGGACTAGTTCACGACCGATGGCTTTCACTTCTCTTCTTGATCTGATGATACGTAAGCTAGCCACCTCATCTACGCTTAGTGCTTGCAGCAGCCCACTTATACACTTTCTCCTTACCCAAAGGCTTTGATAGTTTTGATACCCGGGAATGGGATTGCTAATTCCTCGTGACTCACAGTTTACTACAAACACAGGTGCAGGTACAACCGAGTACGATTCAGTTGATGGCCAGGAACTCAAGTGGGAGTTCGATGAGGAACGTGGGCGTATGTACATGACGTTTCCCGACGATCAGTAGTGGTTCCTACTAGGGTCGATCGGGCATAGTGGGTGGTTATCTTCTTTCCATTTGGATTTGTCCGTAGTCGGACCATGATTGTATTTGGATGAATGTATGACTTATTTATGCATTGTGTGAATTGGCGATTGTAAGCCAACTATGTATTTTTTTCCTTTGTTCTTGTACATGGGAATGTGTGAAGATAACCATCTTGTGATTATACCAAAATGCGATTATGCCTCTAAGTCGTGCCTCGACACGTGGGAGATATAGTCGCATCTTGGGAATTACAAGTTGGTATCAGAGCCTTCCCCGACCTAGGAGCCCCTGCTTGATCGAACCGGTGCCGATGTTGAGTCTAGAATTTTTAAAAATGATTTGAGTCTTAGGGTCATATATATTGGAGAGTAGGAATTCTTTTTTCTCCTTATCCCCTTCGTCGCTCTAGTGAGTACTCCTGACATAGAAGTTTTGTCTTCCTACCCTGTTTTCCACTAAAAAATTAGGATCACGCAGGTATTGGTGGGATCGTTCTGATATTTTTGTGACGAGAACATTGTTCTTGGTGCCTCCTGTCATTTAGGGGTTGTGGAAGTGTCCCGGGGAGTTGAGCTCCGAGGTGTTGTCGTCGCAATTGTATCGTTGTGGTTCTGGAATATCAAAGGTGGCCGATATCGAAAACTCTTCTATGCGTGTTCGATGGTGAGATAACCCCGACGTCACCCAGTACTGGGGGGTAGTTCGGGAGTATTGCCGCAGCTAGTATAGCGAATGATTTTTGAAGGTCTGAGGTAAATGGTTTCTGAAGGTGCCTGGTTATGTATTGACGGATGGATACAACTGGATGTAGGACTTATTAGTTGTGTGATATGCGGTGCTTCCCCCTATCCCCAACACCAGATTGCATAACCGGAAAGCTTCGGGAATTAATAGGTGGGAATTCAAGTAGCTCTTAGGAAATCTTTCAATGGATGCATGATATGAGGTTGGGGTCTATCATGTATTTGTTCCAGCTGTTACCGTGTTGGTTTATTCTTCAATCTTTCATGTGGCTTCTGAACAAGTTGATGTGTCATTTAAGCTTATGGAATTCATTCATTCAATTCTTTGTTCGAATGATTTTGTGAAGATAATGTTGCAACATATCTATCATTTGTTTTTGTTTTGATTGTGGTATCCGAGTTGCTTTGATGTCAAGTGTTGATTCCATACCTTTCCTAATCTGTGTTCTCATATTTCTATGGGAGTGCTAATCCTTCTTGATCATCGAGATTTTATGTAAATTCTTTCAACCGGCGTGCTTCTCTTCAGGTTAACCCAATCCTTTCATTATGTGCAAGACCAATTCTCAGTTTTCGCAATGGTGTCCGTTTCGTTCGTCTCAAGTTGCCTTTGTTTTTCCCACCCTCCCACCCTTCTTCTTCTTAGAGCCAGAATTCTTAATCAAGTATCCATTATATTCATGTGAAGTCTCTTCATTTTTTCCTTCGATGTCGTTTATCCGGTGATTTCTCATGAAGATACTAAGGAAGCTTCAAGTTTATCATTCTCCATTCTCGTTTCTTCTCTAGTGGACTAAACTCAAGCTTCGGTGATAAACATATCTTTTACTCTTGTTTCACTTGTTTCCCCATGTTGGAATTTCCTATCCAAAGTCTCTCTTATTATTGAACTCCCTCTAATTCTTCTCCGGTGTGCTGAATATATCTCAGAAGATTCGCGTTTCTATTCTCAATCCGTTCAAGCTATTTCGAGGTTGTTATCTCGGTTCAAGTCATTTAATTTAACCGGTGCAATCTCTCTTTCAAGAATCATTTCCATCAGTGTTTCTTTTGAGTGGGCCCTAACCCACAGGTCTTTCCCAGGATCTTACCTGACACTTTTAAATTTTTCCAGAGTTATTCTCAAATTCTTTTCAAAGTGTGACGTAAGTATGGATTCCATCAGGCATATGCCTTCTCCCATATCGCCTTCGAATTCTTTTCATGCTTGGTTAAACCTTCCAACTTTTTATTCATCCGGAGTATCTCGCAAATTCTTCAAGGTGTTTCTCCTTGTCATTCTCAATATTTGAAGACCAAAGAAGAATTTCTCCTAAATCTTGGTCCTTTCTATTGAAGATTCGTAGTCCTAACTTCATGCTATTCTCGCAAATTATTCCGTTTGTTGGAAATCTTTTCATATCATCCGAAGCATTTCATGAATTCTTTCCATTGTGTTCCCCCGAAGGCCATCACTTCAGAAGATTTCTTCGTTCTCAGTTTTCAACTTCGTCCTCCAACAATTCTTAATTGATGCCTCTTCGTTCGTCTCATAATTCTTCCGGTGCATTGCTCAAGTATTCTTTAATCGGCTCGTGATCACTTCGTTCTTTTGTATCTAAGTTTCCTCAAGTGCCTTCGTTCCTTTTCCAATTTTTTCCGGCAATTCGTTCTCATTTATTCATTCATTTCAATCCTATTGGTGGTCCTTTGAATTGTGCTATATCTCTCTTTAATCATTTTCAACGTGAATAAGTAGTATGGCAAACTGATGACGGATAAGCATAACATAATTCTTATTCTTGTTTCATCCAAGTGATTAATCCCTTCCTTCGGAGTTTGTTAAAGAGGAATAAATTCTTGGCTTCAAGTTGTTCGTCTTGTCTCCCGGTGTTTTAAGCTCTCTCAATTTTCTCATCGCGAAGATCCATCTAAATCATTGCAAGGCTTCAATCTTATTATTTTCATCATTCACTTCTCATCCTTTTGTTACCGGAGTTCTTCTTGGTGGTTCATCATGATTTAATTCATCCTTGAAGTGTTCTTCAAGATTCTTGTTGGATGTGCTCAAGTATTCTTTGTCATGTATTCCGAAGTGCAATTCTTTCTACTACCTCCGTCTAGGTGAATAAGTCATTTGCGTAGTTCTATATCATCGATTTGAAGAATTAAATGTGTGTTATATGTCATGAAAAGTGTATCACTAGATTTCTACACGGATGTAGTTTCTAAATATTTTTTTTTTGTCACATATAATACATATTTAAATAGTTAAATCGTCAACCTAGAACTATGCGAATGACTTATTCACCGAGATGGAGGTAGTATCATATCTTTTGAGGTGGTGGTATGTCATTCTTGACAATTTCCCTTCGTGTTCATGATTCGCAACTTGTCAGGAATGAGATATTTAAACCCATTATATACTCAATCTAGGAGATCCTTGCAACCCATCAATTAATTCGTTGGAGTAATCTTGGGTTGTATCTCACCTAAAAGCTTTCCCTAAGGATTGTTCTTATTTATGGTGCATATAAATGACCCAACTTCTTCATCTATTCTTCCGGTGATATAAATTTTTCATCTCTTTGGTGCTCTCAATCAAATCAATTGTTTTCCATTAGTGGCCGGTTGTCACCTCATAACTTTGGGATGTTTTCCATAAGCCCACAACAACCTTATTCTTTTGTTGTTTATTTGTAAATAGACCCATTCAATCCATCTTTGTAAGGATGCTCTTTCAAATTCAATTGTGGGAGAAGTTGTCATTTTCTTCTCCATTCATTTCTTTCATTGATCTATATTCTATTCTTTCATTCCGAAGGCATTGTGATATTGCTCTCTTCGAACCATCATCTTGTCATATAAAGATCATGTTCTTTTCCTTTCTGTTCCATTTAACAGGAGTGTTGTATTCTCCATTCAAATTCTCTCATCTTATCAAGTTTTGCCTCTCTTTTAACCGGAGTGTTGTCTGAAATCTTCTTACCCCTTGTGCCATTCTTTCAATGGTTCCAGAGGCAGTCTGTTGTTATTTCATCAAGTATCATTCCAACTTGGCAAGTTCATGTTAAATTCCTTCCATTTTCAATCGGAGTGTTATCCAAATCATTTCGTTCTTATTCCTTATCCATCTTGTTTTAACCGGAGTGGTTTTTAAATTCTTTCAACATCCGTGAGCTCTTGTTCATGTCTTTCAACCTACAAGGTTCTCGTAATGTTCCTTGATCCTCTTTGCTAATGGAGTCTTTGCAATCTGTTTCATCTCCATTGTATTCTTTCTTTCAATTTGTTCAACCTCAAGGTTTGTTGGTTTCACTTGTTTGTCGATGAAGCAATGTTGTTTCACCTTTTCCTCTTCCGCTTCTATCCGGTGCCATCCCCAGGATCTCGGGTCGAGATCCTCTATTAGTGTGGGAGAGTTGTGACGCCCCAAGACCGACGCTCTAGAAGACTTCCAACTATTACGGGTTTCGTCGTGTGTTTCATTTTGCTTGCTCTATTTATTTTTGAATTGCATCATGTCATCATGTCATTTAATTTTTAAAACTCAACTAAATAAATTGCATAGATCTTTTGATATATTTAAATCAAGGGAATTCACATGGTGATTTCTCTTTATAACATATCCTCCTAATAATTATGGAGCTATTATAAATATTCCATTTGTTTGGAATTAACCCAAACACACTTGCATATATTCCCCATGCCTTTTCTACTTCAAGTTTGACCTCCAAACCTTGTCTATAATTCTTATCTCTTTTATCGAGGCTCCTCTAAAAATCCGAGCATTTTGGACCTTTCTTTTACCCAGTTCTAGTTCAACCCCATTTGCATTAAATTCAAATGAGTTTGAATTTATACTCTCAATCATGCCCACTTCTATTTTTCTTGGATCAGTCACATTTTTGTGAGTCCAGGAAAAATTAACCCCATGCCCACTACTCTCCTAACCTTCTTCTCTCTTTTTTTTCTTTCTATTTTTTCTATAAATGAAAATAGAAGGAAGGGAGAGAGAGTCGCGCCCGCCGGCCTCTTGGGCCTAACCAACAGCGCCGACCCACATCTGCTCCTAGGCCCATGGCCTTGGCCTAGCCCCCTCCCACTCCTAACCTAACCCCAGCGCCCGAACCCCATCATCTCTCGATCCCTCCACCTCTCCCTCTCGTTACCTCGCTTGCGCCGCCACACGCACACAAGAGCCCCTCGACACGATCCCCTTCGACTGCGCAACTCACCGAGCCGCCCTACGCCGCCAGCCCTCAAGCTCGTCGCCCGAGCTCCTCCTCCCTTCGTTCCGCCCGCTCCCTCTACCCCGTCGCTCCCGCGAGCACCGCCCGCGTCCCTCTGCTTCCTCGTCACCGCGCCTGCATCCCCGCCGCCCAGGCTGCTGCGCCAGCACCCCCTCGTCGCTGTGTCCACCTTGCCTCGATGGTTGCACCGCCGTTGCCCAAGCTCCGCCACCGGTGGCCTCCTTCCTACCTCCGCCAGCCTTCTGATCATTCCGATCGATGCCCACCACCTGCACCTTCCCGTCGTCCTCGCGCGCGCCGCCGCCTTCCTCCTCACCGCTGTGACCCCGCCTGCCTCTCCTCGCCGTCGCTCCGGTCATCTCCGCCTCGGATCAGGAGGGATCCGGTTGAGGTCCGCCCCAGCGCCGTGCCTGCCCCGGGATCTTCCTCCTCGCACCTACCTCCACCGACTGGACCTGCTCTGCCGTCCGCCACTCTATTGACCTCCTCAAGTTCAGGACCCAAGACCCAAGTACCACGACGAACGTTTTGAAATCGCCAAGTCAGACTACAACGCGAAGACCATGTACCACTATTGTTTCTGTGGGTTGCACCATGTACCTCTACGCACAGTTGCTTCAAGATCGTCTCGGATATTGCCAAGTTCGACTACCTCGACGTGCATTTCGCCAAGTACCACTAAGGTCGACCCTCAAAGACTCCATGGACGTCAAGTACCTCTACCTGTGACCCGAACGTCTATGACCCGTGTACAACTACCGCCGTCAAGACCGGACCGACAAGTACCCCAACAACGTGTGTGCCACTACATCAACGTTTGTACAACTACGGGGAATCGCCGAGTACCCCTTCGGTTCGCCAACACCGACTACATGATGTGACGCCAAGTACCACGACGACCGTGTACCACTACCATCGCGAGAACGACTACTTCCCACGACAACCCCGTGAACAACTACTTCCTCTACGGCCCGTGTACCACTACTTCCTTCGACAAACTCAATCCACCCCGAACGCATGCGTCGAAGGTATATCGCCGAGACGATCACCGTGGACGAAAGCTTGTTGTATGAGATGCCCGCGTTTGCACCATGTCTGAATTTGTCGCTTGCACGTTCCTCCTCGTTGCCATGTCGTAGTCTCGTCGGAACCCGGTAACCGGGATTACCCCACCATCTTGCATGGAATGCTGCCGTCATACTTCTTTTGCATCGGTCTCTCAATGAGTTACCGGAACCGATATGTTGCCAATGCATCATTTTCGGATCCGTCGCCGTGGCACCCCTTTCTTTCCACCACGGTGACTAATGCTCATGTCAACTTTTCATGAAATTGCATAAAACTTGCAAATGTAATCCGCATCATGATAACAACATTTAAAATGGTTAAAATTGTTGTTTGCATTAAAAATTGCTAAATTCCATGTGGGGATTGTCCGGAATTATTGTTTGTTATTTCCGGCCTCATTTAAAATGCCTAGATAGTGTACATTTGCTCATGCTTCACCTCTTGGCATGTTAAAGAACATTTAAACTTGTTGTGTATATAAACGAGATCAAACTAAATAATCAAATTTGGTGTTTCGTCAATATGCAACTCGTTGCATATTGAGCTCCACTTAATTTGTAGTGTTTTTTTTTTGCACTTTGCCTGCCATGCATATTTAAACCAGACATGCATCATACTTGTTTGTGCATCATGCCATGGTTATGATATGTGCGTTTACCATGTTGTTTGCTTCTTTCCGGTTTGCTTCTCTCGTTAGCTTCGGTTCCGTTCCGGAGTTGTGAGGATCCGTTCGACTACGTCCGTTTATCTTCTTCATGGACTCGTTCTTCTTCCTTGCGGGATCCTAGGCAAGATGACCATTCCTTGATATCACCTCTATTGTTGCTATGTTAGATGCCTCGCTCTATTGCTTATCGCGATACCTATCCTTTTATACGTCCGCCCCACCTTGCCATGAAACCTCTAACTACCTTCCTAGCAAACCGTTGTTTGGCTAAGTTACGATTTTGCTCAAGCCCCCTCTTATAGCGTTGCTAGTTGCAGGTGAAGATGAAGTTTGCTCCATGTGGATTGGTTTTTTTGGGTATAACACAATATCTATTATTTACATTAATGCACCTTATATACTTGGCAATGGGTGGAAGTCTTGGCCTTTTGCTCGGTGTTTTGTTCCACTCATGCCGCCTTAAGAACCGATAAACCGGCGTTATGTTCCTTGATTTTTCGTTCCTAACGCGGTTGGGTATATGGGACCCCTTGATAATTCGCTTTATTTAGAACTCCTCTAGCAAGGCCCAACTTTAACGCGGTTGGGTATATGGGCCACCACTTTTACCCCCTCTGCTTCGTCTTTCTCTGTCTCCAGCACTCAAGCTACCGCCGTCGTCCTTCGAGCTCACCGTCGTCAGCAAGCCCGGCCGCTGCATCGACCTGAACGCGTCCAGAAAACTCACCGCTGTCCTTTGCTTCTTCGGGTATTTTATCTCCCTTTCCCCATAGATCTTAGTTCTAGGGTTTCTCCGTAGCTCGCCTGCAGACACCTGTTCTTCGTAGTTCATCACCATAGACCATTCCCTGGCTGTAGATGTAATATTTTTAGGTCAACTCTCATGCGTATACCTCCGCTCCGTCATTATAACTTTAGTTCCTCCCATACCAGTAGTTTAGATTGGATCTGTAAAAACTTCCGTTGTTTTTGCTAAATATGACTTGAATTGTTTTGCCTTTTTCCTGCATCGTAGATCCATATTTGCCTCTACTTCATGTGAAAGTTGTTTCTCACACTTTAGATCTGCAGCTTATCTGCTTATGTTACCGGTTTAATTGTAACCTGCGCCTCATATGCCTGCCCTGACGGTTTAGATTTAGGCCTGCATCCTGTAATTGGCGGTTTAACTTTCTCCTTCTATTGTCATAAACCGATAGCTGTCTCGTTCATGCTTGCTCCGGATTAACGGGTACCATTAGTCCCTTGCTTAAACCATCAATTAGGTCAATACTTTCACAGAACATGTCGGTTTGCATCCAGTAGATTTGTAAAACCGGGACTTGTATTGTATTTTTCAGCACTCCCTCATTGGAAAAGATGGCTAAACAATTCGTTGCTTGCAATTGGGTCCCTTCCCGGATTACCGAGGACGACTTAGTAAAGGCGGCCTCAATTGGCATTCTGGGTCCTAAAGAGGTTCTGCACTGGCGAGCCCAGGGAAAGGAGTGTCCTCCTAAACCTAAGGAAGGAGAAATCCTCGTTTTCTTGGATCATCTGGCCCGGGGCTTTAGCCCACCCGGTTCAAAGTTCTTCCGCGACGTCCTAGCCGATTTCTAACTCCATCCACAAGACATAGGTCCCAATTCCATATCCAACATCTGCAACTTCCAAGTCTTCTCAGAGGCATATCTGCAAGAGGAGCCATCTGTGGAGTTGTTCCAGGATTTCTTTCACCTGAATCGCCAGACTGAATTCTCCGACGGGCCCCATACTGAACTCGGCGGTGTGAGCATCCAGAAAAGGAAGGATGTCAGCTTTCCTAGCGCCACTCTTCACAGCCATCCAAAAGAATGGAACCAGACTTGGTTCTATTGCAAGGATACTTCACCCGAGGGAGAAAATCCGCTGCCGGGTTACCGTGCTTACCGCCTGATGCCGAGTCATCCTTTCCCGCAGCGTCTAAGCGCCCAAGACCGAGCTCGATATTCCCCCCAACTTTCCAAGCTCAGAGCTTTCGTAGCTAACGGTTTAACCGGGGTTGACTTTGTCCGCTGCTGGCTTTCTTGGAGCATTCTCCCATTAAGCCGGCGCTCAAGCTTAATGTGTGAATACACTGGCAATCCGGAAGATCCTCAGTGTCACACAAAAATAGTGCTTCCTGACAACGAAGTTACTGAATCTGCAAAAAAGATGATGAACATCCCTCTGGAAGAGTGCAGCCGGACCGGTTTAGCTCCTTTCTGCGCAAACAACCAACCACCATCGGTAAGACTCTTCTGTCCCTTCCTATTCGCTTTAATCCATTCATATCACTTGTCTTCAACATGTTCTTATTCCTTTACACAGGCCAATGATCCCTTCTGGAAGAGGAAGGCTCAAGATAAATCGGCGAAGCCAACCCGTAAGAAGAGCTTAGCCGTCAAGAATAAGAAAACTGCTCCCGTTTCTGGTTCAAATCCCGAAGAAGATGATCCGGCTTCTGAGGTACTGCTTGATTCTTATGTCCTTTGAATTCTCTTTGTTTATATTTATATCAATAATGTCTTTTCCCAGGATCCGGCGGAGGGAAGTAAAGCGGATGAAGTTGAGGTCATTTCTCTCTCCTCTGATTCAGAACCGTTGCCACCCAAGATTCGCCGGGTATCCCGGAAGTATCCATGTTCTCACCCTTATGCTCAATTGGATCCCAACTTTCTTTTGAGGAAACAGCAGCATGAGGCTCGCCGGACCACACGCCATAGTGGTCACATGGTTGAATCATCCGAATTACCCCACACGCCAGCTCGCAGACGCCGCTCAGAGGTTTTGCTTGCTCCAACCCTTCTTCATCCAAAAGCAGGTCTTATTCGCAAACCTCTTAAACCGTCTGATCCCAACTACCAGGAAGCTCCTCTGTCTTCTTCCGGCGAGTCGACTGCTACTCAAATCCTGGTGCTTAAGACCGTTCCTGGGTAAGTCATCTTTCCAAACGTCCGGTTTACCTTTCCGTTTTGACTTTGTGATTTTCATTGCTCTTTTAATCCTTATTAGTATGCCCAAGCCTAGCAAAAAGGCGAAACTAAATAAACCGGCTACTGAACACACCACCGCTGAACCGGTAGAGGATCTTGAAGCGGCCAACCCTCTTGAGGAAAATGTTGAAGTTCAGCACGATGATCCCTCCCCTATGGATCTCGAAGATCTTGCTGCTCCGGGGGGTGATGCTATGGAGAACACAGCTGGACCGGCAAGCCATGTCCGGGTTAGTCCTCCTTGGGCTAGCCCGGCTCCTGTTAGTCTGGTGTACACTGCTGATCCCCTCGGTCAACCGCTGCCTCGACAGAAGATGTTGAGATAACTGGGATAGGTTTCTCTGCTCCCACAGAGCCTGTTGTCTTGGCTAGACACACTGCCAAGGAGGAAAAGTTTCAGCAAGATAAAGGCAAGTGGAGCACAGACTTGTCAAGTTATACTCAGCTTAGTGCCGAGGAGCTCCACTCTGGGTATCTGAACCGGCTCTTTACCAGCCGCGACTATGAGGTCGGTTTAGTCAATATGATGAAGGAGAAATATGAGGTAACTTCTTTCCTTTCGCCTTTCGTTTCTGCTTGTATCTTGCAATTATACCCTTAGGCCATAGTAGCCCCCAAGTGCCGGTTTACATCATTGTAGGTGAACCGGGACTTCTCTTATGTCTGAGAATGAACGTACATTAGCCCCCAAGTGTCGAGTGCATAACTTGTTATGTGATTGAGACTTTTGATTGAACCGTTCTTCTAGCACTTTCCTTTTCCTGCAGGCTGATTTGAACCGGAGAGCTTCGGAGGCAACTGAACTCCGGAATAACTCGGCCTTCCATGAAACTGCTTCAACTAAAGCTAAGGAGGAACTTGTCCTTGCTTTAGCTAGTATGGAAAAACTCAAAAAAGATTTTGAAGCGGAGCAGTCCACATGGGAAGTGCAAAGGGCTGCACTAGAAAAGAGAGCAAGGGATGCTGAAGCTGCTTTCAACCCGGTGACGCAGGAGTTATCCGGGTTAAAGCAACATATAGATGATATGACATCCGCTATCTTCGGTGAGTATCTGTCTTCATATGTTTGTATCCTTGCAATCTTATACTGCTCCCGTTTACCTCACCAATTGTATATAGGGAGGCGCATAACTCATCTTGGAGACGATGTTCAAAAGAAACTGAAAGCTGCTTATACCTTGGTGGAACAACTCTACTGTGGTGCTCAGAGAGCCATCAGTGCTATGTCGCACAATAAACCGGCACCGACCACTATCCAAGGTACTCTGGAGAAGTTATCTATCTTGCCTGCTCGACTTGTTGAACTGAAGAAATCTGCTGCAAGAGCTGGCTCTCTCATGGCGTTAACCCAGGCCAAGGCGTGGGTTCCCGATTTTGATCCGGCGGAGGCCATGAATTGTTATCCCAGCATGAAAGAGGACGGGTCAGCCTTATCTTCTGAAGATCTTCGTTCTTTAACCAAAGACATGCGCCCTCTTGCCAGTAAGCTTGTCGACGAAGCGGACTTAGCAAGGTATCATCCGGGTTACGATCTAGAGAATGCGCGGGTGGAGCGGCCGGTTTATGACACCGAAAATCTGATCCCACCCGTTCGTAAGCATACCTTCACTCCTGACATTGACCCGTCAGATCTTATAAACGATGAAGTATATTTCTGTGCCCTCTCCAAGATTGACTGGAGCACTCCTGATTTCCAGCAGCTGCCAGAAGTCGACGAAGATCCGGAGAAAGCTGACCCTCAGTCTTCACACCGTGCTGAAGAAGAATCCTAAACCGACTCCGGTTTAATTTTTAGATGTTGAACACTTTGCAAGAAACTTTGATTCTTTTGGGCCTGCAAGTGCCTTGTAATAGAATAGTTGAGATACTGCCTTTGTCCCACTGTTATGGTATTACTTTGATTGGCAATCCCCAATTTATCTCCTGCTTGCAATGCTTTAATAGTTTATATTACCTGCATCTACATGAACAATGCTAAAAGATGTCCTAGCGGTTTACCACCAGACGGATTATACTGCCCTGATACATGTTTCAAATAAATAACTTGAACTACATATAAAACATAAACATATACCATACCTGTGATTAAGTGTGCTTGTAGACCTTAACCCGGTAGGAATATTTTAAAGCGCGGGTGCTGATGAAGCCCTTGGCTCTCTTGTCGGCTTAGCATAATGGCCGATCCGGGTTATGATGAACGCCGGTTTAACTATCGCTGGTGTTCATGACCCATACTTTTAACTCTGTAGTCGTATGGTCAACCTTGTAGTTGTCCAGTCTCGCATCAATGGACTTGGTTAAAAAACCAATGACCTTGAAGACAAATATTTGTGAAAACATAAAAAATAAAAAATAAAGTTTTTGGGCAAATAAAACCATGTAGTCGAGGCTTTTTACGAGCTGCCAGGCTTCAAATTCGAGGCTTCTTATGAGCTGCCAGGCTACTGTCATTAACCATTTTAGCAAAGCCTGTGAAGATGCTCCGCAATCCTTAACCAAATCATCAATGTCCATAGCTACCCAATGTTTCAAAATCTCGTAAAGATTTTGTCTTTGGGTAATCACTCGATGATCATCAATTTAACGTGACCAAGTTCAGGGTCCCGAAGGATTGACTTGTGACAGGTTCGACGGGTCATACTAGGTTTACCTGGACGGCGTGATTTACTTGATGCACGCAGGTTAATCCGGGGTTTTAGGTGTATGCACCGGGCTTCCAAGCCATGTTCACTACAAGGGTATTCAACTCGCTGAGAGCCCCCAGGTAGTGTGTGAGCCGTTTGCTCATCGGGGCATATGTTTGAGCTGTGCTAGGCATCAAACCCTCTTTTACCTCTCATCATCATGTGGAAATTTCCGAAGCAACCAGAGCAGTGCTCTTATGATGGGCTTCATACCGCCGCCGGCTCAAGAGACCATGGGAAAACTTCCTTGCCCGCGGAAGCCCCCATGTGACTCTTGTTCATATAGATAAGATGGTTGATTCCTTGATTTGTCAAGGGCGCCGGCTTAGGAGGCCATGGAAAGCTTCTTTGGAAACCCCCATGTGATACTCCTTTGTGTAAAGAACACGCCTGATTCCTTGATTCTATCAAGGGCGCCGGTTTAAGAGGCCATGGAAGGTTTCTTCCGAAGCCCCCATGTGATACTCTTTTGTGTGAAAGACACAACTGATTCCTTGATTCTATCAAGGGCGCCGGTTTAAGAGGCCATGATGAGGAGCGAACCTCGAGGCGAGGGTCTATCCGTTGTTGGCCCGATCTTTCACGGCACAAAACTCCATCGCAACAAGAACTAGATGCGGGTTTACAAAGATGTTCACAAACCTCGCAAAAACAACACGTCAACCCCTCGATCTGAAGGAATAACGTGGACGAACCGTATAGGTTCAGCTTATAATTTCCTACGCGTCACGTCGCAGGAACTCACACGCCAATAAAGACTTTTGACAAGATTTCTCAAAACTTGATAATGGCCAGCGGCCGAACACACGCGGTGTCTAATTCATCTCAAAATAACCTGCGTACAATGATGCACTAACCTGACTATTTATAGTACATAGCCGGTACCTCTATCTTGGAAAAATAAACAACCGAACCTAACAAGCAAAAGCAGTCTAGAAAAATCTCTTGGACTCTTTCTATCCTTACTAAGTTACGTGCCTTATTTTTGGCATGCAACCTGTACAAACGAAAGTACTAAACTAGACACGGAACTAATTTGACTTGACTCTAATAAAGTTGGTGCATTACATCTAGTTTGCCAGGTGGGCCCCAACCGGATCCCTTCAAGGAAAGCAGATCACACGTATTGGTCCTCATAACCAACATGTTATACTCCTTGCATGGTAATAAATAAAACAAGAAATATATATTGATTATGTTCCTTTCAAACCAGCTCATCTTCTTCTTATCTTCTTGTAGCATGCACGCATAGAACTCCTCATGTTGGGCGCTTGTTAATCTCAACAAGAAATACAAAAGCGATTTAATCCTTTCCTCCTTGTGGGTCTCAAATGTAGCTTGGCTTAAGTCATTGTTGAACACAACACACTTTTGCACCATTAATCCAACCGCATGCATGGTAGTAGGAACAGGTGTGGCCGTATCATCCTCCCTCCCTTCATGCAAAATCGTCCTCGATTTCTTGTCAATCTCTAAATCAATAACATGATCTGCAGGTTGAACGTGCATCAAACAAAATTCAGCAGCTTCAGCTTCCTTTTTTGCTTCTTCTTGCTCCTTCATCTTTCGTAGACGTTCTTTTCTCCAAGTTCTGAACAACTTCTTCTCCATAGCCATGAGAACATATTTTTTTCATGTACAACAGTGAACGTGTTGGCAAGATAGTCGTATGTAGTATTATTTTTCTTGTACCATGGCTCTCCCAACAGCATGTGACAAGAAATCATCGGTACCGGAATTATGTCACACAGAACCACACAAGAAAATTTGCCAACTGAAAATAGTACCATAGTTTGGTGCGTAATGTCGAGCTTGTCGTAGTACCTCCTCGGTGAGTACGGTCGTGGATGTGGTGTCATCGATAATTGCAGCTTCTCCACCATGTCGATGCCGACCGCGTTGATCGAACTGTCATGGTCGATCGTTGTGGCGCAAACTTTCTCGCCCACTTTACAGTAGGTGTGAAAAAGTTCAGCACCATAACCTTTCTCCTCCAGCAAAAAATCACCGGAGAGCCTCCAGTAGCTCCTTGATGACGGCGCGCCGGCCGTCTCCTCCGAAGTGCCGTGAGAAACGCCGGTCTCTGATACCACTTGATGAGGAGCGAACCTCGAGGCGAGGGTCGATCCGTTGTTGGCCCGATCTTTCACGGCACAAAACTCCATCACGGCAAGAACTAGATGCGGGTTTACAAAGATGTTCACAAACCTCGCAAAAACAACACGCCAACCCCTCGATCTGAAGGAATAACGTGGACGAACCGTATAGGTTCAGCTTATAATTTCCTACGCGTCACGTCGCAGGAACTCACACGCCAATAAAGACTTTTGACAAGATTTCTCAAAACTTGATAATGGCCAGCGGCCGAACACACGCGGTGTCTAATTCATCTCAAAATAACCTGCGTACAATGATGCACTAACCTGACTATTTATAGTACATAGCCGGTACCTCTATCTTGGAAAAATAAACAACCGAACCTAACAAGCAAAAGCAATCTAGAAAAATCTCTTGGACTCTTTCTATCCTTACTAAGTTACGTGCCTTATTTTTGGCATGCAACCTGTACAAACGAAAGTACTAAACTAGACACGGAACTAATTTGATGTGACTCTAATAAAGTTGGTGCATTACATCTAGTTTGCCAGGTGGGCCCCAACCGGATCCCTTCAAGGAAAGCAGATCACACGTATTGGTCCTCATAACCAACATGTTATACTCCTTGCATGGTAAGAAATAAAACAAGAAATATATATTGATTATGTTCCTTTCAAACCAGCTCATCTTCTTCTTATCTTCTTGTAGCATGCACGCATAGAACTCCTCATGTTGGGCGCTTGTTGATCTCAACAAGAAATACAAAAGTGATTTAATCCTTTCCTCCTTGTGGGTCTCAACTGTAGCTTGGCTTAAGTCATTGTTGAACACAACACACTTTTGCACCATTAATCCAACCGCATGCATGGTAGTAGGAACAGGTGTGGCCGTATCAGGCCATGGAAGGTTTCTTTCGAAGCCCCCATGTGATACTCTTTTTCAAAAAAGATGGTTGATTCCTCGGTGTACCGGGGCGCCAGTTTATTTCATTAATCATAATATATACATTGTACATAAAGCGGAGCCAATGGCTCAAGTATAGTAAGGTCGAAGAAGAGCGATGTTCCACGGCCGCTTGGTCTCCTCCTCCGCCGTACGTGAGTCCTTATGTTCTCAAACGTCGACAAGGTAGTATGATATGTTGTGCAGGTTTTTGCTGACCACAAAGGGCCCTTCCCAAGGTGGGGATAGCTTGTGCATATCTGTCTGGTCCTGGATGAGCCGGAGCACCAGATCTCCTTCCTGAAACGTCCTGGTCTTGACCCGGCGGCTATGGTACCGGCGCAGGTGTTGCTGATAAATCGCTGAACGCGCTGCTGTCGTGTCCCGTTCCTTGTCCAGCCGGTCCAAGCTGTCTTGTCTTGCTTGTTCATTATCCGCTTCAACGTAAGCCGCCACCCGTGGTGAGTCATGCCAGATATCACTAGGGAGGACCGCTTCAGCACCGTACACCATGAAGAAAGGCGTGTACCCTGTAGATCTGTTAGGTGTAGTGTTGATGCTCCATAAGACAGAAGGCAACTCCTCTACCCAACAACCCGGTGTTCTTTGCAAAGGAACCATAAGCCGGGGCTTGATGCCTCTCAAGATCTCTTGGTTGGCTCTTTCAGCTTGGCCATTGGACTGAGGGTGAGCTACTGATGATACATCAAGGCGAATATGTTCTCTTTGACACAACTCCTCCATATCCCCTTTGGATAGGTTGGTGCCGTTATCAGTTATAATGCTGTGTGGAAAGCTAAACCGGAAAATCACCTTTTTGATGAACTGAATCGTTGTTGCCGCATCACACTTACTGACAGGCTCTGCTTCAACCCACTTTGTGAATTTGTCCACTGCTACCAACAGGTGGGTTTTCTTATCTTGGGATCTTTTAAAGGGCCCAACCATATCAAGCCCCCAAGTCGCAAACGGCCAAGTAATTGGGATCATCCTCAGCTCCTGTGCCGGTATATGAGCACGCCGTGAAAATTTCTGGCAAGCATCACATTTTTTGACCAAGTCCTCTGCGTCGGCATGAGCCGTCAACCAGTAGAACCCATGACGAAAAGCTTTAGCCACCAAGGATTTTGAACCGGCGTGATGACCGCAATCCCCTTCATGAATTTCTCGAAGAATATCACAGCCTTCCTCTGATGATACACACCGTTGAAACGCCCTAGAAATGATGCGGTGATGAAGTTCTCCGTTGATGATAGTCATAGACTTTGACCGCCGAATTATCTGCCGTGCCTCGACTTCGTCCTCTGGTAACTCGCCTCGGTTCATGTATGCCAAATAAGGAGTGTCCAATCCGGAACTACATGAAGTGATGCCACCAATTGTGCTTCCGGATCAGGAACAGCCAAGTCCTCTTCTGAAGGTATCTGCACCGACGGATTATGCAATTCATCCAAGAAAGTATTAGGTGGAACCGGTTTATGCTGGGAGCCCAGCCGGCTTAACGCATCAGCTGCCTCATTTTTTCGCCGGTCTATATGATCCACCTGGTATCCCTTGAAGTATCCTGCGACTGCATCCACCTCTCGTCGATATGCTTCCATGAGCGGATCCTTGGTGTCCCATTTGCCGGATACTTGTTGTGCCACCAGATCTGAATCACCAAAACACTTAACCCAGCTCAAGTTCATCTCCTTGGCCATCCGCAGACCATGGAGGAGAGCTTCATACTCAGCAGCATTGTTAGTAAAAGGGAACATTAAACAGAGGACGTAACAGAACTTATCACCTCGTGGGGAAGTTAACACGACTCCAGCCCCCGAGCCCTCCAACTGTCTTGAACCGTCAAAGTGAATAGTCCAGTATGTATGATCCGGCTTCTCCTCAGGTGCTTGTAACTCTGTCCAATCATAAATGAAATCCACCAGTGCTCGGGACTTTATAGCAGTACGAGGCACATACTTTAATCCGTGCGGACTAAGCTCAATGGCCCACTTCGCCACCTTGCGAGTGGCTTCTCTGTTCTGGATTATATCCCCTAACGGAGCTGAACTGACAACAGTGATTGGGTGGCCCTGGAAATAGTGCTTCAACTTCCGGTTTGCCATGAACACTCCATACACCAGCTTCTGCCAATGTGGATATCTCTGTTTCGACTCAATGAGCACCTCACTGATGTAGTAAACCGGCCGTTGAACCGGATATTCTTTGCCTCCCTCCTTGCGCTCTACCACAATGGCCACGCTTACCGCACGGGCATTGGCGGCCACATATAACAGCAGCGGCTCATTGTCAACCGGGGAAGCAAGGACTGGTGGCTCTGCCAATTGCCTCTTCAGATCCTCGAACGTCGCGTCTGCGGCATCGCTCCAGACAAACCGGTCCGTCTTTTTCATCATCTGATAGAGCGGGATTGCCTTCTCCCCTAAACGGCTGATGAAACAACTCAGTGCTGCAATGCGGCCCGCCACGCGCTGGACATCGTTGATACACGCCGGCTTAGCCAAGGACGTGATCGCCTTGATCTTCTCCGGATTAGCTTCAATCCCTCTGTTTGACACTAAAAATCCAAGGAGCTTACCCGCCGGAACACCAAAGACGCACTTCTCCGGATTGAGCATCATTTTATAAACTCGGAGGTTGTCAAAGGTTTCTTTCAAATCCTCTATCAGTGTCTCCTCCTTCTTGGATTTCATCACGATGCCATCAACGTATGCATGGACATTTCTTCCAATTTGCCCTTGAAGGCAGTTCTGCACACAACGCTGGTAGGTTGCTTGGGCACTCTTGAGCCCAAAAGGCATGGATACATAGCAGAAGGCTCCAAAGGGAGTTATGAAGGTTGTCTTCTCCTGGTCCTTAACTGCCATCTTGATCTGATGATAACCTGAATATGCATCCAAAAAACTTAGCCGCTCACATCCTGCCGTAGCATCGATAATTTGATCAATGCGGGGGAGAGCAAAAGGATCAGTTGGGCAAGCCTTGTTCAAGTCTGTGTAATCAACACACATCCTCCATGTTCCATTTTTCTTAAGTACTAACACCAGATTAGCCAACCACTCCGGATGAAACACCTCGACTATGAAGCCTTCGGCCAAGAGCCTAGCCACTTCTTCTCCTATAGCCTTGCGCCTCTCCTCATTGAAGCGGCGCAGATACTGTTTGACCGATTTAAACTTCGGATCAATGTTAAGACTGTGCTCAGCGAGTTCCCTCGGTATACCTGGCATGTCAGAAGGCTTCCATGCAAAGATATCCCGGTTCTCACGGATGAACTCGATGAGTGCGCTGATACGTCTCAAACGTATCTACTTTTCCAAACACTTTTGATATTGTTTTGACCTCATTCTTGCATGATTTGAACTAAACTAACCCGGACTGACGCTGTTTTCAGCAGAGCTGCCTCTATGGTTTTATTGTGTGCAGGAAAACGGATTTTTAGGTATCTCAGAAAAATCACAGAAAATCCACGCACCCGAAGGAACCCGGAGCCAGAAGAGGAGCCAGAGGGGGCCAGGGGGCCCAGGCGCCCTGGTGGCGCGGCCCAGCCCCTGGCCGCGCCGGGGGGTCGCCTGGGTGGGCCCCACCTCCCCTGGTGCCCTACTTCGACTCGTATTTTAGCTCGTGATGGAGAAACCCCAGATCAGAAGTTCTTTTCGCAGTTTTCGTCACGGAGCCGCCGCCACCCTCTGTTCTTCTTCGGGAGGGCTAATCTGGAGGCTGAATTGGCCTCCGGAGAGGGGAGATCGTCGCCATCGTCATCACCATCACCACTCCATCATCCCTCCATGACTTCTCCTTCCATGTGTGAGTAATCCCCTGCTGTAGGCAAAGGGGATGGTAGGGATTGGATGAGTTAGATCATGTAATAGTTTGTCAGATCGTTGGGGGCATGTTGCCTATCATCTACTATGGTGTTTATCATCTTTGCTTCAACTTGTTATGCTTAATGCTTGTCACTTAGGGCCCGAGTGCCATGATTTCAGATCTGAACCTTATGTGTTTGCATGAATATATTTGTGTTCTTGATCCTATCTATGAGTTGTTTGCACCTGTTACGGTTCGGAACCGGCGATCCCAAAAGTGACAGCTTGGGACACCAAAGGGGATGGTCCGTAGTTTGAGGATTACATGTATCCATTGAGTTCATTGCTTTGTTCCGGTGCTCTTTGACAGGAGCACCTTAATCTCCATAAGTTCCTTTTGGCCCCGTTCGTAGCGGGATGGTAGGACAAAAGATGTTGTGCAAGTTCTTATTGCAAGCACGTACAACTACCTACGGGATACATGCCTAATGTTTGATATTTGCCTAGATGATCATTACTTTTCCGTGTGCCGTGCCCCAAGTTAGAAACATGATATATCTCATCCATGCAGTGCCCAACCATCCATCTCCCTAGCCTACAGTTTTTTAAATCCTGCTGGTTACTAGTTGCTACTTTTGCCATTTACTATTGCTATTTACTTTTGCTGTTTACTTTTACTATCACCATCATCACTATCATATCACTGTTACCACTTATCTTTTGTTGCAAGTAAGTATATTTCAGGTGCGGTTGAATTGACAACTCAACTGTCAAAGCTTATTAATACTCTTTGGCTCCCCGTGTGTCGAATCAATAAATTAGGTTATTCTTACCCGCAAAGACTATCTCGATCCCTTACGGTTGAGGGTTATCAAGTACCATTTTCTGGCGCCGTTGCCGGGGAGCATAGCAATATTTACAAGTCTACTTGAAGTATCCTACCTGCTGCACTTCATTCGCTATGGGTAAGAAAGGAGACCCCAAGGTTCCGATCTTACTATCCACTACAAGCAGAGGTACTGTTCTGAGCACTAGTGCTACACTTGATTCACCTTCTGTTATGAGTAAGTTTGCCTCACCACCACCACATGATGCTCCTACTGAATCTGTTACTATGTCCGATACTCTTGATGATGCTTCTACTACTTTTGATGATATTAGTTCACTCGGTTATGCTCTTGAGAAACAGATCGCTGCTGCTGCTAAAAAGTCTGGAATTGAAATTCGTGTTACTCGCTACCCTATTGGTGAAACTTATGATTATCCTGATTTGAGTAAACTCAAGGAGAGACTCCTTGATGATGATTACTATATGCTTGATGAAGATTTATGCAGGGAACTGACAGAGTTTTCTGGCTCTGACCCTGAAGTTATTAAGAAACTGTTTGAGAAACACTCTTTGAAGAACAAAACTGTTCCTGATCCTGAATTTGCTACATCTCCTATATGCATTGATGATCCTGATTATGATTTCTCTGTTGATCTTTCACTTATACCAATGGTTGAAGCTGACCCCTTTTATGGCAGAGAAAATGATGATGCTATTGCACACCTGACTAAACTCGGTGAGTTGGGTGGCCTGTTTACCACAGATGAGAAGATACGATACTTTTATGTGACCAAGCTTCTTCCTTTCTCCTTGAAGGAAGGTGCTAAAGCATGGTATGATTCACTCCCATGCGGTTCCATTAAGAGTCCTGAAGATTTAGCTCACTCTTTTGTTGATAAGTACTTTCCTGCTCACATGCAACATGCTGCTTTACAAAGAATTTATAACTTTAAACAGTTGCAGGATGAGTCCCTCCCTAAAGCTTGGGGGAGGTACTGCGGTCTGATTCGGGCTAGACCAGGACATGAAGTCCCTAAGAACGAATTAATCGATATATTCTATGCTGGTCTAACTGATGAATCCAGGTCCTATTTGGACAGTTGTGCTGGTTGTGTTTTCAGGAAAAGGACGCCGAAGATGCAGAAGATTTGATGGGCAGGATTTCCAAAAACCATGAAGATTGGTCCGTCCCTGAACCACCTCCACCACCAAAGAAGAGGGGCATGTTTGTTCTAAGCCCCGAAGATATGCGAGAAGCAAAGAAGTCTATTAAAGAGAAAGGTATTAAAGCTGAAGACGTGAAGAATCTACCCCCTATTGAGAAGCTGTGTGAGCCTACCACTCACCCTCCTATGGTAGAGGTACACTCTCTTTTAGATTTCAACGCAAGTGACATCCCTCATGGTAAGCCTCCTGATCAATGTTTAGATGAGTTTGATAATTTTATTATGAAACAAAATCATTTTAATGAGAGGATACAAAGTCAGTTGCATGATAATTCCCTTGCTATCAAAAGATTGCTTGATGTTCTAGGTAGAACGGTTAATGATGTTCAATGTCTTGTGAAGCATTTTCATATGGTTCAAACTCAGCTTGACCAAATTTCTAATGTGCAAAAAGATTTGCTTGCTAACAATGCCAAACAAGATGATTTGCAGGCTTTCGGGATTAAGACCCGAGGAGGAACTAGCACTCAAGATCCTCTCTATCCAGAGGGGCATCCGAGGAGAATCGAGCAAGATTCTCAAATGCAGGAAGAAGAAATTGTTGGCTCTCCAAAGAAGAAGAAGAAACATAAGGAGGCTGACAATTCTAATGATTCTATTGCAGATGAAGAGCCAGCTGTTGATCCCAACAGTGTATCTATCTCCGATGCTGAGACTGAAGACGGTGCTGAACCTGAAGGTAAGAATAATGAGAAGAATGATCCGCCTGAAGTTCGAGAAGAAGAAGCACCTGACAAACGTAAGAGGTACACTAAAGAAGACTTCATCACAAGAAAACATGGGAAGGAAAGAGAACCATGGGTACAGAAACCCATGCCCTTTCCAGGTAAGTCCATCAAATCTAAAGAAGAAGAGCATTACAATAAGTTTTGTGAGTGGATTAAGCCTCTTTTCTTCAAATCCCTTTGACTGAGGCTATTAAGTTACCTCCTTATTCAAAATATATGAAAGATATTGTCACTAATAAAAGAAAAGTTTCTAATGAAGCAATATCTACAATGCTTGCTAACTACTCTTTCAGTGGCAAGATTCCTAAGAAGCTCGGTGATCCAGGTATACCCACCATTCCTTGCTCCATAAAGAATAATTATGTCAAAACTGCTTTATGTGATCTTGGAGCAGGAGTGAGTGTTATGCCTCTCTCTCTTTACGAGAGGCTTTGTTTAGAGAAACTAATTCCTACAGATATCTCTCTTCAGATGGCTGACAAGTCAACCGCCGTTCCGATAGGTATTTGTGAGGATGTTCCAGTAGAAGTTGCTAATTGTTTGATTCTTACTGATTTTGTTGTACTTAACATGCCCGAGGATGGGAGCATGTCCATTATTCTTGGTAGACCTTTTCTTAACACCGCAGGTGCTGTTATTGATTGCAATAAAGGGAAGGTTACCTTCAATGTGAATGATAAAGAACACACGGTATATTTTCCAAAGAAGACCGACAGGAGGCATGGCCTCAACTCTATAGAGAATATCGACACCGTGAAGATTGGAGAATGGGACTGTCCACTACATGTGCCTCACAAATACAAAACTATCATGGTGGGGACAATGTCCATCAAAGTAAAGGTTCAGTGATTACTTCGTAAGAGGTGAGACTTTTTGCTCTATATATCGCCTGTTTGTTGGTAAGACTTGATCAACCTTACTAGTAAACATGTTTTATATAGATAAAAAGTTGAGCTTGTTATGTTTTCATTTATTTTAGTTCTTGTTCCACTTGTTGTACCAAGTATTTATGTTTTGAAGCTTCACAATACTACTCACTGCTTCAAGTTTTCAGAGAGTTTCGCAGCTTTTTGAACTTCGAAACAATTTCAACAGTGAAGTTTTCAGAAAAAATCCAGAAAAATTAAAATAAAAATTTCCACGTCAGGAGTGACCCAGAAGGACCTGGGGCCAGCCAGGGGGACCCACCAGTGGCCCAGGCGGCCAGCTGGCGCGGCGTGCCCCCTGGCCGCGCCCACAGGGCGCCTGGGGCCCACAGGGCCCCCCTCCAGGTATGTCTTCTTCCTCCCTCTCTCTTTTTCTCCAAAAACGCGAGTTCTGCACTTGTTCTTGTGTTCTTGCTGTTCTTGGAGGCGATTCTTCGATCTCTCTCTACAGCCCACCATTTGAGCTGAGATTTTGAGCAAATACTCCCTGGTATGTGACTCCTCCACCCCTCCAATTAGATTTCTGATTGGTGGCTTCATTTGTGAGTATTTAGTAGTTCTTGGTGCTGTATAAATGAGCTTGCATGCATGTGTAGAAAGTTATTATCCAAGTTTTGATGCAAGTTTATGCCTTGGGCAAGTGAGTTGAGTAGTTTGCCTTAACTCACCTTGTTTTAATCCTCGTTTTTGTAAATTGCAAAAAAATTCAGAAATGAGTTTGTTAGGAAGGGCAAAAGGGTGGCTTGAGAAGAGGAGGCCCGCACACTCCGATCGAGTTACTAGAGCCGCAGCTTCACCCTCGACTGCTAGGGTGAGCTATAATGAAGATCATGTGCCCCTGGAGTTGTTGGAAGACACAAGTCCAGCACGTGCTATGACGTTTCCATGTGATGAATTCCTTGAAGCTGCGGGAATCAAGGATGAGTTTTATAATCTTTGTGCTAATGCAGGTCTGACACGGCTCGTCACGTGCCGTGTTACTCAGCATCTTATTTCCTCACCTCAGGTATTTTGCATATTATGTTGCTAGAGGGGTGTTAGCTCGTGACAACACGAGCAACATTTCTGCTCCGGATATTGCTATCCTGGCAGCAACCCTCTCAGGGAGGTCTAATTATAATCTGGGTGCCTTAATTGCTCGACGCCTTGCTATGAACGGTAACAAGGGAGACTTATATGGTGGCATTTATGCCACACTTATCTTAGAACATCTTGGAGGCACCCCACACCCTGATGATAATCCTTTTACTTATTTAAGCTTTGATCTTGCTGCTATGAAAAGGCATAAGTTTGTTACCATGGCTTCTGAGGTGGATAATCTTGTTTATATCTTGCATTTCGGAACTGCCGCGGAACGCGAGATCCGTCTACCTGCACCTCTTTTGTTTGATTTTTCTCGCAGGAACGGATGGTCCTTTGATGTTGTCCAGTTCGATGAGTTCATGGCCTAGTATCAGTTTCATAACCCCATGGAGGGGGTTGTGCCCGACGAGGAGGAGCACGGTGAGTTACCACCTTTTCAGGAAGAAACCGCCACCGAGTTTGGTGAAGGGTCTTCCTCTGCTTGGCGTACGGACCCTTCCTCGTGGGAGACTCCGAGGAGTTCGGTGTACACGCCAGCATCCTTCTATGACCCTTGGATTCACTACCATACCCCCGGAGCAGGAGGCTCCTGGGGGCAGTAGCTGCTACCAACTTAGGCCAAAAGCCTAAGCTTGGGGGAGTACGTGCCCCTCTCGCTTTTCCATTGTATTATCCGTTTTATTCGCTTTGATCTTTTCGAAGTTTTTGCCCGTTCCTCTTTATTTCTCTCTTTGCAAAAACAACAAAAAGATTTTCTCTTTCTTTTGCTTTCGTTCAACCTTTGAAATAATCCAAAAAAGATTTCCTTTCTCTCTTTAGTTTGCTTTGTTTTCAGAGTTCAGCTCGAGTCCGTGATGGCATTTAATTATATTTCCTACGATCGATCGTGCAAGTGACGAGGCAATAATGACGACGATCGACTGAAGGGAAGCAACAAGGAAGACCGGTATGAACTCTTTTTGTTTCTACTTTTGTACATATGCCTGTACTTATGATCTAGAGACCAGCTTGTAGCGACATAGTGCTATGTCTACAATGCTCTTCCAGTGGTTCATGCTTTCCTTGTGGCTAGTCTCGAATAACTAGAGTATATAATGTGTTATTGAAATGATTTACATGCATTGCATTGTTCATAGTCTGGTATACTAAGGTGGTATTTCCCTTTAGAGAATTTTTGGATTGACTTGGCACATGTTTACACATGTTTAAGACTAAAAAGTCTGCTCCGCCTTGATGATCTTTGAGTTTCAGAATAGTTATATCACTTTCATGCCCGATTCAATGTTGCTTTGTCGCTCTGCATGATTATGACTGTTATTGCTCTCTAGTTGGTCGCTTCCCAGTCTTTTGCTAACCTCCACCTGTACTAAGCGGACTGACTGCTTGTGCATCCAAAATCCTTAAAACCTGTTATGCCATATGAGTCCACCATACCTTCCTATACATGGTATTTACCTGCCATTCCTAACGAAGACTTTCGTGTACCATCTCGAAATTAATCAAAAGCATTTCTCTTTTTGTGCCTCTGTTTTAGCTCATGACGAAGTAGTAGTTAATTCATGATCTTTTTAAGTTGGACAAGTTTCACCCCGGGATTGCATGTCTAATGTGCAAACCCATAATACGAGAAGGAACTGGCATAGAGTGCGCCCAGCTCATAAAAGATAATACAACAAACAAACCCTCCTTCACGCTTTGTTCATGAGAAATCAGAAAACTTTGGCAGTGATAAACAAAGGAGATTAAGAGGATGTGATCGTCCTCATGCGGGAGCCGTTCCTCGAAACTTGTCCGGCTCAAGAAGTGATTGAGTTATCTGCTAGCATTCGTTGACGAAATATGCACCTCTCAAAAACATTTTTATCTCTGTTTTTAAAATCAAGAGCTCTGGTACATGTTTAGTTTTTGTTTCCGACCACGGGTTTTCAACCTTGCCAACAAAAGCCACGGTTCGAGAGTCTCCACCTTCTTTCTTCAAAGCACCAACTAGGAGAGCATAATTGTCATTCTGAGTGTAATGTGCATTGTCCCAAAGTATTACATTGTCTTCTGCATGCTTGTGATATGATTTATTCTGAAATTCTTAGTTCTAGTCTCCTTTAAAACTCTGGAGGAGTTTCTGCATTTATGTTTTGCTTCACTCATGGAGGCTAGCGAGATACCACCCTAGTATGCTCAAGCTATGTGCAATGTAATCTTGTCTTGATTTTCAGTAGTATATTATTTACTTTTGGGTATTTGTGATTGGTCACTTGAAAGAAGGATTGCTCCGTGCATTGTCCTCATAGTACTGTTTCAATACTTGCTAGACTCTTTTCGTAGTACATGCTTATATACATCTAATGAAGCAAAAGAGTTTGTCAAAGTTTTCTTTGTCGCGTCCAGTTCGTTGAACTGAATTGCTTGAGGACAAGCAATATGCTAAGCTTGGGGGAGTTGATACGTCTCAAACGTATCTACTTTTCCAAACACTTTTGATATTGTTTTGACCTCATTCTTGCATGATTTGAACTAAACTAACCCGGACTGACGCTGTTTTCAGCAGAGCTGCCTGTATGGTTTTATTGTGTGCAGGAAAACGGATTTTTAGGTATCTCAGAAAAATCCACGAAAAATCACAGAAAATCCACGCACCCGAAGGAACCCGGAGCCAGAAGAGGAGCCAGAGGGGGGCCAGGGGGGCCCAGGTGCCCTGGTGGCGCGGCCCAGCCCCTGGCCGCGCCCGGGGGTCGCCTGGGTGGGCCCCACCTCCCCTGGTGCCCTACTTCGACTCGTATTTTAGCTCGTGACGGAGAAACCCTAGATCAGAAGTTCTTTTTGCAGTTTTCATCACGGAGCCGCCGCCACCCTCTGTTCTTCTTCGGGAGGGCTAATCTGGAGGCTGAATTGGCCTCCGGAGAGGGGAGATCGTCGCCATCGTCATCACCATCACCACTCCATCATCCCTCCATGACTTCTCCTTCCATGTGTGAGTAATCCCTTGCTGTAGGCAAAGGGGATGGTAAGGATTGGATGAGTTAGATCATGTAATAGTTTGTCAGATCGTTGGGGGCATGTTGCCTATCATCTACTATGGTGTTTATCATCTTTGCTTCAACTTGTTATGCTTAATGCTTGTCACTTAGGGCCCGAGTGCCATGATTTCAGATCTGAACCTTATGTGTTTGCATGAATATATTTGTGTTCTTGATCCTATCTATGAGTTGTTTGCACCTGTTACGGTTCGGAACCGGCGATCCCAAAAGTGATAGCTTGGGACACCAAAGGGGATGGTTCGTAGTTTGAGGATTACATGTATCCATTGAGTTCATTGCTTTGTTCCGATGCTCTTTGACAGGAGCACCTTAATCTCCATAAGTTCCTTTTGGCCCCGTTCGTAGCGGGATGGTAGGACAAAAGATGTTGTGCAAGTTCTTATTGCAAGCACGTACCATTACCTACGGGATACATGCCTAATGTTTGATATTTGCCTAGATGATCATTACTTTTCCGTGTGCCATGCCCCAAGTTAGAAACATGATATATCTCATCCATGCAGCGCCCAACCATCCATCTCCCTAGCCTACAGTGTTTTAAATCCTGCTGGTTACTAGTTGCTACTTTTGCCATTTACTCTTGCTATTTACTTTTGCTGTTTACTTTTACTATCACCATCATCACTATCATATCACTGTTACCACTTATCTTTTGTTGCAAGTAAGTATATTTCAGGTGCGGTTGAATTGACAACTCAACTGCCAAAGCTTATAAATACTCTTTGGCTCCCCGTGTGTCGAATCAATAAATTGGGTTATTCTTACCCGCGAAGACTATCCCGATCCCTTACGGTCGAGGGTTATCACGCACTTTCCTATTTAGGGTCTAGGTTAGCGCTGATGGTGAACTGCTTGGATGAATCGCCCGGAACAAAGTCAACCTGCTTGGTTTCCTCAGCCGACTTGAACTTCAACGCCGGATCATGCTCTGTAGTTGGCTTCTTCAGCGGGGACATATCTGCCGGATCAACATTATCCTTATAGAATTTTAGCTCTTCTGTAGCGCAAACCGCCTCGGCATAAGCCGCATGTCCTTCCTCGCACTCCAATGCAATCTTACGGCTCCCATGAACCGTGATAGTTCCTTTGTGGCCTGGCATATTGAGCTGCAGATAAACATAACACAGTCTAGCCATGAACTTGGCGTAAACCGGTCTCCCAAACAGAGCATGGTATGGGCTCCTGATCTTTACAACCTCAAAAGTCACAGTTTCCGATCTAGAGTCAAGCTCATCCCCAAAGGTAACTTCCAGATCGATTTTTCCAACTGGATAAGCCGATTTACTGGGCACCACCCCATGGAACACTGTGTTGGACTGTCGGAGCTTCTTATTTGTCAACCCCATACGTCGAAAAGTCTCATAGTATAGGATGTTGATGCTGCTGCCTCCATCCATAAGTACTTTGGTGAACTTATAACCACCCACCTGTGGTGCCACCACCAGAGCCAACTGACCCGGATTATCAACCCGAGGTGGGTGATCTTCTCCGCTGCACACAATGGGTTGCTCAGACCATCGTAAGAAACGTGGTACCAATGGTTCAACAGAATGTACTGCCCTCTTCAAAACCTTTTGATCCCGTTTGCATAAACTTGTGGTGAAGACATGATATTGCCCACTGCTCAGCTCCTTCGGATTATTCTGATATCCGGATTGCTGCTGCTACTGACGCTGTTGATTCCCTTGGTTGTTATATCCACCCTGACCATGTTGTTGGTTATGTTGATGCTGATTGTTGCCACTGTGGTTATTGTTACCGCCGTGGTGTCCTGAACCGGATCCACCACCCTAATAACCCGGACCTTGAAAACCGGGACCTGATCCGCCGGGGGGCCCGTGATCATATTTGGTCTGTTTCATAAGCTCTTGCATAATGAAACAGTCTTTCTAGAGATGCGTAGCCGGGTTTTCCACTGTACCGTGCCTTGGGCAGGGCATGTTCAACTGGCGCTCTAGATTAATAGGCGGCCTCCTGTTGCGTGGGGGCGGCTTACCCTAGCGGCGCTGCCCGTTGTCTTGGACATTGGTATTGGCTACAAAGTCTGAGCTGCCCTCCGCTTTACGTTTGCCATTATACCCATGGCCCACCGGATTAGCCTACGGCGGTTTACCGTTCTTGCTTGCCTTCCCAGACTTGTCTCCATCTGCCTCTGGATACTTGGTGTTATCAAAGTCTCCGTATTTTACCAAAGCACCCATGAGTGTCCCCATGTCATTGCAATCACGTTTGAGCCGTCCCAATTTCTGCCTCAAAGGCTCAAACCGGCAATTGCCTTCCAAGGTTACTATCGCTGTACTTGGATCGATGCTGTTGGAAGAGTGCAAGATTTCAGACACCCAACGCACCCAACTGCTTGTGGATTCCTGCTCTCCTTGAACGCATGCTGCTAAATCAACAACAGACATCGGCTGTTTGCATGTGTCTTTGAAATTATTGATAAACCGATGCCGCAGTTCCCCCCATGATTCGATGGAGTTAGGCGGCAAACCCTTTAGCCATGTCCGTGTCGTGCCCTCGAGCATCATGGTGAAGTATTTAGCACACGCCGCTTCATCCACATCGAGCATCTCCATTGCCATCTCTAACTCTCGACCCACGCCTCGGGGGCGAGATCCGCTGTGTAGTTGGGCACCTTGCGCGGACCCTTGAAATCTTTGGGTAGTTTCACGTTCCGTAAAGCGGGGATAAGACACTGCACTCCCAAGGAACTGGACATGATTCCTGTTTCAACTGTGGCGGTGAGATGTACCGGCGTTGCCTGACGGGCGTCGTGTCTGGCCTGATCCACTACTTCTTGCGCATGTGCTTCCTCTCCTGTCGGATTATCCTGCCTCTGTCGATGACGTCTCCGTGCAGTGCTGGATATAGCCGGTTCATCCGGACGCCTCGTATAGCTCCGGCTCGGGCGAGGGGTTGAATGAATCATCTCCCGGCTATATGAATTAGCCTGCTGCCGAGCTAGCGCCGTGTCTAGCAACTCCTTGGCCCGTCATGCCTCCACCGCCATGGGGGATGTACCTTCAATAGGAAGGGCGGCCAGCCATGAAGCGGCCGCAACTATGTTGTCCAACGGGTTAGAATAGTGACCAGGAGGGGTGGGTACATGCTGGGCTGGCACAACTTGGCGATTCGGCTCTGCCGCTGGTGGCTAAACCGACGCGCCCGTCCCCGGCGCTCCTCCCCGGTTTACCTCTGGATGGTTACTGGTTCCTGTGCCTGGCGTGCTAAAGAGATTCCTTGCCTCATAAACTGGCGGCAAATGAGATCGTTGTCTTCTCCACATCACCTCTTGTGAGGCGTTCTGATCTAACCTGAGCCGAAAAGCTTGAGAATCCAGCTCTGCCTGTCTTGTAGCCATCCTAGCTTTCTCCGCAGCCAGATCCAACTTAGCTTGCTCGATCCGGCTCTTCACCTGAGCAATCTCTGCATCATGCTGCTCCTTGTCGGCCTGGGCTACTTCTGCTGTTGCGAGTGCTGTCAAAGTGTCGACTAAGGTGGATAGGACGTCAGAGGGCGACGGGGGAAGGTCTCCAGCCCTAGCTCCCATTGCCTCAGAGGTTAATGCCCCAGTCGTTGAGGGCTGCTGCATGGATTGTGATCCGGCCATGAAAACAGCAACCCTGTTTGGTGGATCGAAGGGGTCCGGAATACTATCGCCATAGGAACAACCCTCGGATCGACCGTCCTGCAACAGATACAAAGATTCGGTCTCTCCGGATGAAGATTCATCACCGGAATAAACAACTGTCTCTCCACCAGAATTCGATCCGTCCTCGGCTTGTACTCCATGCACTGCTCCGACGAAGACGTGCTTCACGGCGGGCTGAATCCGGGCTGGTCTCGCACACTGAGCCGACTCGACGATGTTGGGGAAGATGTCCGGCTCAGGGCCCGGTTCGCCAATCTTGCCGCGTGAATGCCACCGAAGGGGACCCGGTACCCGTATTCGATTGAATCGGCCTCGGGACCCCAGCCTGCATCGTCGATGTAGATCCGGCCGCGATGACTCTTGGTCATCCGGCCCACTACGTAACCCTCGAGCCCTTCAAAGCTGCCCTTCAAGAACTCGAAACCATCGTGCAATAGCCCCACCGTGGGCGCCAACTGTCGTGGATTTAACATGGCAGATGTCCTAGTGAAAGGAATTAGTCGTGAGGCCATCGCCCGGGTTAGCTTAAAGGGGTTAAAGCGGACGATAGACACATTGATTTTTATACTAGTTCGGCCCCTTCGATGAAGGTAAAAGCCTACGTCTAGTTTGGTGTGGTATTGCTTGTGCTTCGATGACCTGGGAGCGAATCCGCTTTGCCTGAGCTGTTGTTTGTTGTCCCTGAACTGTCGCCGGGTCGTCCCTTTATATAGGAGGCGACGCCCGGTCCGGTTTACAGAGTCCCGAGGCCGGCTCATAAAAGTGTCCGCCTCGATCTCTACTCTTTCTATCTTGCATCCCAAGTTACATAGTATGACGGTTTACAAACCATGGGCCTTATACATGGGCCCTGAACCTCCGTGGGCTATAACCTTCTATTACATATTCTACTGGGCTTCTGATAATATAATCTTAATAACGTAAACCGGACCCTCCTAGCCGGTTTATACCTGATAGTAATATCCCTGACAGTTTTACCATTTTCCTAATAACTAAAAACTTGCATAGGGACCGGCTAGCACCGGAGGACTTAATTAACAACCCGGGCCAGTGCTCCTCATGAGTGTTGGTCCAAACCTATCAACCGCCGGTGACCACCAGGGGCAACTCTGTTATTTTGGCCTACCAGAAGTTTGGACAATCCGATCGTGGCCTCAGACTAGATACGCGCGGCTCCTATCAGGGTGTGAGCACGTCAGGGGGTCTTGCTGGACTTGTTTTACCATTGTCGAAATATCTTGTACACCAGGATTCCGAGTCTGATCGGGTAGTCCCTAAGATAAGGGGATTTTACCTATGTTGATAGCGAGAGCTTGTGATGGGCTAAGTTGGGACAATCGTGTAGGGTTATGATCTTTCGAAAGCTGTGCCCGCGGTTGTGTGGCGGACTGGAATTTGTTAATTTTCGGTTGTAGATAACTTGACACAAAACCTCAAACATAGTATACTACAGTGTGAGTAGTCATGATGGTCTCTTTTATAGGGAGTTCGGGAAGAGAACACGGTTGGGTTATGGATGACTCGTAGGTAGACAGGATCACCTAGTGATCATGGACTAGTTCACGACCGATGGCTTTCACTTCTCTTCTTGCTCTGATGATACGTAAGCTAGCCACCTCATCTACGCTTAGTGCTTGCAGCAGCCCACTTATACACTTTCTCCTTACCCAAAGGCTTTGATAGTTTTGATACCCGGGAATGGGATTGCTGAGTCCTCGTGACTCAGTGTTTATTACAAACACAGGTGCAGGTACAACCGAGTACGATTCAGTTGATGGCCAGGAACTCAAGTGGGAGTTCGATGAGGAATGTGGGCGTATGTACATGATGTTTCCCGACGATCAGTAGTGGTTCCTACTAGGGTCGATCGGGCATAGTGGGTGGTTATCTTCTTTCCATTTGGATTTGTCCATAGTCGGACCATGATTGTATTTGGATGAATGTATGACTTATTTATGCATTGTGTGAAGTGGCGATTGTAAGCCAACTATGTATTTTTTTCCTTTGTTCTTATACATGGGAATGTGTGAAGATAACCGTCTTGCGATCATACCAAAATGCGATTATGCCTCTAAGTCATGCCTCGACACGTGGGAGATATAGTCGCATCTTGGGAATTACAAGTTGGTATCAGAGCCTTCCCCGACCTAGCAGCCCCTGCTTGATCGAACCGCTGCCGTTGTTGAGTCTAGAATTTTCAAAAATGATTTGAGTCTTAGGGTTATATATATTGGAGAGTAGGAATTCGTTTTTCTCCTTATCCCCTTCATCGCTCTGGTGAGTACTCCTGACGTAGAAGTTTTGTCTTCCTACCCAGTTTTCCACTATAAAAAATTGGATCACGCAGGTATTGTTGGGATCGTTCTGATATTTTTGTGACGAGAACATTGTTCTTGGTGCCTCCTGTCATTTAGGGGTTGTGGAAGTGTCCCGGGTAGTTGAGCTCCGAGGTGTTGTCGTCACAATTGTATCGTTGTGGTTCTGGAATATCAGAGGTGGCCGACATCGAAAGCTCTTCTATGCGTGTCCGGTGGTGAGATAACCCCGACATCACCCAGTACTGGGGGGTAGTTCGGGAGTATTGCTGCAGCTAGTATAGCGGATGATTTTCGAAGGTCTGAGGTAAACGGTTTCTGAAGGTGCCTGGTTATGTGTTGACGGATGGATACAGTTGGATGTAGGACTTATTAGTTGTGTGATATGCGGTGCTTCCCCCCTATCCCCAACACCAGATTGCATAACCGGAAAGCTTCGAGAATTAATAGGTGGGAATTCAAGTAGCTCTTAGGAAATCTTTCAATGGATGCATGATATGAGGTTGGGGTCTATCATGTATTTGTTCCAGCTGTTACCGTGTTGGTTTATTCTTCAATCTTTCATGTGGCTTCTGAACAAGTTGATGTGTCATTTAAGCTTATGGAATTCATTCATTCAATTCTTTGTTCGAATGATTTTGTGAAGATAATGTTGCAACATTGTCGGAGATATTGACCATGGGTACCCTCGGCGAACACCCTTGGTATTTCAAGACGAATAATAGCTGCCAGCTCCACCCCGGTCGTCTGCTCCTCGGGCCGCCTCCTTGGGCCGCCTGCCCTAGGAGCTGGCTGCCAGCAGGCAGAAGGGACCCAACAGGCGGCGGTGCCAGCACCAACAGCTAGCAGACGGTCCCGCGTCCCTCCCTCGGGGCGCGTGCTGGGGGACCTCCACGCAACAGAGACATGTCTACAGGTGAACATGTCCTTAGAGAATCTATAAGGCGTGGCTACAGTGAACGTGTACCTTATGAATATCTCCTAAGCGGCGGGTCACTGTAGCCACGTTGCTCGTGGCCAAGTATCGGTCAGAGGAGGCCGTGATCCCACTACTCACAGACGGCAGGGCCAGCAGGTGGCTGGCCCCATTGGTCAGTGAGTAGCTCATAAACAAGCCGCCCCTAGCAGACGGCCAGGGGAGACGGCCGCCTGGTAGCAGGCAGCAAACCTCGCCCTAGAAGTCTGGACCTCATCAAGATGACAAGACACGGCATGGCGGCAGTGTACGGCAGGAGACGGTGGCACTGTAGCCACTTCCCTCCTGACAAGGCTGTCGTCAGCAGAGGCGCATCTACAGTGAAAGACAATCACGAGGGCCCGCAGGCGGCGGGCCCCAGCAGGCAGGCGGCAAGGCCGGCGCCGTAAGACACTGACGGCTGGGAGCCACGCCGTCGAGATTACCATTGTACCCCTGGGGGGTAGGCCTATATAAACCCCCCAGGGTCCTCCATGAGGAGGGGTTAGAAGGTTAGGAGATTGAACCCTAGAAAAGAGACAGGAGGTGAGCTAGCCTTGTTCATCTTCTTCCTCTAGACCACACAGCTCGAGGAGCAACCTTGTAGCTACCATAGTGACATCAGTCATGACGCGGAGCCCCCGCAGAGCAGGACTAGGGGTGTTATCTCCTCGGAGAGCCCCGAACCTGGGTAAGATCCGTAGGCGTCCTAAGTTCCGCCTCATCCCGCTTCCCGAGCCCGGCGATGTTCTTTTGACCCCATGCATGATAAGCCATCCGTTGGCATATGTCGCTCCAAAACCCCGACATTTGGCGCCCATCGTGGGGCTAGGTGCACCGTCGTCCGGAGACATGTTCTGGACGGGAACCTTGTTCCTTCCTGGCGAGAGTAGCCAACCCGGCATGCCTGCTGGCATGGAAACCGGGATGCTTCGCGGCATTGAGGCCGCATGCGCCGTGCGCGGGCTCGCCGATCTTCACGGCGGCGTCCGCATCCATGACGAGCCCTCTCCGGCGGCCGAGCCAGTGGCACCGGAGAGCTGCCTCGTCGAGCTCCTCGACAAGCTCCACATCGTCGACGAGCGCGCCTCTGACGTGGAGTCAGTAGGCTCTTCTGACCCACCAGTAGACATGATCGTCGACCGCGGCGCAGGGCCCGTTGACTCCTTCCCCGAGCACGTGATGATCATCAATGACCCCCTCCCCGCTCTTTCGATCGGCAGCACCATCAGCGCTGTCATGGAGGTGCTTGTCATCGACCACGGCGAACCATCCAGCAGGGCGGGCCCAGACCCGCTCGAGGCCGCTCTGCAGCACCTCACCGCTCCTGTCACGGCGGGGGCAGACGGTGAGGCGTTAGAGGCGCTCAGCGTTTCGCTCCTCGATAGCGCCAACAAACTAGCTGCCTCCTGACGCCTCACCGAAGCTTACCGCCGCGAGATGGACTGCGCCATTTGTGGCACACCGGCTGCTGGCGAGCCTAGCTGAGCCGGTGCCGTCCGCGATCGCGGCGGGCTACTAGCAGACATGCTGGGGCACCGCGACCTGTGTACCTCACTCCGTCGGAGAACCTAAGGGCTGCCTAGGTGGCAGTCGATGAGATGGGCCACTTGGAGGGAGACGAGCTTCGTTGCATGACTCAGCGCGCCCGCCAGCTCCTCGACGCTGCTGCCACGTAGAAGGAGGCCCGTCACCGGGTATTAGAGGCCGGCGCGCACGCAGACAACCTCCCTTTTCGGTGGGAACAAGGAGCCACGTCTCGCTCTCCAACAGTCGGCGCCACCAACCGACGAGACTCAGAGCCGGCTGCTAGCCACGGGCGGCAGACTCGCGTCACCATCGAGCGCGACGAAGATGGCCGCCCAAGAGCCGTAGACCGGCGAGGGGAACATCCGCCTCCTCCCAGGCGGGAGAGGCGTGTGTCTCCTCCGCCTGTTGACCACCCCTCTCTGGCAGGCCGTTTGGGCCGCCGCGAGGGGGTTGGGGAGAAGGACGCCTGCCACCGCCTGGACCGTCTTGCTCGGTCCCAGGCGGTCGAAGAAGAAGATGACCTCGGTCCGGCTTGCTTCGGCCCTCACATCCGCAATGAGCCTTTCCCCAAGGGATTCTCGCTCCCCAGAGACACCCCCAAGTACAACGGATCAGTGAAACTAGAGGACTGGCTGGTGGACTACTCCACAGCCGTCAGCATAGCTACCGGCAACAGACGTGTTGCGGTGAAGTACTTGCCCCTTATGCTCCAGGGCACGGCTCGGACTTGGCTGAACAGCCTCAAGCCCAATAGCATCAACGGCTGGCTGGACTTCACCGACGCCTTCACTCGCAACTTCACCAGCACCTATAAGTGTCCTCCCAAGCCGCGTCAGCTCTCCCTGTGTGTCCAAGGCCCAGACGAGTCGGCCCGCGATTATCTGACGCGATGGGCAGAGCTGCGAAACTCTTGTGAGGGAGTACATGAGGTACAGGCCATTGAGTATTTCATGGCTGGGTGCAGAGAAGGCACCTTACTCAAGCACCGGCTCCTTTGTGACGAGCCGGCCACGTTGGATGAACTGCTGAGCATAGCAAACAAGTACGCCACCGCTGACTCCTCTATGAAGACCGAGCTACAAGTGGATGCTTCTGGCAAGATGACTCCTCCAACTTCCAAGACGCCGGCGGGAGAGTCCAGCCGGCGCGAGCAGACGGGCGACCAGAAATGCAAGACCCATGCGCCGGCTGCCAACAGCCGGCTGGTGGTAGCGGTCGATGGCCAGCAGCCAGAAGCTCAAGCAGGACCTAAGCGCCAGAAGGGTGGCAAGCCAGTCTGGCAGCCAGCCTTCTCCTTTGACCAAGCTCTGGACGCCCCCTGCAAGTTCCACAGTGGCGCGAAGCCTTCCAACCACACAACACGAAAGTGTTATTGGATCACAAGAATTGCGAGGGGAGAAGCTCTACCACCGCCGCCTACTGGGCAGCCGGCCCCGCCTCCTAATCCGCCGACTGCCCGCCCTGGCGGCCAGGTCCGGGACGAGTTCCTAGAAGCTAACGGAACATATGCCGTCTTCACCAGCCAGACGGATGATAGGCACAGCCGGCGCCAACAACGCAGAGAAGTCAACACTGTTGCCGTCAAGGACCCAGAATTCATGCATTGGTCTGAAAGACATGTCAGCTGTAGCCGAGAGGATCACCCGGCTGTCATGCCATCGCCAGGGGCCGATGCCTTGGTCCTGGATGCCACTCTCTCCACTGACAGGCGGGCCTGTCGTTTCTCCCGGGTGCTGGTAGACGGCGGCAGCAGCATCAACATCATGTTCCGTGACACCATGGAGAATTTGGGCATCAAAGAGAAGCAACTTCAGCCTACCAGGACCGTGTTCCATGGCATTGTGCCAGGCCTCTCTTGCTCACCAATCGGCAAGACCAGGGTCGATGTCCTGTTTGGTGACAAGATGCACTTCCGGAGGGAGCCGGTCTGGTTTGAAGTGGTGAACCTGGAAAGTCCCTATCACGTGATCTTGGGCCGGCCAGCTCTTGCAAAGTTCATGGCAGTACCCCATTATGCCTACCTCAAGATGAAGATGCCGGGCCCCAAGGGAATAATCACCGTAGCCGGGGACTACGAGAAGTCCATTGCATGCGCAACAGCCAGCAGCCGCCTGGCAGAGTCCCTTGTCGTAGCTGAGGAAAAGCACCGTCTGGAGCGGCTGGTGGCAATGGCTGGCGAGCAGCCGGCCATACCAGCCAATCCTAGGGAGGCGGAGCCGCAAGGCTTGTTCCAGCCAGCCAAGGAGACAAAGAAGATTGCCTTGGATCCATCTCACCCGGAGCGATTTGCTGTCATAGGGTCAAGCCTAGACAACAAATAGGAAAGCGAGCTCGTCGATTTCCTCCGTGAGAATCGGGACATCTTTGCATGGTCCCCCAAAGACATGCCGGGTGTTCTGACGAATTTCGCCGAGCACAAACTACACGTGAGAGAAGATGCAAAACCTGTCAGACAGCCGCTACGCCGCCTGTCAGAAGAGAAGAGAAGAGTCGTTGGGGAAGAGGTTGCCCGCCTGCTAGCAGCCGGCTTCATCATGGAAGTCTTTTACCCAGAGTGACTTGCGAATCCAGTCCTAGTGCTGAAGAAGAATAACAAATGGCGCATGTGCATTGATTACACCAGCCTCAACAAAGCTTGCCCTAAGGATCCGTTTGCTCTACCGCGAATAGATCAAGTGATCGACTCCACAGCCGGATGCGAGCTGCTGTCTTTCCTTGATGCTTATTCTGGGTACCACCAAATCAAGCTTGATCCAGCTGATCGCCTGAAGACCGCCTTCCTCGCGCCATTTGGGGCCTTCTGCTACCTGACCATGACGGTCGGCTTGAGAAATGCCGGCGCCACCTTTCATCGTTGCATGCAGAAGTGCCTCCTCAAGCAGCTTGGCAGAAACGCCCACGTTTACGTGGACGATATCGTGGTGAAGACGGAGAAGAGAGGAACCCTTTTTGAGGATCTCCAAGAGACATTTGAGAACCTGCATCGCTTTCGGATTAAGCTAAACCCGGAGGAATGCGTCTTCGGGGTACCAGCCGGCCAACTCCTTGGCTTCCTGGTATCCGAACGCGGCATCGAGTGCAACCCTGCGAAGATCAAGGCCATTGAGAGAATGGAGCAGCCGACCCGTGTGCGGGATGTCCAGATATTCATGGGGTGCCTGGCTCTCAGCCGTTTCATCAGGCGGCTGGGAGAAAAGGCACTCCCCTGTACCAAATGATGAAGAAGACCACGTGCTTCGAGTAGAACGACCAAGCAGACGAAGCTTTCCAGCAGCTCAAGCGACTGCTGTCCACCCCGCCTGTCCTGGCGGCGCCAGCAGACAAGGAACCCATGTTCCTTTACATAGCCGCCACCAGCCGGGTGGTCAGCACTGTCATTGTGGTCGAGCGCCCAGAGGACGGCAGATCCTTGTCCGTCCAAAGGCCTGTCTACTACTTGAGCGAAGTGCTGCCAGTTTCCAAGCAGAACTACCCCACTACCAGAAGATGTGTTACGGCGTGTACTTTATCGCCAAGTAACTTAAGCAGTACTTCCAAGAGCATTGAGTCACGGTCGTCTGCACGGCCCCGCTTGCTGAAATCATGGGCAACAGAGATGCCTCGGGAAGAGTGGCCAAGTGGGCCATAGAGCTTGCCCCCTTCACCATCTTCTACCAGCCACGCACCACCATCAAGTCACAAGCATTGGCCGACTTCCTCGTCGACTGGGCCGAAACCCAGTACCTGCCGCCTGTTCTAGACTCAACCCATTGGCGGATGCACTTTGACGGGTCAAAGATGCGCACCGGCCTAGGAGCCGGCGTCGTCCTCACCTCCCCCAAAGGCGACAAGCTCAAGTATACCCTGCAGATCCACTTTGCCGCCTCCAACAACGTGGCCGAGTATGAGGCGCTTATCCACGGGCTCCGGATGGCCAAGGAGATTGGCATCCGCCAAGTGTTGTGCTATGGTGACTCAGACTTGGTTGTCTAGCAGTCGTCTAGGGACTGGGACGTGAAGGATGCAAACATGGCAAGCTATCGCTTCCTTGTCCAGCAGATCAGTGGACACTTTGATGGCTGCGAGTTCCTCCACGTACCACGAGCCGACAACATGCAAGCCGACACCTTGGCACGAATCGGCTCCACCCGACAAGCAATACCAGCCGGCGTAGCTTCAGCAGTCGACCCTGGAGCAGGCGGCCTCATAGCTTCAGCAGCCGGCCCAGAGACTGCTCCAGCAGGCGGCCTTGACACTCCAACTCCAACAGACGGACCATCTGTAGCTACGCCGGTTCCTGGCCCGGGGACTGCTCCAGCAGGCGGCCAGGAGGCGCCTGTTCCAGCAGACGGCTCGGGGACTTCGGATGCACAGCAGACGGCTCAGCCCAGCCCTCCGCCTCCCAGCCCAACCACCCTGGTCTCTCTGGCCGAAGCAACAGGAGTCTCAGCACCGTCTTGGGCATAGCCAATCTTCACATTCCTGCTCAGAGGAGAGCTGCCAGCAGAAGAAACTTTGGCACGACAAGTTCAACGCCGAGCTTCAGCATACACCATAGTCAACAAAGAGCTTGTCAGAAGAAGCGCAACGTGTGTCTTCCAGCGCTGTGTAGAAGCAGAGAAGGAGATGGCTATCCTGAAGGACATTCACCAAGGGGAATGTGGCCACCACGCGGCCTCAAGATCCCTCGTCGCCAAAGCTTTCCGCCACGGTTTCTTCTGGCCGACTGCTTTGGATGATGCCAAAGATTTGGTAAGAAAGTGCAACGGCTGCCACCGCTTCAGTTCCAAGAAACATTTGCCGGCTTCTGCACTCAAGACTATTCCGATCACTTGGCCATTTGCCGTCTGGGGCCTGGATATGGTAGGCCCTTTCAAGACAGCCAGAGGAGGCTTGACACATTTACTCGTGGCAATAGATAAATTCACCAAGTGGATCGAAGCCAAACCAATCAAGAAACTCAATGGCCCAACTGTTGTGATGTTCATCGCAGACATCACAGTCCGGTATGGTATACCGCACAACATCATCATCGACAATGACACAAATTTTGCCAAATGCGCACTTGCCCGTTTTTGTGCAACACAGGGCATCCGACTGGACCTAGCATCCGTTGCCCACCCACAGTCCAACGGCCAAGTCGAGCGCGCCAACGGCCTTATCATGTCCGGCATCAAGCCCCGGCTGGTCAAACCTTTGGAGCGATCAGCCGGCTGCTGGATCGAAGAATTGCCGTCTGTCCTTTGGAACAGAACCACTCCGAACAAATCCACCGACTTCACTCCTTTCTTCCTCGTGTACGGGGCCAAGGCCGTCATCCCAACAGATGTTGGGTTTGACTCTCCTCGTGTCACCATGTATACGGAAGCCGAAGCCAAAGAAGCACGCGAAGACGGCGTGGACCTGCTGGAGGAGGCCCGCCTGGTAGCACTCAGCCGCTCCACCATCTACCAGCAGGATCTCCGCCGCTATCACAGCTGGCGAGTCAAGCCACGCTCCTTCCACGAAGGGGACCTTGTGCTCCGGCTGATCCAGCGAACAGCCGGCCAGCACAAGCTCTCGGCTCCTTGGGAAGGACCGTTCATCATCAGCAAGGTACTAGGCAACGATGCCTACTACCTCATTGATGCCCAGAAGCCAAGAGCACGCAAGAGAGACGACTCAGGCAAGGAGTCGGAGCGCCCATGGAACGCAAATCTACTTCGTCGCTTTTATAGCTGAAAAACAGTATGCATCACGCTATCTAATTTATTTTGAGAACCAATGGGACCCTTGAGGAGTTCTCGGGGACTGCCCAACCATTTATCTATATGATAAGAATTATGCCTGTGAATGATTTTGTGTTCACTCCTTTGTCCGGCACCGGAGCCTAGTAGACCGCCCGGGGACTGGCCGCCTAGCTCTATGTCTAAGAAATTCTCCTTAAACAGTCAGACAAGTAATGTGATGGCATCCAAGCCCTCTCCCGCATTATGTCACAGACTCGCAGAACGCGGCTGTCCGACTGGCAGGAGCCAAAGGCAAGAGATGGGGCCCACATGAAAAATGGCTAAGGAAAGAAGACATAGGGCAAGCCGGCCCCTCACATGAGCAGCCGGCTGTCAAACAGCCGGCCAGCTAGTTCTGGGCTTAGCTGCGCCGCCTCTCAGAGGGCGTAATACTTGCCTACCCTGAAAACAGTCAAGTTCCTGACCCAGCCACAGAACCACAGAGTGGCTGTCTGGCTGGCAGGGCGGCAGTTAAAGGAGACGGCAAAAGGAAAACCGCCACAAGGAATCTAGGGCGGGGCTAATCCTAGGACTCGGCACAATTGCATAAAAACCATGCAGCATTAAAGAATATTTACATCCAAAAGGCCTCAAGGGCCGCCTTGCAGTAACAACTTACTGATACACCCAGCGGGTGGAATTGTTCGAATTAACCCTACAAAGTCTTACAGAGAAACAGGAACCGGAAGATACAAAAGAAAAAACTTAAGGCGCAGCAGGCTGGGCAGGCGGCACGACGGAGCCGGCTTCCAACGGGGCCGCCTGGTGGGTCTCGGTCTGGCCGCTTCCTGCGGCAGGCGGGGCCACCACACTTGGTCCGCTTGTCGAGGACTGGTCAGGCTGGCGGCTAGCAGACGGATCCGCCTCCTGGGAGCTGGCCTCCTCATCGCTGCCTTCCTCCTCCTCGTCCCCTTCACTGGAGGCGATCTCCTCGTCCGGCTCCTCCGATGCCGCCAGGTCCAGCCCGAAGTTGCCAGGCAGCACCACATGGCCCCTGTCGTCCAACTCAGGGATGAAGACAGAGGTGTCAGCGTACTCGGCAAGAGCGGCGGCACGTTGGATGAGCTCCTTCTGCACCACGGCCAGCTCAGGCTGAGCCTCCACATGGAAGGTCTCCAGTTGTTCAAGGCTCAGGCCCGGATACCAGCTCTTGACGAATTCCAGGGCGGTCCGCGTGCCAGCCCTTGCTGCGGAGCCCTTCCATGCCTCGAAGCGCTGGCCGGCCGCCTCCAGCCAGTCGGCAGTCCGACTGGGAGTGCGGAGTGCTGGCACACCTGGACAGAGGGCGGCTAGGAGCTGGGCACCAGCACGCTGCAGACGGCGGACCGGCAAGAGACGCACCTGAATGGCAAGAAGCTCCTCGGCCGGGGTCCTGGGCGCGTTGGGTGCGATCGGCCGGCCCGCCTGGCGCCTCACAGCACGCTCGGCCTCGATGGCCTGGGTGGCGGCCACAGAGTAGCCCAGGAAGAACTCTGCCAAAACTAGAAGAAGGATCAGAAGAAAAGAAAGACGGCTGTTACAGACGGCGAATACAAGAGGAAAGGATAGACATCTCACCGTCAACCATGTCTCCAATGGCTACGTAGCCGTCTTGGAGAGCCGCCTCCTTCTCGGCCCAATTCGAGCGCTCGGTCTTGAATTCGGCCCGCACAAGTGTCTCGGCGTCCGACATCTTCCAGAGCTCGACCTTATGGGCCGACGCCTGATCTTCCAGCTCCTTGGCCAGGCGGTCGCGGTCCTGAACGGCAAGACCACACTCTCGCTCCTTAGCAGCCAGCTCCGACTGGGCCTCGCCCAGCTGGTTGCGGAGGCCGGCTGCGATCGCTGGCAAGAGAGGAAGAAAGACAACAAATGTCAGCAGCAAAAAGATAACCTTGGAGTTCCAAGCCGCCTGCTCAGCAGCCGGCTCGGAACTCGAGGACTACACCCAGCGGGTGCGCTGACGCGCCCCCGCAAGGAGAAGAGGTGAAGCACTCACCTTGGTTGTCTGCCAAGGCAGCCTGCAGCTGCGCTAGCTCCTGGCGCTGAGCGTTGTAGGAGGCCACGTGGAGGTTGTGGTACTCCTGCAACGAGACGCAAGATCAACCCACGACGCACACTTTGGAGTTCCAAGCCGCCTGCTCAACAGCCGGCTCGGAACTCGGGGACTACACCCAGTGGGTGCGCTGACACACCCCCACAAAAGAAATTAAAGGAATACAAACAGAAGAACACGAAGCACACATACCCGAATGGAGGACCGTGTGGACACGAACTCCTGCATCGCCGTCTGCACGATGTTGCCCAAGGAGTTGAAGCGGTCGAGGACATCCCGCGATGCGACGCTCAGTGCGCCGCCGCCTCCTGGCCTCCAACCTGACGGCGGCGCGCTGGTCGCCTCATTCTCCGGCGCGGACGAGCTGGCCCCGCCGGCTTCCGCCTACTGCGGCACGGAGACCGCCCTCACAGGGCGCGGACGGGCTGGGGCTCGGTGCGCCGGCTGCGGGCCAGTCACGAGCGTGCCCCCAGCTGGCGGCACCTTCGTCCCCGCTGGCCGGCTGCCCTGCTCCCCAGCAGGCGGCGCAGGAGGCGGTGGTGGCGTCTCCAGAATGACGTAGTCGTCCCCCTCATCGCCTGGAGCCGGCTTCTCGTCAGCAGCCGGCGCTTGGGCCGACGGCTCCAGAGAGCCTGCCTCCGGGAGGACGGTGCGGCCCGCTGGCTGCTGGGAGCCCGATTCCTTCTCCTGGTTTCAGACCGCGTCTGCCTGGGCCTTATTGGCGGCCTCGGCCTCCGCCCTGGCGGCAACGTCGGCCACCGCTCGCTCGCGATCCGCGGCCACGCGTTCCGCGCGCACCTCGCGGGCGTTCCCCTCCGTCGCCTCCCGAAGCACGGCGGCTGGATCCACGCGAGGAGGCGCGGGAGGGGCGTCCGTGCCTCCCCCAACAGAGCCCGCTGGCACCCGCGAGAGGGAAAGTGGCGCGCTGCACGAATGTCCCGAAGAAGCAGGGAGTCAACCAAGAGGGGATCGGCCGAGAAAGATGAGCATCACACAAAGGAGGGATGCAAAACACTTACCCGGACACAATCGGCATGGCCTTGGGCATCTTCGGCGCATTCGCCCTGGCGGCCGCCTCCCGACGCCTCGTGGCGGCGGTCGACAGCCGGAGCTTCTTGGGCGGGGCACCAGACGGCCCTGATGAGGACCGCCGTTTCCCACCGCCGGCTGTGCCAGACGGCCCGGCCTGCTGACTGGCGCAGACGGGTACCTCCTCCACCTCCTCGTCATCATCCTGCCAGCTCTCAACGCCGCCTTCTGGCAGGCCGACCGATGGCTGGCCCCCGCCGCCTGTCACCTCCTCCTCATCCATGGTGACGGCCCCAAGATTGGGGTCGCTTGTGTCGCTCTCGGAGCGATCCGGCTCCAGGGGCGGCCCGGCTGGTCAGAGCCCGGCGCCGGCTGGCCGGGGAAGATCTGAACAAGACATCAGGGTCAGACGGCTACGGCAGCCGGACGAAAAAGAAAGAAAAGAGAGGGTTGAAGAGCTTACTGTGGGCGGCTGGTTGCCGCAGCTGTACGGCGGCTTGCCGAAGGCCCAGCCGGAGTTGGAGACCGTGCAGCTGGAGATGTGGTTCACCACGCGGGCCACCTCCCTGTATGGCAGGGGCTTGGTGCACGTCCGGCTGGGGTCCCGGCGCCCACTCATGTCGCAGATCAGGTGAGGGCGGCGCTGCAGCGGCAGCACCCGACGCTCAGCAAACGTGAGCAACAGATCCACGAAGACGAGGCCCTCACTGTCCCTCAGCTCCCGAAGACGGCGCAACGCGATGGAGGCGCCTTCCGTGAAGGAGGCAGGCCGGGTCCTCCAGGAGTCGCGAGGCTCAGCAGGCGGCCCCGGCAGGCAGATGAAGTCCTGCTCGGGGTTGACGTTGGAGACGTAGAAATACGTCTTCTGTCATTGCTTAACCGACCCCACAAGCTGCGGCACCGGGAAGAAGTTCCTCGTCCCACTGCGCTTCATCGCAATGCACCCCTTGCATTGGGCGGGCACGCTCTGGACGGCGGTGCCGAGCTTCACGTAGAAGAGCTCGGTTTAGAGCTCTATGGTGGGGAGGATGCCGAGGTATGCTTCGCAGAGGACGATGAAGGACGAGAGCGTCATCACCGTGTTCGGCGTAAGGTGGTGGGGTTGGATGTGGAAGAATTCCAGGAAGGAGCGGAAGAAACCACTTGCCGGAAGGCCGAGGCCGCACGGGAAATGCGAGCGGAAGATGACCCGCTCGCCCTGCCGTGGGGCCGGCCTAATCTCCGCCACCGGCGCCAGGCGCACGGCGACCCTGTTGGCCGGGGGCAGCTTCCGCGACCACCGGAGGACGTCAATGTGCTCCTCCAGGACCTCGCTGCCGTCCCACTAGCCATGGTGTCGGGGAGGTGCCGGAGCGGACATGGTTCGGGCGGCTGCTCGCTGCGACGTCAGGGAGAGGAGCGGGAGGAAGCAAGGAAGAAGAAGGAGGACGGGGACGAGTGAGCGCGAGAACGGTGCCAGCTCCTCTCCCCCGGTCTATTTATAGGCCCTGGGCGGCGAAGCCGAGGGGACGGGCGTGGGATCAACCGCTCCACGCCCCGCACGACCCCCGCCTTTTGCACGCCTGATCCGCGCGCATTAAATGCGCGTGGAAGGGTAATCGATTACCCCTGCCACTCTGGATCCGCGCGAGAACCGAGGCCCTGTAGTGACGGGCCCCGGCCCACTGTTACGTCCCGTCACGCGCGTGGGCTGGCAGGCCGACGCGACGGGGCGGTGACGCATGGGGAGCTGCCAACGGTCGGCAGGCCTGCTCGACTGCCCGCCGACCAGGCGGTGCCTTCCCCCCTGTAGGATCGAAAGTAGGTCTAGAGGGGGGTGATTAGACTACTTGACAATATAAAAAATCTGCCTTTAGATCATGCAATGTTTTTGGCAGTTTCACAATTAGGATCAATTCAAGTATCACCCTACACATGCAATTCTAGAGTATAAGCAGCGGAAAGTAAATTGCACATGTAAAAGAGAGGTGGAGAAGATCAAACGCAGTTTGGTGACACGAAGATTTTTGTCGTGGTTCCGATAGGTGGTGCTATCGTACATCCACGTTGATGGAGACTTCAACCCACGGAGGGTAACGGCTGCGCGAGTCCACGGAGGGCTCCACCCACAAAGGGTCCACGAAGAAGCAACCTTGTCTATTCCATCACGGCCTACGCCCACGGAGGACTAGCCTTACTCGGGGTAGATCTTCACGAAGTAGGCGATCTCCTTGCCCTTACAAACTTCTTGGTTCAACTCCACATCTCAAAGACGGAGGCTCCCAAGCAACACCTAACCAATCTAGGAGGCACCACCCTCCAAAAGGTAATAGACGGTGTTGATGATGATGAACTCCTTGCTCTTGTGCTTCAGATGATAATCTCCCCAACACTCAACTCTCCTCACTGATATGGCTGTGGTGGAAGAAAGGTTTGAGTGGAAAGCAACTTGGGAAGGCTAGAGATCAAGTTTCATATGGTAGGAATGGAATGGCTTGATCTCAACACAAGGGTAGGTGGTTCACTTCTCAGAAAGTGTATGGTAGAAGTGGTGGTACTTTCTGATGGCTCTCCTCACGAATGAAGAGGGGGTGGAGGGGTATATATAGCCTCCACACAAAATCCAACCGTTACACACACATTTGACCAATCTCGGTGAGACCGAAGTGAAAACTCGGTCAGACCGAAAGTTCAAATATAGTGAACGTTGGGATTTTCGGTGGGACCGAAAATACCATCTCGGTGTGTCCGAAGTGAGTCAAAGGTTGGAGCTTGCCATCTCGGTCTGACCGAAAACAACAACTCGGATATTCCGAAATGCTGTCAATTGGTTACAGAAGGTTGGCAGTCCATTTTCGGTGAGACCGAAACTCAGAATCGGATGGACCGAGAAATTAGGGTTTGGGGAAATAACTGAAGTGGTTCATCTCGGTGGGACTGAGTTTGCAGAATCGGTTTGTCCGAGATTACTTATGAGTGTGTTGAATAGTGAAGAGTGCTGATAGTTGAGGGAGCTAGATCACCAAGCACTTGAGCAACTAGATCATTAACACAACCTCATCCCCTTTTAATAGTATTGGCTTTTCCTATGGACTCAATGTGATCTTTGATCACTAAACCAAAAATAGAGTCTTGAGCTTTTGCCAATGCTTGTCTTAGCATTTTGAGGGGTCCACTTCTTCAGACATTTCCATACCCATATCATCGAACTTTTCTGAAATGATTCTCAAGTAAATATTAGTCCAATGATATATATGTTGTTATTAATTACCAAAACCACCCGGGGATTAGTTGCACTTTCAATCTCCCCCTTTTTGGTAATTGATGACAACATATATATCAAAGCTTCGACAAAGGATATAATCAATGAATGATATCGTCGCTTTGAGAAGTATGTGATAAACAAGAGCTCCCCCTAAATTTGTGCATTATTTAAAATTTGCGTTTGAATGCAAATGCACAATCGATTAGGATTATGGGTCACTCTTCCATGTCACATACATCTTGGTGGAGCGCACAAAATGATAAGAATGAGTAACATGCACTCAATCACCAAGACAAGAGTAAATAGCCATACAATAAGGAATAGCATATGATAAGCAATAAGCACAAATTAAGGCATAGTATGACTAAGCACTCATTAAGGTAGCATCAAACGTGGTAGCAAGCACACTTAAAGTATCAGGAATCAAAAGAAATCACTGTATCTCAAAGAAAACCGGCAAAAGAACGAAAGACGAAAGAGCACTCTCTCTCTCGAAGCCCTATGATCTATAACAATTTCTCCCCCTTTGGCAACAAGTTACCAAAAAGTTCGAAAAGGTATAGAGCTAAGCGTCACTGCGGGCTCTGCTGGCGGCTCCCGTCTGGGTAGATGTCGGTGTAGAGATAGCTGCATCGACGAAGACTTCTGCTGAAGTCTGCGGTGGAGGAGTGGATGCTGGAGCTGGAGGAACTGCTGGAGCTGTAGCTGGTGCTGAAGTGGTATCCCTGGAGTCTGTCACTGGGATAGCTGCAGATCTGGATCCTCTGGGAACCTGAGCAGTCTGGCGATGAGAGTCCTGGACTAGATCATCCTGCATAAGCTCTGCTCTCTCCTGCCTTGTCTCCTCCATGTCTGCCTCAAGCTTGTTGACAAACACCTGAATCTCAGTCAGCTTCACGTCCAGAGCGTGGATCTTGTCCTCGACAATCCTCTCTAGGCTCTCCTGAGATTGCTCAATGCTGGCCAGGCGTTGTTCAATCCTTTGGGTAGCTTCAAGAATTTGTTCTCCAAAGCTCTTTGGCTTAGCTGCTGCTGCTGCTGCCTCTTTGTCAGCTTTAGCCTTCTTCGCAGCTTCGATTTTGGCCTGTCCTTCAACTGAGGTAGGATCCTCTTCATCCATCACAACTACGTTGTCCTCATGCTCTGGCTGCAGTGGCAAGTGCTTCCTATCCAACATGAATTTGCCCGTGCCAAACTTGGCGTTGATGAGCATCTGTATCTGCGGTGCAAACCCACACGACCTCTTCTGGTCAGCTGCAGTCCTCTTAATGGTCTCTACCATCAAGTCCATCACCTTAAAAGGTGCCTTCTCATCGAGAATGTGCAGCATGTTGATAGAATAGCCTCGAATCATCCGGTGGTCTCCAGACTTAGGCATCAAAGTATGCCTCAGAATGGTGTTAGTGGTGGTCAGACCTGCCTGGAGATAGTACACTGAGCCAAGCTTCCATCCTTCCAAATCAGCAGCTGGGATCTCCTTGTACATGTTCTTCATGGAATCATGACTCTTCTTAGGAATCCCATAGACATCAATGTCGTCCTCTCTCTGCACTGGAGCGTTCAGAAGTTCTGCCCATTCTTCAACAGTCGAAGAAAACCTTTGACCTTCAGTCATCCAGGTGATCTTGCCATCAGGATAGAAGTGGGCTGTGGCATAGAACTGCATGATCATCTCGTCATTCCAAGCTGTCAGCTCTTGACCCACAAAATCAGCAACTCCACATGCAGTAAAGCTCTCATGCACATGGGGAAAGAAGTCCCGGTGCTCTTCACTGTCAATATACTTCCAGTCAACATACCTGGTGTCAGCAACAATGGGCTTCTTATCCATCAGCACGGTCTCATAGAAATCCTGCTGCTCTCTGGTGTGGAATCTGGGGTCCACAGCAGTCCTTCTCCTTACAGCATATGGATCAGACTGTCTCCATAGCCTGAGACCTTTGTCCTTTCTTGCCTTCATGTCCTCAGCTTGAGGATGAGCATCATTGTGAAGTGGCAACTTGGGACGGAGCTTAAGCAGCACATGCTCTTCATCTGATTCAGACGGTGGCATCTCACCTTTCTTCTTCTCAGAAGCTGGAATGCTTCTGGTTGTTCTCTTGGGCTTGGCTGGAGCTGCCTTGGCTGGAGCAGGCTTCTTGGGCTTAGAAGAGGCTTGAGCCCGAATAGCATCACCCATGAACTTAGCTTTCTGAGGAGGAGGCTGGGGTGCTTCTTCTTCTTCTTCTTCAGCATCAACTTGAGGTTCAGCATATACTACCCTCTTCCTTTTGGAAGTCTTCTTCACCTTGCTTGGAGCAGGCTCTTCCAAGTTGAGCTTCTTTGCAACTGCTGACTGCTTCACTTTGCTTGTGCCTTTCCTTGACTGCTGCCCTTGGTGCTCTTTGGCAACCACATTCCTCTTGGGCTTGGAGGTAACTTCCTCAGCAACAAAGTCAGAGTCCTCATCATCAGAAGTTCTCTTCTTCCTGGTTCTGGTGGCTGCAGGAGGCAAACCACTAGGGGTGCTCCTCTCACCATCATCACTGGAGCTGCTAGCAGGACTTGTATCTGCCTCTGGAATTTCAGCAAACGGTGATTCAGACCTGTTCTGGCTGTCACTGACATCTGACATGGCTGAAAAACCTGTGAAAAGATAAGGTATAGGCAGAGTAGAAGAGTTATCACAACTGCAGAGGTTTTTGCAAAAAGAATGAGTTCAAAACTTAGTTTTGAGTTTTCACAGAATGTATTTCGGTCAAACCGATTTCAGGTTTCGGTGCAACCGAAGTGCTCAACAGAAACCTACACACCACTTTCGGTCAGACCGAAATGGGTTTCGGTCCTACCGATAACTTAGGGTTTCACTGAAACTACTTTTCGGTCGTTCCGATTGGCACAACTCGGTTAAACCGAATTATGCAGTGCAATGGCCAGAGGCCAAATCGGTCATTCCGAGTTTCAAAAATCGGCTTCACCGAGATGCATTCCGTGGAAACCTAAACCTAAGAATTTTCCTCGAAACTAGAAGATCTGAACTATTGTATGGGGAACATATCAAACGTGGATTGAATCATGGCAAGCCTATCGTGCAAGAATCGGAAGGGGAGCACGAAAAGGGGTCGGGACACACCCTAACTTGGTGGTGTCCCTCTACGGCGGCAACGGTGGAGATGATTACCGTTGACGGCGGCGGAGACCTGCGGCGAAGGCGCACAGGCGACGAAGGCGACGATCCGTAGACCAGGGCGGCGGCAGCAGGGGTCTTGGGGGCGAACGGTTTGAAGAATGAAATCGCGCGCAGCCCCTCAGGTATATATAACCCCATGCTGTCGGTGGGACCGAGTTGAAAAACTCGGTGTCACCGAGATGTATAACTGCTGTGCAGTTACACATATCGGTCAGACCGAGATTTTGAACTCGGTTTCACCGAGATGAAACCTAGATCAGTCTAAGCGTTTCGGTTGGACCGAGATTGAGAAGCCGGTCAGACCGAAATAGACTTAGAAGGTTTTGGAAGTCAGCCTTAGACGAATCGGGGGTTCCGAGTGCTCCTCACTCGGACTGTCCGAAAAAGACTTGTTCAAAGTTGTGATATGAGCATGAATAGAATTTGAGACAAGAAAGCATAGATAGCTAGGGAAGGTGCTTAGGCATTCTTGTCCATCCATTTGGCCAGAAGGAGAAAACAAAACAATCAAAACAACAAATGGATGTCCTTGAATGGATAAAATCATGCATTCAACATGCTCACACAATAAGATAGCAACTGAAATATGTGTCAAACATGCACAACCAATCACTCTAGCTACTAGCACACAATTTGTCGATGACTAGGTCATCTATATATGAGTATATTGACTTAGGAGCCAAATGAGAACATTTGATCATAGGTCATACTCATCGTTTAAGCACAAGTGGGGTTACCACTTTTACATAAAGCATTTATGTGTTCACATCATTTGGAGATGCTTTAGCTCAATTTTTAGAGCAAAGCTCCCCCTAGATGTGAGAACCCCTTTTAAAGGGTCAAACTAACCTTGGGTTGTCGTAGAAGACTTCATGTAGATGTTGAAGATGTGGATGCTCAATGTTGATGCAGATCATCAAGAGTTGGGAGCAATCCTTTGGATTAGGGCACTTTCAATACCTACATGGGTTAGTCCCACAAGGAACAAACAAGAATATCCACAGACATAGAGTGAAGTTCACAAAAGATGATGTCCATGAAAGCAATGATTACCTTGTCCCTTGACTTACCAACAAGAGGGTTTGTGACTCCATGAACAAGTGCATGATGTGGAAGTTGACTGCACAAGTTCTTGCCAAAAAGAATATGAGTGAAGTTTGTTGGCGGAGTCACCCTCAAGAACCTACTAGTTCTTCTTCTTTGGGATCCACATCATCTTGATGGGAATCCTTGGTGTTGTAGTTGAGCTTGACGAAGTAGAACTTGATGTGTCCTTGGGAACCCACTTGACCATGGCTTGAGGTGCTTCAATGAATGCATCAATCTCCTCTTGAAGCTTGTCCTTGGCCTTTAGCTTGTGGTCTTGTGGTGGAAGGTCATCTTGAGCTTGTTCCACATTGGAAGAAGTAGGATCATACTTCTCCTTTTGTGAGACAAACTGTGGAGTAGGGTATCGACCTTCTTCCCACTCAACACCTTCGGCGTTGAACTTTCGCTCAAAACCAATCCCTTGATTCTTCCGGTGTCTTCCTTGTTTGCGAACAATCTCCTCAAAGTTCTTGCTTCCGGCAAGACTCTTGTAGACACCTTTCTCTATGATTTCCTTCAATAAGCTATTTTCTTGCTCAAGTGTAACTTGGCTTGAAACATTGTTAGTGGAATCAAGAGAACTACTAGAAGCAACAATATTGGATTTAACATTGTTATTGTTACTACTAGAGGAAAAATTTTTCTTATGCTTGTCATGCTTAGTCTTAATAGGTGGCAAGAAATTAGACAAGAGAAGTCGTTTGGCAAGATATGAAGAACTCTTCTTTCGAAGATCGTCATTGATCGCTTTTAGAAACTCATGTTCTTGCTCTAGAGTGAGCTTCTCGAAGCGTAGCTTCTCATGAGATCTTAGGAGCTCTCTATGATCTTCTTGAGTTGTTTCATGAGCTAACTTAAGATTGTTTAGTTCTTTAGTTAGACGCTCAATCTCCTTCATAGCATTGTCATTCGACTCTTCTCGACTATAAAGACTACTAGCATTTTCATCATTACTAAGCTCACTAGATTTATCATGCAAGAGCTCATCTTCACCAAGCAAGTCATCCTCATCACTATCAAAGTGAATGAATTCAGGGTGTGTTACCTTGGGACCTTTAGCCATGAAGCATCTTCCAATTCCCTCATTTGGTGAATCAAATAAGTCGTAGGAGTTGGAGTTGGAGGATACGAGTGCAAGTCCGGCAACACCTTCATCTTGACTATAGTCGGAGTCGGAGTGATAGCTTCCATCGGATTGATTGTCGGAGTCGGAGCGGGAGACCCATTCACCAACATGAGCTTGATGTCTTCTTCTTGTGTAGCTCCTTGATGACTTGTCTTTCCTCTCCGAATCCTTGCTTCTCCGAGAGGGTCTTCGTTCATAACGATCATCTCTACTCCTTCTCTCTCTCCGAGGTGACTCATCTCTTGCTCTTCTTCTTGGAGATTCTTCTCTTCTTTTGTGGGGAGCCGTACACTCATTTGAGAAGTGTCCGGGTCTTCCACAATTGTAGCAGTTTCGATCACGACTAGAAGATCTCTTTTCATCATATGATCTAGACTTTGAGCTTCTTTCTTTGCCTCTATTCTTGTAGAACTTGTTGAAGTTCTTGACCATTAGGCTTATCTCTTCATTGGAAATTAGCTTGTCACTTGAGGTAGTAGGAGCATCACTTGTAGCTTTGTAAGCACCACTTGACTTGTTGTGAAGCTCTTCCTTATCCTTAAGTGTCATCTCATGAGCAACAATTCTTCCAATGACTTCAGTTGGCTTGAGAGTCTTGTAGTTTGGCATCATTTGGATCAAAGTGCACACGGTGTCATACTTTCCATCCAAAGCTCTGAGAATCTTCTTAATGATGAATCGGTCGGTCATTTCTTCGCTTCCTAAGCCGGCAATCTCATTTGTGATGTGAGCAAGCCTAGAGTACATTTCAGCGACTCCTTCACCATCCTTCATCTTGAACTTGTCAAGTTGACCTTGAAGAATATCTAGCTTTGATTCCTTCACAGATTCAGTACCTTCGTGCATTTCAACCAAAGTATCCCAAATCTCCTTAGCATTCTCAAGACGACTGATTTTGTTGAACTCTTCGGGACACAAAGCATTGAAGAGAATGTCACAAGCTTGAGCATTGTTTTGCAACATCCGCAACTCTTCGGGTGTAGCTTCGCGATCCGGAACTTTTCCTTCTTCAAAGAAATCACCTTGCATGCCAACACAAATAATGCCCCATGCGGCTGGGTTATGACCAAGAATATGCATTTTCATTTTATGCTTCCAACTAGCAAAATTTGTACCATCAAAGTAAGGACCTCTACGATAATTACCCTCACTAGACGCCATACTCTCCTAGGTTGTGAAACCAAGCTTATGGAGTCCAATGCAATGGAAACCAAGGCAATGGAGACCAAAGCTCTGATACCACTTGTAGGATCGAAAGTAGGTCTAGAGGGGGGTGATTAGACTACTTGACAATATAAAAAAATCTGCCTTTAGATCATGCAATGTTTTTGGCAGTTTCACAATTAAGATCAATTCAAGTATCACCCTACACATGCAATTCTAGAGTATAAGCAGCGGAAAGTAAATTGCACATGTAAAAGAGAGGTGGAGAAGATCAAACGCAGTTTGGTGACACGAAGATTTTTGTCGTGGTTCCGATAGGTGGTGCTATCGTACATCCACGTTGATGGAGACTTCAACCCACGGAGGGTAACGGCTGCGCGAGTCCACGGAGGGCTCCACCCACGAAGGGTCCACGAAGAAGCAACCTTGTCTATTCCATCATGGCCTACGCCCATGGAGGACTAGCCTTACTCGGGGTAGATCTTCACGAAGTAGGCGATCTCCTTGCCCTTACAAACTTCTTGGTTCAACTCCACATCTCAAGACGGAGGCTCCCAAGCGACACCTAACCAATCTAGGAGGCACCACCCCCCAAAAGGTAATAGACGGTGTTGATGATGATGAACTCCTTGCTCTTGTGCTTCAGATGATAATCTCCCCAACACTCAACTCTCCTCACTGATATAGCTGTGGTGGAAGAAAGGTTTGAGTGGAAAGCAACTTGGGAAGGCTAGAGATCAAGTTTCATATGGTAGGAATGGAATGGCTTGATCTCAACACAAGGGTAGGTGGTTCACTTCTCAGAAAGTGTATGGTAGAAGTGGTGGTACTTTCTGATGGCTCTCCTCACGAATGAAGAGGGGGTGGAGGGGTATATATAGCCTCCACACAAAATCCAACCATTACACACACATTTGACCAATCTCGGTGAGACCGAAGTGAAAACTCGGTCAGACCGAAAGTTCAAATATAGTGAACGTTGGGATTTTCGGTGGGACCGAAAATACCATCTCGGTGTGTCCGAAGTGAGTCAAAGGTTGGAGCTTGCCATCTCGGTGTGACCGAAAACAACAACTCGGATATTCCGAAATGCTGTCAATTGGTTACAGAAGGTTGGCAGTCCATTTTCGGTGAGACCAAAACTCAGAATCGGATGGACCGAGAAATTAGGGTTTGGGGAAATAACTGAAGTGGTTCATCTCGGTGGGACTGAGTTTGCAGAATCGGTTTGTCCGAGATTACTTATGAGTGTGTTGAATAGTGAAGAGTGCTGATAGTTGAGGGAGCTAGATCACCAAGCACTTGAGCAACTAGATCATTAACACAACCTCATCCCCTTTTAATAGTATTGGCTTTTCCTATGGACTCAATGTGATCTTTGATCACTAAACCAAAAATAGAGTCTTGAGCTTTTGCCAATGCTTGTCTTAGCATTTTGAGGGGTCCACTTCTTCAGACATTTCCATACCCATATCATCGAACTTTTCTGAAATGATTCTCAAGTAAATATTAGTCCAATGATGTATATGTTGTTATTAATTACCAAAACCACCCGGGGATTAGTTGCACTTTCACCCCCGAAGATTCAAAGTAAACGGTTCGGCTGTCGGAGGCCGGCTCTATCAACGCAAGGCCGGCAGCCGGTAGACGGATCTCTATGGAAGACGGCTGGAGGATGCTGAACCTGTCTAAGGAGGGAAGCTGCTGGAACCCCTCGACCCTCCAGCACCCGTCGTGGAGTTCCACCAGCTTCGGGGACTACTGTCGGAGATATTGACCATGGGTACCCTCGGTGACCACCCTTGGTATTTCAAGACGAATAATAGCTGCCAGCTCCACCCCGGCCATCTGCTCCTCGGGACGCCTCCTAGGGTAGCCTGCCCTAGGAGCCGGCTGCCAGCACTCGGCAGGGACCCAACAGGCGGCGGCGCTAGTACCAACAGCTAGCAGACGGTCCCGCGTCCCTCCCTCGGGGCACGTGCTGGGGGACCCCCACGCAGCAGAGACATGGCTACAGGTGAACATGTCCTTAGAGAATCTATAAGGGCGTGGCTACAGTGAACGTGTACCTTATGAATATCTCCTAAGCGGCGGGTCACTGTAGCCACGTTGCTCGTGACCAAGTATCGGTCAGAGGAGGCCACGATCCCACTACTCACAGACGGCAGGGCCAACAGGCGGCTGGCCCCATTGGTCAGCGAGTAGCTCATAAACAAGCCGCCCCTGGCAGACGGCCAGGGGAGACGGGCGCCTGGTAGCAGGCGGCAAACCTCGCCCTAGAAGTCTGGACCTCATCAAGATGACAAGACAGTGCGTGGCGGCAGTGTACGGCAGGAGACGGCGGCACTGTAGCCACTTCCCTCCTGACGAGGCTGTCGTCAGCAGAGGCGCGTCTATAGTGAAAGAAAATCACGCGGGCCCGCGGGCGGCGGGCCCTAGCAGGCTGGTGGCAAGGCCGGCGCCGTAAGACACTGACGGCTGGGAGCCACACCGTCGAGATTACCATTGTACCCCTGGGGGGTAGGCCTATATAAACCCCCCAGGGTCCTCCATGAGGAGGGGTTAGAAGGTTATGAGATTGAACCCTAGAAAAGAGAGAGGAGGTGAGCTAGCCTTGTTCATCTTCTTCCTCTAGACCACACAGCTCGAGGAGCAACCTTGTAGCTACCATAGTGACATCAGTCATGACGCGGAGCCCCCGTAGAGCAGGACTAGGGGTGTTATCTCCTCGGAGAGCCCCGAACCTGGGTAAGATCTGTAGGCGTCCTCAGTTCCGCCTCATCCCGCTTCCCGAGCCCGGCGACGTTCTTTTGACCCCATGCATGATAAGCCATCCGTTCGCATATGTCGCTCCAAAACCCCGACAAACATATCTATCATTTGTTTTTGTTTTGATTGTGGTATCCAAGTTGCTTTGATGTCAAGTGTTGATTCCACACCTTTCCTAATCAGTGTTCTCATATTTCTATGGGAGTGCTAATCCTTCTTGATCATCGAGATTTTTATGTAAATTCTATTCAACCGACGTGCTTCTCTTCAGGTTAACCCGATCCTTTCATTATGTGCAAGACCAATTCTCAGTTTTCGCAATGGTGTCTGTTTCGTTCGTCTCAAGTTGCCTTTGTTTTTCCCACCCTCCCACCCTTGTTCTTCTTAGAGCCAGAATTCTTAATCAAGTATCCATTATATTCATGTGAAGTCTCTTCATTTTTTCCTTCGATGTCGTTTATCCGGTGATTTCTCATGAATATGCTAAGGAAGCTTCAAGTTTATCATTCTCCATTCTCGTTTCTTCTCTGGTGGACTAAACTCAAGCTTCGGTGTTAATCATATCTTTTACTCTTGTTTCACTTGTTTTCCCATGTTGGAATTTCTTATCCTAAGTCTCTCTTATTATTCAACTCTCTCTAATTCTTCTCCGGTGTGCTGAAGATATCTCAGAAGATTCGCATTTCCATTCTCAATCCGTTCAAGCTATTTCGAGGTTGTTATCTCGTTCAAGTCATTTAATTTAACCGGTGCAATCTCTCTTTCAAGGATCATTTCCATCGGTGTTTCTTTTGAGTGGGCCCTAACCCAGAGGTCTTTCCCAGGATCTTACCTGACACTTCTAAATTTTTCCTGAGTTATTGTCAAATTCTTTTCCCGACGTTTCCCGACGATCAGTAGTGGTTCCTACTAGGGCCGATCGGGCATAGTGGATGGTTATCTTCTTTTCATTTGGATTTGTCCGTAGTTGGACGATGATTGTATTTGGATGAATGTATGACTTATTTATGCATTGTGTGAAGTGGCGATTATAAGACAACTATGTATTTTTTTTCTTTGTTCTTGTACATGGGAATGTGTGAATATAACCTTCTTGCGATCATACCAAAATGCGATTATGCCTCTAAGTCGTGCCTCGACACGTGGGAGATATAGTCGCATCTTGGGCGTTACACCACACCACCTGCCCACTGGGGTACAGGGCGCGCCCACCCCCTGGGTGCGCCCCCTGCCTCGTGGGCCCCACGTGACCCCCTCCACTTATTCCAGCACCCACACACTTCATCTTCCTCCAGAAAAAAATCCTCCCATAGCTCAAACTCGTGTTCTACCTCATCTTGCTGCCATTTTCGATCTCTGTGTTCAAAGCTCAAGAACAGGGTCACCCTAAACCCTCCATTGGTCCAATTAGTTTTTGTTCTAGTGCTTTATTTATTGCAAATTTTTGCTGCCAAGTTGACCCTGTTCTTGAGCTTGCATGTCAAAATTATGTGGTCCCAAGTAGTTCTAATGCATGATATAGTCTCTAGGCACTTGTGGAAGTAGTTGCTATCAATCTTGTTGAGTTTGGTTCACTTTTATTTTGAGTCACTAAAAATTTCAGAAATTGTTGAGGAAAAAATACATAGGAAAATTTACCAAGGTGGTTCCTCAAGGAAGCAAGGACCAAGGCTCGCGATACGTGAGCCGGATGATGAACTACCGAGGGAAGCTCAAGTACGGCCTTGTGAATGGCCGTCGGAGGAGTTTATGGTCCAGGCAGGCATCAAGGAATAATTTGACACGTATATGCGTAATGTTGATCTTGAGGACTTCATGTGAGATAAGTGCCCACAGTACCACTACTTAACTGATTCCTTTGTGAGAAGGTTTAAATTTACATCTTCATGTAATTCTCACACTGTCTTATTTGATCTTTATGATAAATCTTATACCATGGACTTAGAAGATTTTAATGATGGCTTTAAACTTCCGCAGTGGGGTAATGTTGGTGAACCTAGAAAATCTGAATATAAGGACTTTTTAGCTAGTATCAATGTGGGGGGGATCTAGAGAAATCACACAAGCTAACATAGGGAGCATTCATTTTCCTTCCATACATTATTTTGCTCTCTTCATTGGTAGATGTATTAACGGTAAAGATGAGGCTTGCTACATGCGCGTTCTAGATCTTAGTGTCCTCAAAAGTGCGGTACTAGGTGATAAACAATATAATTTGGGGGCTATTATTGCACGAAGGTTACATCTTAATGGTTTAAGTGGAGATTTGTTTGGTGGAATTTATGCAACTCGTGTGGCTAATTATCTTCATGTACCCATACACGAGAACGATGCGAAGTTGCCTCCCGCTTATCTAGATTATAATGTTATGGTTCGCCATCAGTTTGTTGAGAGGAATGAACAATCCCTCCAGTACCGACTAATCTTTGACAGGCGTCGCACTATCCATATTGCTCTCCATGCTCCTATTTTCTTTGACTTTCAGGCGAAAAGGAGATATATTATAACCAGGGAGGAGGCGAACGAGTATGAAGGGAGGACAGAAGCGGCTCGTCTCCAAGCTGCAGCTCATCAGGCAATAGCCGCTGCATCTTAGTACAACCCCAACTACGACTTTGGATATCCGTTAGGCCAGTACTGGCCATAGACCAACCTTAGGCCAAAAGCCTAAGCTTGGGGGAGTATGTATTTCTCACCTACATTACATTCATGTTCACACACTCATTCTAATTGTCGGTGCTCATACTTTTTCATTGTACCATCCATGCTAGTTTAATTTCTTTTCTTACCCTTTTTCTTGTGTGTTAGAAAAACCTTAAGAAAAACAAAAAAAATAGTTGTAGCTATTAGCTAGTTTACTTTCCATGCATGTAGTAGTAGTAATTAAAAGAAAACCCAAAAAGATTTCTCGTTCTTCTTTTGCCTGTTGGGAGCTTTCCCATGTAAATAGTTTTATTTCTTTTCTTTTCTTTGGGATCAAGAGGAGAAGACCATGATGAAAATGTTTAGTGTCTCTCATATGCATTACTGTTGATTTAACCAAGAGCCATATTACTTTGTCTTCTCCCTTGTATTGAATGCTTGCAGATTCTAGCTTAGCCCAATGCACGTGCACTATTATTATTATCCACACCGTTCGGTCGTGCGAGTGAAAGGCAATAATGACGATATATGATGAACTGATTGAGATGAGAGAAGCTGGTATGAACTCGACTTACCTTGTTTTGTAAATATGAATAGTTCATCATTCCTGATTCAGCCTATTATGAATGAAACATGCTTGCAATGACAATTAGAGATTATAGTTGCTCATGCCATGCTTAATTAGCTAGGAGTTTATAATGGTCTTCCTTGCGTGCCAACATGATATTAAAATGGTTGTGATGTGGTATGATAGGGTGGTATCCTCCTTTGAACGATTCAAGTGATTTGACTTGGCACATGTTCACGCATGTAGTTGAAACAAAATCAACATAGCCTCCACGATATTTATGATTTTGGTGATTTATATCCTACTCATGCTTGCACTCATTGTTGATTAATTTTAATGCATGTTCATGACTGTTGTCGCTCTCTAGCTGGTCACTTCCCAGTCTCTTTCTAGCCTTCACTTGTACTAAGCGGGAATACTGCTTGTGCATCCACTTCCAAAACCCCAAAGTTATCCCATATGAGTCCACCATACCTTCCTATATGCGGCACTTACATATCGTTCCAAGTAAATTTGTATGTGCCAAACTCTAAACCTTCAAATGAAATTTTGTTTTGTATGCTCGAACAACTCATGTGTCAACTAGGGAAGTCTATATCTTCCATGCTAGGTGGGTTATTCTCACGATGAGTGGACTCCGCTCATCATTCACGAGAAAATGGTCGGTAACCGGGATGCCCAGTCCCATGCTCAAATCAAATCAAAATAATTAAACAAAACTCCCCCAGGGTTGTTGTTGGTATGGACGGTACCCGTTGTTTCGGGTCAGCCGTGGAGTGTGCTTGTTGGTGGTGGGAGGTATAAACTTTACCATTCTATTTGGGAACCGCCTATAATATGTGTGGCATGGAAGATATCGAGATCTCTTGGTTGTTATGTTGACAATGAAAGTATACCGCTCAAAATATTATTCATCTCTATTTCAAAACTCGAGTTCTGGCACCTCTGCAAATCCCTGCTTCCCTCTGCGAAGGGCCTTTCTATTTACTTTTATGTTGAGTCATCATCCTCTTATTAAAAAGCACCAGTTAGAGAGCACCGCTGTCATTTGCATATATTGCTATTAATTTACATTGAGTATGATTGTGATTGGATCTCTTTTACCATGAATTACAATGTCTAGTCAGTCCTTGATCTTCATAGGTGCTCTGCATTTATGTTTTGCGGTCTCAGAAAGGGCTAGCGAGATACCATCTTGTTATATCATATTATGATTGTGTTGAGAAAGTGTTGTCATCCGAGGTTTATTATTATTGCTCGCCAGTTGATTATGCCATTGATATGAGTAAACATGAGACCTGAAAGTTATTGTCAATGTGTTTAGTTCATAATCTTTGCTGAAAACTTGAATGTTGGCTTTACATATTTGCAACAACAAGAGCAAACAGAGTTTGTCAAAGTTTTTCTTTATCACTTTCAGTTTGTCAACTGAATTGCTTGAGGACAAGCAAAGGTTTAAGCTTGGGGGAGTTGATACGTCTCCAACGTATCTACTTTTCCAAACACTTTTGCACTTGTTTTGGACTCTAACTTGCATGATTTGAATGGAACTAACCCGGACTAACGTTGTTTCCAACAGAACTGCCATGGTCTTATTTTTGTGCAGAAATAGAAGTTCTCGGAATGACCTGAAAATCAACGGAGAATATTTTTGGAATATATAAAAAATACTGGCGAAAGAATCAAGACCAAGGGGCCCACACCCTGTCCACGAGGGTGGGGGCGCGCCCCCTGTCTCGTGGGCCCCCTAACGCTCCACCGACCTCAACCCCAACTCCATATATTCATGTTCAGGGAGAAAAAATCAGAGAGAAGGATTCATCGCATTTTCTGATACGGAGCCGCAGCCAAGCCCTAATCTCTCCCGAGAGGGCTGATCTGGAGTCCGTTCGGGGCTCCGGAGAGTGGAGATCGTCGCCGTCGTCATCATCAACCTTCCTCCATCACCAATTCAATGATGCTCACCGCCGTGCGTGAGTAATTCCATCGTAGGCTTGTTGGACGGTGATGGGTTGGATAAGATTTATCATGTAATCGAGTTAGTTTTGTTAGGGTTTGATCCCTAGTACCCATTATGTTCTAAGATTGATGTTGCTATGACTTTGCCATGCTTAATGCTTGTCACTAGGGCCCGAGTGCCATGATTTAAGATATGAACGTATTATGTTTTCATGAATATATGTGAGTTCTTGATCCTATCTTGCAAGTCATTAGTCACCTACTATGTGTTATTATCCGGCAACCCCGAAGTGACAATAATCGGGACCACTCCCGGTGATGACCGTAGTTTGAGGAGTTCATGTATTCACTAAGTGTTAATGCTTTGGTCTGGTACTCTATTAAAAGGGGGCCTTAATATCCCTTAGTTTCCAATAGGACCCCGCTGCCACGGGAGGGTAGGACAAAAGATGTCATGCAAGTTCTTTTCCATAAGCATGTATGACTATAATCGGAATACATGCCTACATTACATTGATGAACTAGAGCTAGTTCTGTGTCACCCTATGTTATAACTATTACATGAGGAATCGCATCCAACATAATTATCCATCACTGATCCAATGCCTACGAGCTTTTCACATATTGCTCCTTGCTTAGTTACTTTACCACTGATGCTGTTACAATCACTACTAAACTATTATTGTTACTTTTGCCACTGTTACCGTTACTTCCATACTACTTTGCTACTAAATACTTTGCTGCAGATATTAAGTCTTCCTGGTGTGGTTGAATTGGCAACTCAACTGCTAATACTTGAGAGTATTATTTGGCTCCCCTTATGTCGAATCAATAAATTTGGGTTGAATACTCTACCCTCGAAAACTATTGCGATCCCCTACACTTGTGGGTTATCACATCATGAATGAATTCCACAATGTAGCTATCACATAAAGCATTCTTTTCATGATCCACAAGCATAGAAATTGTATTACTCTCCACATAAGAAAATTTATTCTCATGAATAGTACTGGGAACAAACTCAACAAAATAACTATCATGGGATTGAAAATTAAAATCATGATGACAAATTTCATGCTTATAATTATTCTCTATAGCATATACCTCATCGCCATAATCATCATAGATAGTAACTTTGTTATCATAGTCAATCGGAACCTCTTCCAAAATAATGGAATCATTGTTAAATAAAGTCATGACCTCTCCAACTCCACTTCCATCAATATAATCATCATAAATATGAGGCATGATTTCATCATAATAAAGTTTCTCATCAAAACATGGGGGACTAAAAATATCATCTTCATCAAATATAGCATCCCCAATCTTATGGCTTTGCATATTATTAGCATCATGGATATTCAAAGAGTTCATACCAACAACATTGCAATCATGCTCATCATTTATGCCAAACATTTTATAGCACTCCTCTTGTAAGGGCATATTTCTCCCTAAGTGGTTTTGGTGGTTGATGACAATGCATTTGTGGAATAATCATGTGCATTGAGCATTTCAGATATCTCATGTCTAGGCACAAGACGATTAACTGCCCCTCGGAGTCAATCGAAGACGACGTTTCCTTTTGTTTCTTTTCGGTGGAATTGAGTCATAGGAAAGCCGTACTGTTAAGAGGGGTCCGCTTCGGAAATGTTAGGGTGGAATCAACACGTACACATCTATCCATTTGCACCACCTTTCCTTCGATTCTCTAGAGCTCCGGTCGTTTTCCTTGTCGTCGCAAAAATAGAGGCTTCCAACTACTATTAGTTTGTGGCATGCAGTAGTACCGCTCAAAGGAGCGGTAGTACCGCAGGGACCCATGGTAGTACCGCCATGCAGTCGCGGTAGTACCGTGCCATGTTTGCGGTAGTACCGTGGCCTCTGCCCCAGCCTCATGGCTAGCGCGGAAGTAGGAGCGGAAGTAATTTTTTACTTCCACACCCTACGCGGTAGTACCGCTCCTGGTGAGCGGTAGTACCGTGTCGGGTTTTTGCATCGATCGAAACTCTGCGGAAGTAGCCACGGATGTAATTTTATTAGTCCGTGCTCTTCCCAGCCCGAACTGAACCCTGCCTTGCGGTAGTACCGCTCCAGCAGTACTACCGCTCATTGCTATACGCAACAGGGCCATGTCTGGCCCTGTCGCACCAGCGGTAGTACCGCACCCCGTACGATAGTACTGCATGGCCTTACGGTAGTACCACAAGTCTTGTGCCGTAGTACCGCATGTCGCGGGTAGAGTTAGTGGATAACAGTTGGATTTGTTCTTCCACTATATAAGTGGAGTCTTCTTCTCCAAGAAGACTTCCCTCTTCCTCCCCAAGCTCCATTGTTGCTCAAAGCTCTATTTCCGCCCTATCTCTCTCCCCAGCCAATCAAACTGGTTGATTACCTAGGGATTGGTTAAGAAGGCATCGACCTACAATTCCACCAAGAGAAATTTGATTCCCCCCACTAATCCCTTGTGGATTTTGTTACTCTTGGGTTTTTGAGCACCCTAGACGGTTGAGGTCACCTCAGAGCCATAGTCCATTGTGGTGAAGCTTCGTGGTGTCGTTGGGAGCCTCCAATTCAGTTGTGGAGATAGCCCCAACCTTGTTTGTAAAGGTTCGTTCACCGCCTTCAAGGGCACCACTAGTGGAATCACGGCACCTCGCATTGTGTGAGGGCACGAGGAGAATACGGTGGCCCTAGTGGCTTCTTGGGGAGCATTGTGCCTCCACACCGCTCCAACGGAGACGTACTTCCTCTCAAAGGGAAGGAACTTCGGTAACACATCCTCGTCTTCACCGGCTCCACTTGTGGTTACCTCTTACCTTTTCTCGAGCTAGCTTTTGTTGTATTTCGTAGCTAGCTTGCTTGTGAGCTTATTATTGTTGCATCATATAGGTTCCCCACCTAGTTGCATATCTAGACAACCTATTATTGCTAAGTTTAATTTGGTTAAGAAAAGCTAAAAATTGTTAGTTCCCTATTCACCCCCCTCTAGTCAACCATATCGATCCTTTCAATTGGTATTAGAGCTTCATTTCTTTATTAAGGAATTTACCATCCAAAGAGTATGGGTGACAACGTAGTCCAGACGGAGGGACACTCCGGTGGAAATCCGTCCTTGTCTACGTCCGATGGGGGACCCTCGGTCTCTCGTGGGGAGTTCAATGTATCCTTGGACACATTGAAAGAATCATAGACGACCGTGGTCAAAGGCATGTTCAAAGAATTTCTTGAGGGACTTAAATTACCCACCACACCGTTGGAAGTGGTTCATCCCACTAACAACGTGTAGGATGCTATTCCCGATAAGGGAGAAGCTACTGTGAGCAAGTCGCGGTGACTAAGAATTGGAGTGGCACTTTTGCCCACTCCGCACCTCCCATCAATTATGGAGGACCCGTTCCCACCCCGCATTTAAATTCGGTTGGTCCTCCTCTTAAGTTTCTGAAAAATGCTGATTTTACTACTTGGACGTTTCGTTTTAAACGTCATTTAAACCATTGCTCTACTAATCTTTGGAGAATCATTGAGCAAGGTTTCTACCCGCACGATCCATACAACTTAACTCCAAGAGAAGTTGTGGATCATCAATTCAATGAGTCTGTTCTCAACATTCATCAAGAAGCTATCCCTCCCGAAGACATTGCACACCTTTGACCCTTATCCGTGGCCAAGGAAGCATGGGAGCATGTTGGTTCCTTGTACACGGGAAGCGCAAGCATTCAACGCTCAAATTATGAAGTTGTGCATGATGAAGCCGATGAATTTGCCATGATCGAAGATGAATATCCCCGTGAACTTTATCGGAGATTAACCACTCTTGCGGTCTCACTTCGAGATCATGGGGGCAAGGATACGGATGAAAATTGGATCAAGCGCAAGTTTGTCAAGGCCATGATGCCTTATCACAAGGCCATGTCCTCCGTCATCTGCCAAAGAATGTACTTCCACACTTTGTCCTCAAGTGAGGTGTTGGATGAGTTCGTTGCCATGAGGACCTTGGACAAGACCGTCGACAATGTGGTGTTGCGAGCTCAACGATCAAAAAAGCCCAACCTTGCATTGAAGGCCAAGGCTTGTGTGGAAGAAGAGGATGAAGATGAGTATTGCCCCGAGGACACCAAATATGCCTATCATGAGCACATGGCTCTCGCATCACGACAATTTTGGGGTAACAAGAAGAACTCGAGGCACAACTTCAATAAGAACAATTCAAGTGGCTTCAAGGGCAAGCAACGAGTGAGGACATGCTACAATTGTGGCAATGTGAGTCACTTTGTTGTAGATTGTCCATATGAGAAAAGAGAATACAATGGAGGCAAGCTTATCCTAAAGGACAAGGCCAAGTCTTATCCCAACAAGAACAACTTCACCAAGAAGACTCCTCCCAAAGGATTGCTAGCCCAAGAAGAGTATGATGAAGATGATGATGATTAAGAAGATGAGGAGATGGTCACCATGGCCAACATTGCTATTGCAACAACTCCACGGTCATCTCTCTTCGACTCACCAAATAAGAACATCACCGCCAAGTGCCTCATGGCTAAAGCCACAAACAAGGTAACCCCCAACATCAATTCTACCATCACTTCTAATCCTTCATTGACAGATTGTATTGATGAGAGTAAGGGGAGAAGGAGGAGGAAAATCAATTTGAGTCTTTTATGAGTAAGCTCAAAGGTAAACCCAAGAAGCACTTCGTTGCTCTCTTGGAACAACTTGGTTAAGACAATGACATGATCGAGGCTCATGAGGAGACCATCTCCAAGATGGAGGGTCATAGTCGAGACTATGCCGATGAGATATCGGATATCTCTAATGCTCTTGAGGAAGAGTGTGGTCTTCGTTTAGCTCTTGAGGAGTCACACAGCGATGATCATGCTAAATTAAAGAAAGATCTTGATCATGCTTTAGTTGTCTCTCGTGTTCTCAATTTCGAGAAGGAAAAACTTGTGGTTGATCATGATAGACTCAAGGAGGAGTTTGATACACTTGACAAGGCTCACAAGGTCTTGAAGAGCGTACATGCTAGCCTCAAGGAGTCTCATGATCAACTTCAAGTTTGACTAACCAAGGCGAAAGCCACTTTTCCTCGCATGGTTTTAGTTGATAATGCAAATACTACTGACCCATGTTGCGAGCATGTGCATCTTGTTGAAGAGAATGCCAAGTTAAAGAAGCAGCTTGAGAAAGGCCTTGTATCTTGCATACAAGGTGAGAACAACCCCAACGACCTTTTGAGCAATCAAAAGGAAGTTGTTGCCAAGGAGGGAATTGGGTTTGCCCCCAAGTCTAAGAAGAAGAAGAATGACAAGACCAAGCAACCCCCTCCTCTCAAGAAAATCTTTGTGAAGGAGGGAGAGGGTACTCCTAAGAAGAAGAACAATGTGAAGGGTAGTGGAGTCAAGAAAAACATTGCCACTTCTTCCAACAAAGCCGGCGACTTTAACCCGTCTTATGTGTTATGCCATGCTAGTGATGGACATGTCTTTGCTAAATTTGTTGGTTCTTCTTATGATTACATTGAATGGTCTATTTGGGTTCCTAAGACCCTTGTTACTAACCTCAAAGGACCCATTACAAAATGGGTACCTAAATCCAAGCATTGATCTCTTGTAGGAGTTTACTTCCGGTGGGGGATCATGGTTGCTCGATAGTGGAGCCACAAATCATATGACCAGAAGCAAAGACTTGGTGGTGGACATGCGCCAAGGATCATTTAATGGCCACCAATGTCGAATGGGGTGACGCTTCATCTTCTAAGGTATTGGGGCTTGGCAAGGTTGTTGTTTCTCATGATCTCACGATCGAGAAATTCATGCTTGTTGAGTCCCTTGCGGGTGTTCGGCTGTAAGTGTATCATACTCAAGAAAGGTGTTTGTTTGTCTAAATTTGAAGCTAGAGCTCATGAGGGCATATTTGTTGATTATGCTACAAACTCTCATGCTTACCGTGTCCTCAACAAGTCCAATGGACTCATTGAGCAGACGTGTAACGTAGAGTTTGATGAGAATAATGGCTCCCAAGTGGAGCAAAGTGGAACTTGTGATGTAGGTGATGAAATTCCTCCTCAAGCCATAAGAAGAATGGGTGTTGGTCATATCCTACCCATTGAGGAACCCCTTGTGGCCGAAGGAGAAGGACAATGTTCCACTCAAGTGGAACCATCACCAACCCAAGACACACACGCTTCCAAAGAACAAAGTGAAGGCCCTCAACCCGATGAACAAGGCCAAGTGCAAGATCAACCGCTAGATGGTGGTGATCCACCAAGTGATGCACAAGGCCAAGTTCCCTCTCCCGAGCATGTTCAAGATCAATAGAAAGCTCAAGATCAAGATCAAGCTCATGACCCGCTCAAGATGATCAAATCATAGCTCCTCAACTATCACTTGAAGAGCAATTGGAGCGTCGTGCCGCCAAAGTTGCTTCCAAGCTCGCTTCTAGAGAGCATCACATGGATAATATACTTGGAAGCATCACAAAGGGGGTAAGCACTCATAGACAATTAGCAAACTATTGTGCTCATCAAGCATTTGTCTCTTGTGTTGAACCTCAGAAGGTTTATGTCGCGCTCGAACAGCCCGATTGGCTCAATGCCATGCATGAAGAACTCCATAACTTCGAGCGCAACAATGTGTGCCATTTGGTGCCAAGACCGAAGGAGAACCATAATGTCATAGGAACCAAATGGGTCTTTAAGAACAAGAAAGATGCTCACGGAATTGTCATCCGAAACAAGGCTCGTTTGGTGGCTCAAGGCTACTCCCAAGTCGAGGGTATCGACTACGGTGAAACCTTTGCCCCCGTTCCTTGCCTTGAATCTATACGTTTGTTGCTTACCTATGCTTCTCATCATAACTTTAAATTGCAACAAATGGATGTGAAAAGTGCTTTTCTAAATGGTCCTCTTAATGAGTTGGTGTATGTCAAACAACCCCCAGGGTTTGAGGATCCTAAGTTCCCCAACCATGTGTATCAACTCGATAAGGCACTCTATGGCCTTAAACAAGCCCCACGTGCATGGTATGAGCATCTTACCGAGTTGTTGCAAGATCATGGGTTTGAAATTGGGAAAATTGACCCCACTCTTTTTACTAAAAAGGTCAAAGGGGAGTTGTTTGTATGCCAACTATATGTTGATGATATTATATTTGGTTCACCTAACAAAGCTTTCCATGATGAGTTTGCCGCACTCATGACCGCGGAGTTTGAGATGTCCATGATGGGAGAGTTGAAGTTTTTCCTTGGGTTCGAGATCAAACAAAGAAGAGAAGGAATATTCATCAAACAAGCCAAATACACTCAAGACATGCTCAAGAGGTTCAATCTAAGTGATGTCAAGCCGGCAACTAGTCCAATGCCTACCAAGTGCCAACTTGACATTGATCCCAATGGTAAAGTGGTGGATCAAAAGGTATATTGTTCTATGATTGGATCCTTGCTTTACCTTTGTGCATCTAGACCGGATATCATGTTGAATGTGGGAATTTGTTCACGGTTTCAAGCCTCACCTATGGAAAGTCACTTTGTGGCAGTCAAGCGAATCTTTCGATATTTGGCTCATACCCCAAACTTTGGCTTATGGTACCCAAGAGGATAAAACTTCAACCTTGTAGGTTTCTCGGATTCGGATTGGGCAGGAGACAAAGTGGATAGGAAGTCCACCTCCGGAGGTTGCCAATTTCTTGGTTGCTCTTTGGTGAGTTGGTCTTCCAAGAAGCAAAATTGTGGATCTCTCTCTTCCACCGAACCCGAGTATGTGGCAGCCGACAGTTGTTGTGCTCAACTTCTTTGAATGAAGCGAACTTTAAAGGATTACGATGTCATTTGTGACAAAGTGCCTCTTTGGTGTGACAATCAGAGTGCCATCAAGATTTCTCTCAACCCGGTGCAACACTTAAAGACGAAGCATATTGAGATTCGGTATCACTTCATCCGGGAGCATATTCGGCGAGGGGAAATTGATCTTCACTATGTCAACACTCATGATAACCTAGCAGATATTGATACGTCTCCAATGTATCTATAATTTTTTATTGTTCCATGCTATTATATATTCTGTTTTGGATGTTTAATGGTCTTTATTATACACTTTTATATTATTTTTGGGACTAACCTACTAACCCAAGGCCCAATGCAAATTGCTGTTTTTTGCCTATTTCAGAGTTTCGCAGAAAAGGAATATCAAACGGAGTCCAAACGGAATAAAACCTTCGGGAGAGTTATTTTTGGAACCGTATCTACCTAGAAGACTTGGAGTACACGCGACAGAATGAAGGAGGTGGCCATGAGGGTCCAGGGCATGCCCCCTCCCCTTGGGCGCGCCCCCCACCCTCGTGGGCCCCCTCTGGCTCCCCCGATGCCCTCCTCCTCCTATATATATCCATGTACCCTGAAAACATTGAGGCAATAGGGAAAACCCTAATTCCATCGCCGCAACCTTCTGTTCCCATGAGATACCATCTTGGGGCCTGTTCAGGAGCTCCGCCGGAGGGAGGATCTACCACTGAGTGCTTGTACATCAACACCATAGCCTCACCAGTGAGTTGTGAGTAGTTTACCATAGACCTTCGGGTCCATAGTTATTAGCTAGATGGCTTCTTCTCTCTTTTTGGATCTCAATACAAAGTTCTCCTCGATCTTCGAGGAGATCTCTATTCGATGTAATATTTTTGCGATGTGTTTGTGGAGATTCGATGAATTGTGGGTTTATGATCAAGATTATCTATGAAGAATATTTGATTCTTTTCTGAAATCTTTTATGTATGATTATAATATCCTTGCAAGTCTTCTCGAATTATTGGTTTGGTTTGGCCTGCTAGATCTATAGTTCTTGCAATGGGAGAAGTGCGTGGCTTTGGGTTCAATCTTGCGGTGTCCTTTCCTAGTGACAGTAGGGGCAGCAAGGCACGTATTGTATTGTTGCCATCGAGGATAAAAAGATGGGTTTTATATCATATTGCTTGAAGTTTATCCCTCTACATCATGTCATCTTGCTTAAAGCATTACTCTGTTCTTATGAACTTAATACTCTAGATGCATGTTGGATAGCGGTCGATGTGTGGAGTAATAGTAGTAGATGCAGAATCATTTCGGTCTACTTGTAACGGACGTGATGCCTATATATAATGATCATGCCAAGATATTCTCATAACTATGCGCTTTTCTATCAATTGCTCGACAGTAATTTGTTCACCCACCGTAGAATTCTGCTATCATGAGAGAAGCCACTAGTGAAACCTATGGCCCCCGAGTCTATTCTCAACATATTTATCTTCCATCTACTTTACTTTGCTTTATTTACTTTCTGTTTTTATACCAAAAATACCAAAAATATTATACTATCCTATCTATCAGATCTCACTTTCGTAAGTGACCGTAAAGGGATTGACAACCCCTTATCGCGTCAGCTGCGAAGTTCTTATTTATTTGTGCAGGTGCGAGAGACTCGCGCGTGGTCTCCTACTGGATTGATACCTTGGTTCTCAAAAACTGAGGGAAATACTTATGCTATTGTGCTGCATCACCCTTTCCTCTTTGAGGGAATACAACGCAAGCTTGAGAAGTAGCAGATATCTTCACGAAACCTTTGGATGAAGCAAGACTTCGCGAGTTAAGGCATGAGCTAAATATCATAGATTTGAGCAATGTGGATTGAAACTATGCACACCATCTCACACTCATCATGTTATCTTGTTTAGGTGTAGGCATGGACATAGGGGGAGTAGTGTTCTCTCAATGAACCCCCCCCCATTATGCATAAATTGATCAAGTCTTTCGCGTTTGCCATTTTAGATGGCACTTGTACTTCAAGACGAGTGTTGGTCATGGGCCCAAGGAAAATTCTTCGCGGTGCCATACCAAGTAACTCAAACATAGGTGGCTCCGGCCACCGCCCTCTTTTGGAGAGGGGTGTCTCGTGTTTGGTTGTTGTTGTCTTTTGACTTTCGTTCTTGTAGCCGAATCTGTGTTTAGGTTGCCTCGTGTGTTAGCTTGTTAGTGTGTTCTTTCGCTTGGAAGTTGCTTTGCATAAGCCTTTTTTGAAACTTGCATTTTCTTGGGGTAATGGTACTACTGTGGCATGCCATGGTACTACCGCAAGAGATACGCACGGTACTACCGCAACCAGCACGGCAGTAATTTTTTACTGCCGCTGGAGAGCAGTACTACCGCCCAATGCGCGGTACTTCCGCCCGGGCGGTATTATCGCGATGACTCGCGATACTACCGCGTCGTTATGAGCGGGTGGGGGTCAAAAGAGGGTAGGGGGAGTTCTAACTCCCCCATAGTACCGCTCCTTTGTCTCACGCGTTCTAAGATTGGATCCTTTTTTGGATCTAACCCCGAGCGGTACTACCGCACCTCGCTGCCGTACTACCGCTATGGCGCGTTTGCCACGTGCGGTACTACCGCTCCTCCGGAGTGGTACTACCGCACACGGCGTGGCAGTAAAATTTTACTACCTCTCTAGGCGCAGCCGTGGTAAAAATTTAGTACTGCAACATGGAGCGGTACTACCGTTCACTTCAAACCTCCTTCGTAGCCACTACTTAATATCATGTCTACTTGTTTCACATGTTTTGATGTGGTCTTTGCATTGATCCTTTTTGCTTCTCTTGCGTGTTCTTGTGCGTGCGTCATAGGTGGTGGCTCCGGTTCCAATGTCCGTCGCTCGAATCCCAGCCGTGACACAGGGTCGAAGCGTCTGCGCAGCCCAGAGGATGCTCCTGAGGGCTCCAATGCCCCCCAACGTAGAACCAAGACCACCGCCACCAAGAACAAGGAGCCAACAATGGGTATGGACGACATTCCACTGGCTGAGTTTGTCTCTAGGAGGAACATCAACCCCTATGTGAATCCCCGCGCACACTTCAGAGGGGATGATCTGTTCTAGACCAAGCAGCGGAGTTGTGATAGCCTGGCTTATTAGGGATGATAGACTACTCATATCAATAAGGAATTCCTTCTTTTCCGTGATCCCATTCGGAAGAACTCCAAAGTTAAGCGTGCTCATCTTGGAGTAGTTTCAGGATGGGTGACCGATAGGGAAGTTGCTCCCGGGTGCGCACGAGTGAGGACAAAGTGCGCAGAAAAGACTAGTATTGATATGTGAGGCCAGTCTAGATCCCACCGGGAGTAACGAACATCGGCGGGTGTGTCCGGGGCATTACAAGTTGGTATCAGAGCCGACCCTCGCGGTTACACGGATGTTTGCGGACAGGTGCTCGGTCATGTTGTTCATGACGTTTGTGACCCGTCGTGGCACACGGCATGGCACATGTGCCGGACCGGAAGCACAGACGGTTGTGCCAATAGGGAACGTTTCTGTGGCCCAACGAGGACGTCGGTTCCTCTGAGTGGGGGTGCATGTGATAGCCTAGCTTATTAGGGATGATAGACTACTCATATCAATAAGGAATTCCTTCTTTTCCGTGAGCCCATTCGGAAAGAACTCCAAAGTTAAGTGTGCTCAGCTTGGAGTAGTTTCAGGATGGGTGACCGATCGAGAAGTTGCTCCCGGGTGCGCACGAGTGAGGACAAAGTGCGGAGAAAAGACTAGTATTGATATGTGAGGCCAGTCTAGATACCGCTAGGAGTAATGACCACCGGCGGGTGTGTCCGGGGCATTACAGGAGTCTTATCTTTATGGATGTGATCAAGGGCAAGCAGAACATATACGTGGATGTGCACTGGATTGACATGGCTCATATGAGGAAGGAGCGGCACCGGGCCTATTTTGCTGAGGCTCTGGACTTGGTGGAGCAGTTTGGCATTGAGCACTTGATGACTTTTCATATGGACTTTGATCCTGAGAATGTGGCCCAGTTCTTTGCGTGGGTCTACTTCCATCCTAAAGAGGAACGCAACATGACCTGGATGACTAATGGACACGAGATGACTGCTACTTGGAAAGACTTCATGGACTTGCTTTAGGTTGCTGGTGAGGGGCTCAACATGCCAGTTGGTGTTCGCCCTAATGCCAATCCCGAGTCAACCAACAAGAACAAGCTTCAGCCCTACTATGTTCAGAAGACGCTTCCTAGTGGCAAGAAAACATGGGTGCTGAACTCTTTCCTTGATATTATGCATCGGATCTTCCGCAACTCCCTGTTTCCCCGCATTGGTGACAAGGATAAGGTACATGCCTATCTCGTGGATATGATGCTCATTTGTAAGGAGGCCCGTCATGCTCAGACGCGGCCACTTGATGTCTCACATATCATGTGGTGTGAGCTACAGTTTGCGGTGTTCAATAGTTAGGTGCCCATCTATGGACCTTACCTATTTCATTTGATTGCCAAGACTTGGGAGAAGCTTTATCCCGATGATGAGTTTGAGGCCCCCGGCTGGATTCTTCATGATCCCATCAAGCTCTGCGTCAAGAGCCAGTGGGCTAACACCACTAGCCGTGCTGAGGTTGCAGCTGCTCAGATGAATGTGGACGAGGATGAGATTGAGGAGGAGGAAGCTGATGAGGACAGTTCTGGTGGATACGCTCTTTCCTCTTCTGAGCCCTCATGGACTAAGAAGCTGAAGAGCAAGATGAAGGCTCTATTCTGCATGTAGGCCAAGGGGCAGTACATGTCACACGTTGCTCAGAAGGAGGTTCGCCGGTGCAATAATAATATCCTGAGAACGTTCGGCGAGGAGGTGTCCAGTGGATCTGAGAAGGTCATCACTCCAGAGGCTGAATGGATAGCGAAGCAGGGGTACAAGTGGACTGATTCTGAGGAGGAGCGGGAGGAATCTGACGAGGCGCGTGACGACTGATCGCTTCATCCTGAGCTGCCACTTATGTCGTAGGTGTCCTCTCTGCCCTTTTGGTGTCTCGATGCCAAATGGGGAGAGAGTGTAGGATTTCCGTGTGTCTTGTGCCGTGTTTTGCCGTGTTATTTGATTTGCTTTCGTTCTGTTGAACCTCGTTTGCTTTGTGTTGGTTTGCGTCGTGTGTGTGAGACCTGACGACTATCATATGGTGTGAGACATATGCACTTTACTCTTTCCTATCTTCAACATGTCTAAGCCATTTAGTAAGTTGTGAGCTTATGCCTTATTCTGCCTTATTATTTTATGCTCACGATCTTCTCCTTGCATCCATGCGTAGCGCCATCTTATTAGTTGCAATGATTGTGTTGTGTATAAAATATAGGGGGAGTATTGATCCTAGCATGTGTGATGTGCAGTCCAAAGCATCTATCTAAGAATGCACACATCTAGGGGGAGCTTGCCTATATTTTATATAAATGATGGGTTTGCTTTTGATCTTATTCATATCTATGTGCAAATCCCGTATTGTCATCAATCCACCAAAAAGGGGGAGATTGTAAGGGCATATTTCTCCCTAAGTGGTTTTGGTGATTGATGACAATGCATTTGTGGACTAATCATGTGCATTGAGCATTTCAGATATCTCATGTCTAGGCACAAGACGATTAACTGACCCTCAGAGTCTGTCGAAGACGGCGTTTCCTTTTGTTTCTTTTTGGTGGAATTGAGTCATAGGAAAGTCGTACTATTAAGAGGGGGTCCGCTTTGGAAAGGTTAGGGTGGAATCAACACGTACACATCTATCCATTTGCACCACCTTTCCTTCGCTTCTCTGGAGCTCCGATCGTTTTCCTTGTCGTCGCAAAAACAGAGGCTTCCTACTACTATTAGTCTGTGGCATGCGGTAGTACCGCTCAAAGGAGCGGTAGTAACGCAGGGACCCGCGGTAGTACCGCTCAATGCAGTAGTACCGTGCCAGGTTTGCGGTAGTACCATGGCTTCTGCCCCATCCTCGTGGCTAGCGCGGAAGTAGGAGCGGAAGTAATTTTTACTTCCGCACCCTACGTGGTAGTACCGCTCCTGGTGAGCGGTAGTACCGTCCCGGATTTTTGCACCGATCGAAACTCTGCGGAAGTAGCCACGGATGTAATTTTATTAGTCCGTGCTCTTCCCAGCCCGAACTGAACCCTGCCTTGCGGTAGTACCGCAAGGGCGCGCGGTAACAGGGCCACGTCTGGCTCCTGTCGCGCCAGCGGTAGTACCGCACCCCGTAAGGTAGTTGTCAGGGATATTACTATTGGGTATAAACCGCCCAGGTGGGGCCGGTATATGCATGTCAAGATTATTTCTACCAAAGCCCAGTGGAGCATGGAGCGTGATGCTTTGTACCAGAAAGGTTTAGAGCCCAAGAGGTGTTAGGGCCCATGATTTGTGAACCGCCATACGGCGTGTAACTTGTGATGTAAGGTAGAAAGGATAGAGACCGAGCAGGGCACGTTTATGAGCCGGCCTCGGGACTCTATAAACCAGACCGGGCGTCACCTCGAGTATATAAAGGGACAGGGACAGAGAACAACAACTCGAGACACAGGAAAAGCGGATTCGCTCCCTGGTCATCGAAACCCTAGCAATACTACACCAAACTAGACGTAGGCTTTTACCTTCATCAAAGGGGTCGAACTAGTATAAAAATCTTGCGTCCTTGTCCGCTTTAACCCCTTTAAGCTAACCCGTAGCGATGGCCTCATGACTAAGTCCTTTTGCTAGGACATCGCCATGACAAAACCACGACAATTGGTGCCCACCGTGGGGCTATCGCACGATGGTTTCGAGTTCTTGAAGGGCAGCTTTGAAGGACTCAAGGGCTACGCAGTGGGCCGGATGACTAAGAGTCGTCGCGGCAAGATCTACATCGACGATGCAGGCTGAGGCCCCGAGGCTGATTCAATCGAATACGGGTACCGGGTCCCCTTTGGTGGCATCCACGTCTTCATAGGCAAGATCGGTGAACCGGGCCCTGAGCCGGACATCTTCCCCAACATCGTCGAGCCGGCTCAGCGTGCAAGATCTGCCCGGATTCGGACCGCCGCGAAGCACGTCTTCGTCGGAGCGGTTCATGGGGTGCAAGCTGAAGATGGATCGGACTCTAGCGGTGAGACCGTTATCTATTCCAGCGATGAGTCGTCCTCTGGAGAAATAAAATCTTTATACTTGCTACAGGATGGCCGGTCAGGGGGCAGCTCCGACGGTAACAGTATTTCGGATCCCCTAGATCCGCCAAACTGGGTCGTAGTATTCATGGCCGGATCACAACCTGTGCAACAGTCTTCAACTGCGGTGGCGCTAACATCGGATCTGGCGGCAGCGGCGGCTAGGGCCGATGGCCCGGTTCAGTCACCGGTTCAGGTATTAACCGCCTTAGTTGACAAGTTGACGGCGCTGTTAACTGCAGAGGTGGCCCAGTCCGATAAGGAACAACACGATGCGAAAGTTGCTCAGGTGAAGGGCCAGATAGATCAGGCGAAGCTGGATTTAGCTACTGAGGATACCAGGATGATTGCAAGGCAGGCCAAGCTAGATGCTCTGGCTTACCGGCTCATGTTGGATCAAACGACATCACATGATGTAATAAGGAGAAGGCAACAATCCCTCCTACCACCGGTTTACGAGGCGAGGAACCTTTTCAACACGCTAGGAGCAGGAACCAGTAATCAACCAGAGGTAAACCGGGGAGGAGTGCCTGGCACCGGAGCGTCAGTCCAGCCACCGGCCGCAGAGCCAACCCGCCAGGTCGTTCCATCACACCGTGTACCAACCCCTCCCGGTCATTACTCCAACCCCTTGGATAAGATAGTTGCTGCCGCTTCACGACTGGCCGCTCTTCCCATTGAAGGAACATCCCCCATAGCGGTGGAGGCACGGTGGGCCAGGGAGTTTTTGGAGACGGCTCTAACCCAACAGCAAGCTTATTCTCACAGCCGAGAGAGGATTCACTCCACCCCTCGCCCAAGCCGGAGTTATAGTAGGCACCTGGAGGAGCCGGCTGTGTCAAGTTGTAATGCCCAGTATGACATTATACCTCCCACGTGTCGAGGCCCAACTTAAAGGCATAATATCATACTGGGATGATCTCAAGAATGGTATCTTTGCACAACTCATGTAAAAGAGGGATGAAATTGCAAAAGATTAGTTGGCTTACACTCGCCACGTCACACAATGCGTTACATAACAATCATCATCCAAATAACATCACAGTCCGACTACAGACGAAGGTCCAAATGAAAGATACCATAAATAAATAACACAAGGTCTCGATCATCCTAGTAAGAGCCCTACTGATCCTCTGGATAAGACACGTAGTATCGCCCACGTTCTTCGTCGAACTCCTAGTACAACTCTGAACCACCAGCTGTGTAGTTCTCCATGGTACCTGCATCTGGTGTTGTGTAGAATATGTGAGCCGCGGAGGACTCAGCAATCCCGTTCCCAGGTAGCAAAACTAACTAAGCCTTGGGTGTGGAACAAGGCTGAAGAACAAGGTTGCAGCTGCACTAGCACTAGCTTACGGGTTTAGAGCCAGAAGATAAGTGCCAACGATCGTCAAAGTGATCACGAAGTGATCCTATCTAAGCACGTCAAACATAACCCCACCGTATTCACTTCCCGAACCCCTTCGGAAAGCGACCGTCATGGTTACTCACGCTGGTAGTGTATTATGAACATAGTGTCAAGTTTTCTACAACCGGATATTAACAAATTCCCATCTGCCACATAACAGCGGGCACGACTTTCGGAAGACCAAAACCCTGCAGGGGTGTCCCAACTTAGCCCATCACAAGCTCACGATCTGCGGAGTCGCAATTCCAAGGTGGGAAGACCCGAGTATTCTCGGAATCCCGTGCTCAAGATATTCTGACTAAGGTAAAACTAATCCAGCAAGTCCTCCCGGTGTGCCGACACCCTGATAGTAGCCGCGCGTATCTCGTCTCAGGCCACGACCGGATGGGCGATTCTACTGGTTTTTACCGGCCCTTGAGTTTCACCGAGGGGCCCCGCAGAACCCCCAGTTTGGACCAACACTCATGTGGAGCACTGGCCCGGGTTGTTGATTAAGAAAAGGGTTTATAACTCTCCATGCAAGTTTTAGTTGTTAGGCAAATGTAAAACCAAAGTCGGGCCTTGCTGGAAAAGCTTTAGCGCTAAGCAGGTTATCGAGGGGGGCCCATAGACCCCAACCGTGTTAGGGACGCAAAATCAAGGAACATAACACCGGTTTAAACGGTTCCTAGTGAGGCATGAGTGGAACAAATCCCCAAGCAAAGGCTTAGTCTTCCACCCATTGCCAAGTATATAGATGATTTAGTTAAGCAGATTATATAGTGTGATATCCCAACAATAACTTCATCATGAAGCAAGAATCTTCAAATCTTCTCCTACAACTAACAATGCTATAAGAGAGGCTGAGCGAAGCTTACGTAGCCAATCAAAGGTTTGCTAGGTTGGATGGTTAGAGAGTTTCATGGCAACAATAGGAGGCTGACAAACAGACATAGGCATCGAGGCAATAAGCTAAAGAGCAAGACATCTAGCATAGGCAAAGATAGTAGTGATATCTGGGTAAGGTCATCTTGCCTGTTGAATCCTCGGAGGGATCGTAACCTTGCTCCTCACACTCAACCTCGGTAGGAACCTCGTACTCGGCCTCGGCTCCCGGCTCTAGTCAACACAAGAACACCACACGGCACAATATCAAACACGGTGCAATGCACAATCAACATGATGCAAGTATGATGTGCGTATGCATGTGGAAGCACTTGAGCCTAAGGAGAAGATGATGGAGAAGGCCTCATCTTGGAAAACCAAGCAAGCCACTGGATAGAGGGGGAGATTTTGGTTGAAATCGATATAAAGATCGCCGGAAACGGACACACGGTTTGTAAATGGCAAGCAAAACAATATTCACACAAAACTGCAGTTTACAGCCATCTTGAATCTTTGGAGCAAGAAATAATTATGCTACATCACTCAAACAAGGAGACAAAGGGCATGGATGTGAAGTAGACATGATACTTAACAAGGTTGAACTTAGAACACACCCAAAAACCTACTGGAACACAATTAACCAAGCATGGCAAGTTGCAATAAATTTGTCCAGACTTAGTCAAAATCTGGGAAGGCAAAACATCATCACGATGCTGCCTTCGAGGCACAAAACAACATGCATATCAACTCTAAGTATATAAAGATCATGGACATGTAATAGACATAGCATACATCGAGCCATGGATCAATAACAACAAGCTTCACCAAATTGATCATGCTGATAAAAAACCTGACAGGTAAATTTATAGCAACTTGAGAGCAAGAAGTAAATAAGCTACAGCAGGCCATATATGCCAATAAAGGCATGGATGTATAGAGCATAACATGGGCAACAAGGAATGATCATTTGACATACTAAAACATGCATGGATTTGTGTGGGGCATCAAGCAAACATGGCATCAGGTTTAACAGATTCCAGACTTAGCAGTTTTTTCACTAAGTATAAAACAGCAACATTGGCATGGCATGTTTACAAGCTTGTTTAAGTCACCTCAAGGCATATCATGGAAATTGGATTGCACCACAGCAAAGACCATATGATTGTGCTTTTAAAACATATTGACATGTAACATGAAGACAAACACATCAATAGCAATGAGCAAATCAAAGCAGCATCTCACAACAAATTTCAGCACTTAACAACCACATGCACTTTTGCAACAGAGATTAACATGGCAATATGACACCTAACATGAATGCTACAGCAACCATCATGTAGAGCACTTCACAATGAACGTTTTGACATATCATATGCTCCATTTGGACCAACATGCACAAAGTTGTCACATCCCAAACATGGCAACAAAATTACAGTCATCAGTAGTTTTAAACATATAGCAATCTTGCAACGATGATTAGGGTATCAAGATGAACTCAAACAAGCATGCCACAGTGGAACAAAATGAAGAGCACATCTCAACGAACATTTTGATATATTACACGCCCAAAATGGATCTACGAGCACGAAGTTATTGCATGTCAAAGAGGGCAACAAATTAACAGAGATCTGGGACTTAGTGAAATTTTACCCTTCCCAAAGTCAAGGGGATGAGGATATCCAGGGACGGAGTGGATCCGGGCGCGGGTCCGGCGTTTGGTTCGTGGGGGTGGTGGATCTGATCCACCCCTGGTGGATCTGGATCGGGGCCGGAGCTCTCGCCGGAGCTCGGCCGGATGCGGCGGCCGGTGGCGGGGAAGAGGCCGGGGCGGCGACGCGGGGTCGCCGGAGTACGGCGACGGCGGCGACCGGTGCCGCGGCGGCGGCCGGCGGTCGGAGGCGGCGCGGGATGGCGACGTGGAGGCGGCCCCGGCAGCGGTGGAAGCCGGCGGCGGAGGAAGCCGTCGAGGCGCCGGTGGTGGACGGGGCTGAGGCGGCGGAGAGCGGGCCGATCGTCGTGGGCGGCGGGAAGGCGCGACGGGCGGCGGAGCCGAGCCGGGCCGCGGGGGGCCGCGCTGGGCCGCGGCGGGCCCGCGGTGGGAGGTGCGGCCGGTGGCGGGGAGGGCAACGTGTCGCGCTGTGAGAGGCTGAGGGGGCTGGAGCGGACGCGTCCGACCGGAACGGATGTGTCCGGCGGCGCGGAGGAGCTCGGGTTAGGGTTTCGTCCGTAAAAATGGACGTGGGGGACGTTTTTATAGGCATAGGGAGCTAGGAGACTCCAAATGGGATGCGGTTTTCGCCCACACGTTCACGATCCGACGACCGAGAGGATGGTAGTGGTTGTGCTGGGTTAGTGGGCTGTTGTGGAGGGGGTCTTGGGCAAAAAGGAAGATGAGCTTTTAGCCCACTAGGTTAACCGTTCGAGTACCAAACGAACTCCAAACGCGATGAAACTTGACAGGTGGCCTACACGTACCAAAACAACAACGCACGACAAGTCTCACCTCATTCCGGGAACGTTACACGACCACATACGAAAGAAGGACTCGGGGGTGCCATGGGCACGTGTGTGAGTGTTGGAACTCGAGACGTACAACGGGAAGAGGCGAGTGGGACCGGGTGCAAGTGACAACACGTATGCAATGCAATGCACATGATAACATGACATGGCTGAAATGCACACACGCACGCGACAAAACGAAGAAACCCAAAATGAAAGAAGAGCCCAGAATGGAATTGATGAAGTCAACGTTTCATATATTGCCATAAATGGAAAGTATCACATATGGGGTGTTACAAACTCTCCTCTACTACAAAAAGATCTCGTCCTGAGATCTAGGACTAGAAGAAGGAAGGATACTCGGAATGAAGGTGATCTTCTTGTTCCCACGTAGCTTCTCGGTCGGTATTGTGTGACCACTTTACTTTCAAGAACTTGATGGACTTGTTGTGGGTCTTACGCTCAGTTTCTTCAAGAATAGCAACAGGGTGCTCACGATAAGACAAGTCTTGTTGAAGATCAATCTCCTCAAACGGAATGGTGCGTTCAGGTGTCTTGAAGCACTTGCGGAGTTGAGACACGTGAAACACATCATGAACATTTGCAAAGTTGGAGGGAAGCTCGAGTTGGTAGGCTAGATCGCCTCTTTTGCCAAGAATCTTGAAAGGGCCCACGTATCTCGGAGCAAGCTTTCCTTTGATACCAAATCTGTTGGTTCCTTTCATAGGAGAAACACGGAGATAGACATGATCTCCAATGTCGAAAGCCAAGTCACGATGCTTGCCATCATAGTAGCTCTTTTGACGCGATTGAGCGGCTTTGAGATTCTCACGTATGACTTTGCACAATTCTTTGGCTTCTGAGATCAACTCATTGCCAAGAAGTTGACGTTCACCAGTCTCGGACCAGTTGAGAGGGGTACGGCACTTTCTGCCATAGAGGATTTCAAAAGGAGCTTTGTCGGGACTTGCTTGGAAACTGTTGTTGTAAGAGAACTCGGCAAACAGGAGACAATCTTCCCACTTCATGCCAAAAGAGATGACACAAGCTCTCAGCATGTCTTCGAGGATCTGGTTCACTCTTTCGACTTGACCACTAGTCTGAGGGTGAAACGCAGTGTTGAAACGAATCTTAGTGCCCATGGCTGACTGAAAGGAGTCCCAGAACTTGGATTTGAACAAACTTCCACGGTCTGAGGAGATAACTTGAGGAATGACATGCAACGAAACAATTCTGAAAGTGTACAACTCTGCCAACTGAGCTGCGTTGATGGATTCTTTGACGGGAAGGAAGTGAGCTACTTTAGTTAGCTTGTCAATCACTACAAAGATAGCATCATTCCCCTTCTTGGACTTAGGAAACCCAGTGACGAAATCCATTTCAATGTGGTCGAATTTCCACTCGGGAATAGGTAGAGGTTGAAGGAGACCGGCTGGACGTTGATGCTCTGCCTTCACTCTTCTGCAAACATCACATTCATTCACGAATTGGGCAATCTCCCTTTTCATGTGAGTCCACCAGTATGATTGCTTGAGGTCTTGGTACATCTTGGAGCTTCAGGGATGAATATAGAGGAGGGAGTCATGTGCTTTGTTCATTATGAGCTTCCTGAGATCACCCTTGGGAACCACAATTCTGTCCTCAAAGAACAAGGTGTCTTTCTCATTAACGCGATAGCACTTGTATTTGGGAGTACCCTTAGCAATACCATGTTTCACTTTCTGCACCATAGCATCACTTAGTTGGGCCTCACGGATCTGATCTTCCAAGGTAGGAGCAACTTGAAGGTTTGCAAGAAAGCCTTGCGGAACAACTTGGAGGTTGAGCTTCCTGAATGACTCACAAAGTTCAGGCTGGAACGGTTTGAGAAGGAGACTGTTGCAATATGCCTTTCTGCTCAAGGCATCTACAATGACATTGGCCTTGCCAGGTGTGTACTCAATGCTTGGATCATACTCTTGGATCATCTCAACCCAACAAGTCTGGCGAAGGTTCAGGTTAGGCTGTGCGAAGATGTACTTCAAGCTCTTGTGATCGGTGAAGATGTCCAGTTTTCTGCCCAACAGAAGGTGTCTCCACGTGATCAAGGCATGTACAACTGCTGCTAGCTCGAGATCATGTGTGGGGTAATTCTTCTCATTTGGTTTCAACTGACGAGAAGTGTATGCCACAATCTTCTTGTCTTGCATGAGAACACCACCAAGTCCTTGTAAAGAAGCATCACAAAAGACTTCATAGGGCTTGGACTCATCCGGAGGAGTAAGAACCGGAGCAGAAATGAGCTTCTCTTTGAGTGTTTTGAATGCCACATCACAATCAGGAGTCCAGTTGTACTTGACATTCTTCTGCAACTGATTGGAAAGAGGCTTGGCAATCTTGGAGAAGTTCTCAACGAACCTTCTGCAATAGCTAGCGAGACCAAGGAAGCTTCGGAGTTGCTTGACGTTCTGCGGGGGTTCCCAGTTGACAATAGCTTCACCTTTCTCGGGGTTGACAGAAATACCCTCAGCAGAGATGATATGGCCAAGATATAAGACCTTATCCAGCCAGAATTCACATTTGGAGAAATTCGCATAGAACTTGTGTTCACGGAGCCTGTCCAGAACCAAACGGAGGTGCTTGGCATGGTCTTCTTCATTCCTGGAGAATACCAAGATGTCATCCAGATAGACGAGAACAAATTCATATGTGTAGGGGTTGAATATGAAGTGCATCATCCTCGAGAAAGTGGGTGGACCATTTGCGAGGCCAAAAGACATGACCGTGTATTCATAGGAGCCATAGCTTGTTCTGAATGCGGACTTGTGAATATCCTCTTCACGGATACGAATCTGATGGTAACCCATCCGGAGATCGAGCTTTGAGAACACCTTTGCTCCTTTGAGCTGCTCGAACAATTCATTGATACTGGGGAGCGGATACTTGTTCTTTATTGTCTTCTTGTTCAATGGTCGGTAATCAACGCAAAGGCGCTCCGTGCCATCCTTCTTCTTGACAAATAGAACACCACAGCCCCAAGGAGAAGTGCTAGGCCTGATTAGGCCCATACTCTCTTGCTCATCGAGTTGTTTCTTCAGCTCCTTCAACTCATCAGGAGAAAGCTTGTACGGACGCCGGCATGCTGGCTCGGTAGCAGGCTCGAGTTCAATGACGAATTCAACTTGACGATGCGAAGGCATACCTTGAAGCTCTTCAGGAAAAAACATCTTCATACTCATTGACCACCGGAATTTGAGAGATGGCATTAATCTCGCCCTTGTCATTGAGAGAGAATAGCCTGATTGTGTTATCTCGAGAGGCGAAGATAACCACATCTTCGTCAGGATTAGTAAGCTTGACTTCCTTATTTGCACAATCAATGTTTGCATCATGCTTGGAAAGCCAATCCATCCCAAGAATAAGATCAATGTCGAAGTTACCGAGAATAACCGGAGAAACCAGAAAACTGTAATCTCCCATGTGAATAGATATGTCCGGAGCATACTAGCTAGAATGCATCTGTTTCCCTGGAGAAGTAATTGCTAATTGCCTTGGTAAAGCCACTGTGTTCACATTATGCTTGGATGCTAATGGACATGACATGAAAGAATGTGATGCACTAGAATCAAACAAAACTTTAGCAGGTTTAAGGTTGACTGGAAGATTACCAAGTATCACATCTGAAGAGTTCTCTGCTTGAGCTGCATTCATCAGATTCACTCTTGCAACCTTGGGGTTGTGCTTGACAATAGCAGTGCTGACAGGTGGAGGAGGCGGAAGGTGCCTCGGGTTGGGACACTTGTTAGCATAATGACCCTTCTGAGTGCACTTGTTACAAACCACTTCTGAGAGAGGACGGTGATAAGGACCACTTGACTTTGAAGCTTGAAAGTGATTCTTGGACTGATTGCTTGGGTTAGGTGGGTGGGAGAAACCACGGCCACCAGAGTGCTTGTTGTTGTTGTTGTTGTTTGGAGGGCGGAGCACTAGAGGAGGTGGAAGCCAAAACTTCTGCTGCTTTGCGACCACTTGGGAAGAAGAGGAGGAGTGAACAACATCTCTGATTCTCTTTTTGGAAGCTTCAACCTTGAGCTGGGCTGCCTCTTGCTTAAGGGCCATGTTATAGAATTGATCAAATTCATCCGGCTCGAACAAGGTGAGAGCTAGTTGGAGTTCATCCTTCAGACCACCACGGAACTGATAAATCTTGCTCTTGGAATCTGGGATGTCTTGCTTGGCATAGCGGGCAAGGTTCTGGAACTTGAAATTGTATTGATAAACGGACATGGTGCCTTGCTTCAGGTTGCGGAATTGCTCATGCATGCCTTCGATGACACTAGTTGGGATGTGGTGAGAGCGGAAATCCTTGCAGAAGTCAGTCCACGAGATTTCACGTCCCTCTCTGGAATCTTTGTACTGTTGCCACCAATCAGCGGCTTGGTCCTTGAGTTGGAAGGCAGCAAACTTGACATAATCCTCAGGTCTCACGTTACTGCATTCAAAGTGCTTATTGATGTCTGTTATCCAGTCTTCAGCATCTAGCGAATCCACATAGTAACTGAACGCCTTCGGTTGGTTTGCCAGGAATTGGTTGAGGGTTGCAAAGTGAGGTTGATTGAACAGATTGCCTTGTCCTTGGTTCCCGTGACCACCTTGATTTGCTTGGTTGGCTTGAATGTTCTGCATCATTTGCATAAGCATCTGGGTGTTCTGGTTGGTCGCTTGAATAATTGCTCTCCAGGCCTCAGACGGGGGAGGAGGGGAAGGAGGACGATCAGGAACTTATTCACCCTCTATGTTAGCATTGGGAACCTTCTTAGGAGCCATCCTGAATGAGATGACAACTATTAGCCATTGATTGAAAATATATAAGCTGAATCAACGGCTAGAACTTGCAACATAAGTCTTCACAAGAACATTCGAACAAAATGAACGAATGTAATCCACAGTTTAATGGTACAACAATCTTCTCGAGAAGCCACTTGGGAGAACAAAAGGTAAATAAAAACAACAAAGAGCAGATAGAACAAATACAAGATAGAAGCTTCGTCCCACATGTTCGTGCTGAAAGCTCATGGAACGTGTTACAAAAGGGTTTAGCAATCCCCGGATCAGCATAGCCAAGGACCCTTTAAGATGCAACTCCCGATCGGAACAAACGCCCATAAACCACTTCACTCAATGTAGAACCCCGAACTCCATATCATGCATTCGTTGTAAGAATGCCTACGAGCTACTAGATGAACCCACCTATTAATTTCTGAAAGTTTCCAGTTATGCAATCGGGTGTTGGGGATACAGGGGAAGCACCGCGCACTCAACTCTAATCCTACATCCAGCTGTATCCATCCTTCAACACATAACCAGTTATTTCCGGAAACCGTTTACCTCGGACCTTCGAAACACATCTGCTATACAAGCTATGGCAATACTCCCGAACTACCTCCCCAGTACTGGGTGATGTCGGGGTTATCTTGCCACTAACCGCATAGAAGAGTTTTCGATGTCGGTCGTCTTAAGTATTCCAGAACTGCTGCGATAGATTTGTGACGACAACACCTCGGAGCTCAACTCCCGGGGACACTGCCACAACCCCTAAATGACAGGAGGAATCGAGAACAATATTCTCGTCACAAAGACATCGGAACAATCCAAACAATACTCGTGTGATCCTAACAAAATTTGGTGAATTTTTGAGAGTAGAAGAGATAGAACATCGTTAGGAGTCCTCACCAGAGTGATAAAGGGATGAGGAGTAAAAGAAATCCTACTCTCCGATATATATATATATATATATAGGACTCAAAACATTTTCAAGTGTGTGCCTAGACTCAACCGTCAACGATTCGATCAATCAGTGGGGTCTCCTAGGTCGGAGAAGGCTCTGATTACCAACTTGTAATGCCCAGTATGAGATTATACCTCCCACGTGTCGAGGCCCGACTTAAAGGCATAATATCATACTGGAATGATCTCAAGAATGGTATCTTTGCACAACTCATGTAAAAGAGGGATGAAATTGCAAAAGAGTAGTTGGCTTACACTCACCACGTCACACAATGCGTTACATAGCAATCATCATCCAAATAACATCACAGTCCGACTACCGACGAAGGTCCAAATGAAAGATACCATAAATTAATAACACAAGGTCCCGATCATCCTAGTAAGAGCCCTACTGATCCTCTGGGATAAGACACGTAGTATCGCCCACGTTCTTCGTCGAACTCCCTGTACAACTCTGAACCACCAGCTGTGTAGTTCTCCACGGTACCTGCATCTGGTGTTGTGTGGAATCTATGAGCCACGGAGGACTCAGCAATCCCGTTCCCGGGTAGCAAAACTAACTAAGCCTTGGGTGTGGAACAAGGCTGAAGAACAAGGTTGCAGCTGCACTAGCACTAGCTTACGGGTTTAGAGCGAGAAGAGAAGTGCCAACGATCGTCAAAGTGATCACGAAGTGATCCTATCTAAGCACGTCAAACATAACCCCACCGTGTTCACTTCCCGAACCCCTTCAGAAAGCGACCGTCACGGTTACTCACGTGGGTAGTGTATTATGAACATAGTGTCAAGTTTTCTACAATCGGATATTAACAAATTCACATCTGCCACATAACCGCGGGCACGGCTTTCAAAAGATCAAAACCCTGCAGGGGTGTCCCAAATTAGCCCATCACAAGCTCACGATCTGCGGAGTCGCAATTCCAAGGTGGGAAGACCCGAGTATTCTCGGAATCATGTGCTCAAGATATTCCAACTAAGGTAAAACTAATCCAGCAAGTCCTCCCGGTGTGCCGACACCCTGATAGTAGCCGCGCGTATCTCGTCTCAGGCCACGACCGGATGGGCGATTCTACAGGTTTTTACCAGCCCTTGAGTTTCCCCGAGGTGGCCCCGCAGAACCCCTAGTTTGGACCAACACTCATGTGGAGCACTGGCCCGGGTTGTTGATTAAGAAAAGGGTTTATAACTCCCTATGCAAGTTTTAGTTGTTAGGCAAATGTAAGACCAAAGTCGGGCCTTGCTGGAAAAGCTTTAGCGCTAAGCGGGTTATCGAGGGGGGCCCATAAACCCCAACCGTGTTAGGGACGCAAAATCAAGGAACATAACACAAGTTTAAACGGTTCCTAGGGAGGCATGAGTGGAACAAATCACCAAGCAAAGGCTTGGCCTTCCACCCATTTCCAAGTATATAGATGATTTAGTTAAGCAGATTATATAGTGTGATATCCCAACAATAACTTCATCATGAAGCAAGAATCTTCAAATCTTCTCCTGCAACTAACAATGCTATAAGAGGGGCTGAGCGAAGCTTACGTAGCCAATCAAAGGTTTGCTAGGTTGGGTGGTTAGAGAGTTTCATGGCAACAATAGGAGGCTGAAAAACAGACATAGGCATCGAGGCAATAAGCTAAAGAGCGAGACATCTAGCATAGGCAAAGATAGTAGTGATATCTGGGTAAGGTCATCTTGCCTGTTGAATCCTCGGAGGGATCGTAATCTTGCTCCTCACACTCAACCTCGGTAGGAACCTCCTACTCGGTCTCGGCTCCCGGCTCAACTCAACACAAGAACACAACACGGCACAATATCAAACACGGTGCAATGCACAATCAACATGATGCAAGTATGATGTGCGTATGCATGTGGAAGCACTTGAGCCTAAGGAGAAGATGATGGAGAAGGCCTCATCTTGGAAAACCAAGCAAGCCAATGGATAGAGGGGGAGATTTTGGATGAAATCGATACAAAGATCGCTGGAAACGGACACACGGTTTGTAAATGGCAAGCAAAACAATATTCACACAAACCTGCTGTTTACAGCCACATGGCATCTTTGGAGCAAGAAATAATTATGCTACAGCACTCAAACATGGAGACAAAGGGCATGGATGTGAAGTAGACATGATACTTAACAAGCTTGAACTTAGAACACACCCAAAGACCTAATGGAACACAATTAACCAAGGATGGAAAGTTGCAATAAATTTATCCAGACTTTGTCAAAATCTGGGAAGGCAAAACATCATCACGATGCTGCCTTCAGATGCACAAAACAACATGCATATCAACTCCACTAAGTATATAAAGATCATGGACATGTAATAGACATAGCATACATCAAACAGCTCCATTGGAGCAACTCCATAGGAGGCATGGATCAATAACAACAAGCATCACCAGATTGATCATGCTGGTAAAAACCTGACAGGTAAATTTATAGCAACTTGAGAGCAAGAAATAAATAAGCTACAGCAGGCCATATATGCCAATAAGGGCATGGATGTATAGAGCATAACATGGACAACAAGGAATGATCATTTGACGTACTAAAACATGCATGGATTTGTGTGGGGCATCAAGCAAACATGGCATCAGGTTTAACAGATTCCAGACTTTGCGGTTGTTTCACTAAGTATAAAACAGCAACATTGGTGTGGCATGTTTACAAGCTTGTTTAAGTCACCTCAAGGCATATCATGGAAAGTGGATTGCACCACAGCAAAGACCATATGATTGTGCTTCTAAACCATATTGACATGTAACATGGAGACAAACACATCAATAGCAATGAGCAAGTCAAAACAGCATCTCACAACAAGTTTCAGCACTTAACAGCCATATGCACTTTTGCAACAGAGATTACCATGGCAATATGACACCTAACATGAATGCTATAGCAACCATCATGTAGAGCACTTCACAATGAACATTTTGACATATCATATGCTCCATTTGGACCAACATGCACAAAGTTGTCACATCCCAAACATGGCAACAAAATTACAGTCATCGGCAGTTTTAAACATATAGCACTCTTGCAACAATGATTAGGGAATCAAGATGAACTCAAACAAGCATGCCACAGTGGAACAAAATGAAGAGCACATCTCAACGAACATTTTGATATATTACACGCCCAAAATGGATCTACGAGCGCGAAGTTATTGCATGTCAAAGAGGGCAACAAATTAACAGAGATCTGGGACTTAGTGGAATTTTACCCTCCCGGGACGGAGTGGATCCGGGCGCAGGTCCGGCGTTTGGTTCGCGGGGGTGGTGGATCTGATCCACCCCCGGTGGATCTGGATCGGGGTCAGAGCTCTCGTCGGAGCTCGGCCGGAGGCGGCGGCCAGTGGCGGGGAAGAGGCCGGGGCGGCGACGCGGGGTCGCCGGAGTACGGCGGTGGCGGCGACCGGTGTCGCGGCGGCGTCCGGCGGTCGGAGGCGGCGCGGCTGGCCCGAGGTGGCGCGGGGTGGCGACGTGGAGGCGGCCCCGGTGGCGGTGGAAGCCGGCGAGGCGCCGGCGGCGGACGAGGCCGAGGCGGTGGAGAGCGGGCCGAGCGTCGTGGGCGGCAGGGAGGCGCGACGGGCGGCGGAGCCGAGCCGTGCCGCGGGGGCTCGCGCTAGGCCGTGGCAGGCCCGCGGTGGAAGGCGCAGCCGGCGGAGGGGAGGGCCACGTGCCGCGCTGTGAGAGGCCGAGGGGGCTGGAGCGGACGTGGTCGGCGGCGCGGAGGAGCTCGGCTTAGGGTTTCGTCCGCAAAAATGGACGTGGGGGACGTTTTTATAGGCATAGGGAGCTAGGAGACTCCAAATGGGGTGCGGTTTTCGCACACACGTTCACGATCTAACAACCGAGAGGATGGGAGTGGTTGTGCTGGGTTAGTGGGCTGTTGTGGAGGGGGTCTTGGGCCAAAAGGAAAAGGAGCTTTTAGCCCACTAGGTTAACCGTTGGAGTACCAAACGAACTCCAAACGCAATGAAACTTGACAGGCGGCCTACACGTACCAAAACAACAACGCACGACAAGTCTCACCTCATTCCGGGAACGTTACACGGCCACATACGAAAGAAGGACTCGAGGGTGCCACGGGCACGTGTGTGTGAGTGTCGGAACTCAAAACGGACAACGGGAAGAGGCGAGTGGGACCGGGTGCAAGTGACAACACGAATGCAATGCAATGCACATGATAACATGACATGGATGAAATGCACACACACATGCGACAAAACGAAGAAACCCGAAATGAAAGAAGAGCCCAGAATGGAATTGATGAAGTCAACGTTTCATATATTGCCATAAATGGAAAGTATCACAGATGGGGTGTTACACAAGTAGTGCGCGAAGACGTAACCCGCCGCGGAGGGATAATCCGGCAGGGGGAGACGTGAACGCTCAAGATGTGGTGGATCAGGGCAGGCAGCGCCGGGAGGCCGAGTTAGCAGCACGGTATGAAAACCGTCAGCCAACACCGGTTCATCCATCTACCACGATTGAACCGGGAGTCATGTCCAACTCTTTGGGAGTACCGTGCCTCACTCCCGCTTTACGCAACGTAAAACTACCCAAGGACTTCAAAGGACCGCGCAAGGTGCCCAACTATACTGTGGACTTATCTCTTGAAGCTTGGGTTGAAAGCTACAAGATGGCGATGGAGATGCTTGATGTGAATGACGCGGCGGGTGCCAAGTACTTCACCATGATGTTGGAGGGTACAGCTCGCACTTGGCTGAAAGGCTTACCACCCAACTCCATCGGATCATGGGCTGAATTGCGCCGCCGGTTTATTAATAACTACAAAGACACGTGCAAGCAACCAATGTATATCGTTGATTTAGCTGCCTGTGTTCAAGGAGAGCACGAATCAACGAGCCATTGGGTACGTCGAGTATCGGAGATCCTACATTCTTCCAACCGCATCAACCCGGACACGGCAGTTATAACCTTGGAAGGCAATTGCCGGTTTGAGCCTCTGAAACTGAAGTTGGGACGACTCAAACGTAATTGTGATGACATGGGGACGCTCATGGGTGCTTTTGTGAAGTATGCGGATTCACATAGTACCAAATACCCAGATTCTAATGATGAAAAGTCAAGGAAGGCAAAGAAGAGCGGTAAAGCGCCGCAACCTGGCCCAGCGAATCAAGGATATAACGGTCAGCGTAAAGCGGATAATAATTCAGATTTTGTGGCCAACACCAATGCTCAGGAGAACGGCCAGCGCCGCAAGGGTAGACCGCCCCCACGAAATGGGAGACCGCCTATTAATCTAGAACGCCAGATGAACATACCTTGCCCGAGGCACGGTACGCACGAAAAGCCAGCTACGCACCTTTGGAAGGACTGTTTTATTATGAAGCAAATCATGAACCGGTCCCAGTATGACCATGGACCGTCCGGCGGTTCAGGCCCTGGTTCTCACGGGCCGGGTTATCAGGGCGATAGATCCGGTTCAAGGTTCCAAGGTAACCAGAACTATCACAGCAACCAAAGGGTATCAGAGTAACCCGAAGCAGTTGAGTAGTGGGCAGTACCACGTCTTCACCACAAGCCTATGCAAACGTGATCAGAAGGTTTACAAAAGGGTAGTACATTCCATTGAACCGGCGATGCCATGCTACGTGTGTTGGTCAGAACAGCCCATTGTGTGGAGTCGAGAGGATCATCCACCCTAGGTTGATAATCCGGGTCAGCAGGCTCTAGTTGTGGCACCTCAGGTGGGGGGCTATAAGTTTACCAAAGTGCTTATGGACGGAGGTAGCGGCATCAACATTCTATATTACGAGACTTTTCGGTGCATGGGGCTAACAGATAAAAAGCTTTGACAGTCCAACACAGTTTTTCACGGCGTGGTGCCTGGTAAATCGGCATATCCAGTCGGTAAGATAGACTTAGAGGTCATCTTTGGAGATGAGCATGATTCTAGGTCTGAGACTTTGACCTTTGAAGTGGTAAAGATCAAGAGCCCGTATCACGCCCTGTTCGGGCGGCCGGTTTACGCTAAGTTCATGGCGAGGCCTTGTTATGTTTATCTGCAGCTTAAGGTGTCAGGTCACAAGGGAACTATTACGATCCATGGGAGCCGCAAGATTGCTTTGGAGTGTGAGGAAGGTGATGCAGCTTATGCAGACGTGGTTTGTGCAACCGAGGAACTGAAATTTTATAAAGATAATGTTAATCCGGCAGACATGTCTCCGTTGAAGAAATCAACCACGGAGCATGATCCGGCCTTGAAGTTTAAATCAGCTGAAGAGACCAAGCAAGTTGACTTTGTTCTTGGTGATTCATCCAAGCAGTTCACTATCAGTGCTAACCTGGATCCAAAATAGGAAAGCATGCTCATCGAGTTCATCCGTGAGAATCGGGACATCTTCGCATGGAAACCTTCTGACATGCCAGGTGTACCGAGGGAACTCGCTGAGCACACTCTTAATATTGATCCCAAGTTTAAACCGGTTAAACAATTTCTCCGCCACTTCAATGAAGAAAGGTGCAAAGCTATCGGTGAAGAAGTGGCTAGGCTCTTGGCGGCATGGTTTATAATTGAGGTGTTTCATCCGGAGTGGTTGGCCAATCTGGTGTTGGTACTTGAAAAGACGGCACTTGGCGAATGTGTGTTGATTACATAGACTTGAACAAGGCTTGCCCGGCTGATCCCTTTGCCCTTCCCCGTATTGATCAAATCATTGATGCTACGGCGGGTTGTGAGCGCTTAAGTTTTTTGGACGCATATTCAGGTTATCATCAGATCAAGATGGCAGTCGAAGACCATGAGAAGATGGCCTTTATCACTCCCTTTGGAGCCTTATGCTACGTGTCTATGCCATTTGGACTTAAGAGTGCCCAGGCGACCTAACAACGTTGTGTGCAGAACTGTCTTCATGGGCAGATTGGGCGGAATGTTCATGCATATGTGGATGACATAGTGGTGAAATCCAGGAAGGAGGAGACATTAATAACAGACTTGAAAGAAACCTTTGACAATCTACGGATATACAAAATGATGCTTAATCCGGACAAGTGTGTCTTTGGTGTTCCGGCAGGCAAGCTCATGGGATTCCTGGTATCAAACAGAGGAATTGAAGTTAATCCAGAGAAGATCAAGGCGATTACATCCTTGGCTAAACCGGCGTGCATCAATGACGTCCAACGTTTGGCGGGCCGTATTGCGGCGCTCAGCCGGTTTATCAGCCGTTTGGGGGAGAAGGCCATCCCGCTTTATCAGATGATGAAAAAGACATATCGTTTTGTCTGGAGTGATGATGCTGATGTTGCGTTCGAGGATTTGGAGAAGCAATTGACAGAACCGCCGGTCCTTGTCACGCCGGTTGATAATGAGCCGCTGTTGTTATACGTGGCTGCTAATGCCCGAGCGGTAAGCGTCGCCATCGTGGTAGAGCGCAAGGAGGCAGGAAAAGAATATCCGGTTCAACGGCCGGTTTACTACATCAGCGAGGTGCTCATTGAATCAAAACAGAGATACCCGCATTGGCAGAAATTGGTGTACGGGGTCTTCATGGCAAACCGGAAGCTCAAGCAGTACTTTCAGGGCCATCCAATCACCATGGTCAGTTCAGCTCCTTTGGGAGACATAATCCAGAACAGAGAGGCAACTGGTCGGGTTGCAAAGTGGGCCATTGAGCTTAGTCCGCATGGATTGAAGTATGTGCCCCATACTGCAATCAAATCCCAAGCACTGGTGGACTTCATCAACGATTGGACAGAGTTCCAAGCACCAGAGGAAAAGCCGGATCACACGTATTGGACTATTCACTTTGATGGATCCAGGCAATTGGAGGTATCGGGGGCTCGAGTCGCATTAACTTCCCCATGAGGTGATAAGTTCTGTTATGTCCTCTGTTTAATGTTCCCTTGTACTAACAATGCAGCTGAGTATGAAGCTCTCCTCCATGGTCTGCGAATGGCTAAGGAGATGAGTTTAAGCCGGGCTAAATGTTTCGGCGATTCAGACCTGGTGGCTCAACAGGTGTCGGGTAAGTGGGATTCCAAAGATCCACTTATGGCAGCATATCGACGAGAGGTGGACGTTGTTGCTGGACACTTCAAGGGTTATCAAGTGGACCATATAGACCGGTGAAAGAATGAAGCGGCTGATGCGTTAAGCCGGCTTGGCTCTCAGCGTAAACCGGTTCCACCCAATATTTTTCTGGATGTATTGCATAGCCCGTCGGTGAAATTACCTTCAGAAGAGGACTTGGTTGTTCCTGATCCGGAGGCTCAACTGGTCGCGGCGCTTCATGTTATTCCGGATTGGACGCTCCCTTACCTGGCGTATATGAACCGAGGTATGTTACCAGAGGACGAAATCTTGGCTAGACAAATAGTCCGGCGACCCAAATCAATGACTATTGTCAATGGAGAACTACATCATTGCAGCGTTTCTGGGGCGTTTCAACGGTGTGTGTCGCCAGATGAAGGCCGTGATATTCTTAGAGAGATCCACGAAGGAGATTGTGGTCATCATGCCGGTTCAAAATCCTTGGTGGCTAAAGCTTTTCGTCATGGGTTCTACTGGTTGAAGGCTCATGCCGACGCAGAGGACTTGGTCAGAATATGTGATGATTGCCAGAAATTCTCACGACGTGCTCATATACCAGCTCAAGAATTAAGGATGATTCCAATTACTTGGCCATTTGCAACTTGGGGGCTGGACATGGTCGGACCCTTCAAGAGATCCCCATATAAGAAGACCCACCTTTTGGTGGTAGTGGATAAGTTTACCAAATGGGTTGAGGCGGAACCAGTCAGTAAGTGTGATGCAGCAACGGCGGTTCAGTTCATCAAAAAGGTGATTTTTCCGGTTTGGCTTTCCACACAGCATTATAACTGATAATGGTACGAATCTATCCAAGGGAGCTATGGAGGAATTCTATCAACGAGAGCACATCCGCCTTGATGTATCATCAGTAGCTCACCCTCAATCCAATGGTCAAGCTGAGAGAGCCAATCAAGAGATCTTGAGAGGCATCAAACCCTGGCTTATGGTCCCTTTGCAGAGGATGCCGGGTTGTTGGGTGGAGGAATTACCCTCTGTGTTATGGAGCATCAACACAACACCTAACAGATCTACAGGGTACACGCCTTTCTTCATGGTATATGGAGCTGAGGCGGTCCTCCCTAGTGACATCCGTCATGACTCGCCGCGGGTGGCGGCTTACGTCGAAACTGATAACGAGAAGGCACGGCAAGACGCGTTGGACCGGCTGGATGAGGAACGTGACACGGCAGCAGCTCGATCGGTGATTTATCAGCAAGATCTGTGCCGGTACCACAGTCGCCGGGTTAAGACCAGAACATTTCAAGAAGGAGATCTAGTGCTCCGGCTCATCCAAGACCAGACGGATATGCACAAGCTATCCCCGCCCTGGGAGGGACCCTTTGTGGTCAGCAAAAATCTACATAACGGATCATACTACCTTGTCGACGTTCGAGAACATAAGGACTCACGTACTACGGAGGAGGAGACCCGACGGCCGTGGAACATCGCTCTTCTTCGACCTTACTACACCTGAGCCATAGGCTTCGTTTTATGTACAAAAATTTGCAATGTATATATTATGCTCAATATAATAAACCGGCGTCCCCGATAAAGTGAGGTATCTGCCGCTTTTTTTGTAAGAGTTTGTCACATGGGGGCTTCTGTGTGCAAAGGAGTTCCTATGGCATCTTAAATCGGCGGCTACACCAAGACCATCATAAGAGCATAGCTCTGGTTGCTTCGGTAATCCGGCTATTAAAGCCCACATGATGATGAGGGGCAAAAGAGAGTTTGATGCATAGCACAACTCAAACATAGGCCCCGACGAGCATAACTCAAATGCTACCTGGTGGCTCCTGATGCATAGCATCAACGAGTTGACAACCCTTGTAGTAGGCTATCAAGCCATGGCTTGGAAGCCTGGTGTATACACCTAAAACCCCGGATTAGCCTGCCTGCATTAAGTAAGTCACTCCGCCCAGGTAAACCTAGTATGACCCGTCGATCGTATACACAAGTCAATCTTTTAAAGACCCTGAACTTGGTAACGTTAAATTGACGATTGGTTAAGGATTGAGGACCATCTTAACAGGCTTTGTGAAATGGTTAATTCAGTAGCCTGGCAGCTCATAAAAAGCCTTGAATTTGGAGCCTGGCAGCTCGTAAAAAGCCTCGACTACACGGTTTTTATTTGACAACGTCTCTTTTTTATTTTGCTAAAAGTGTTTATTTTCAAGGTCATTGGTGTTTATCCAAGTCCATTAATTCGAGGAGTGGATGGCTATAAGTTGCCACTACGATACGCCAGCGTTTATAGAACCTGGTCTGGTTTGATTATAAATCGCAAGTGCTATCTACAGTTAAACTGGAGTTTATCATAACCCGGCACGGTTCCATCATGAACCGGCAAATGATTAAGGGAGTCATCAACACTTGCAACTTGGATCATTGTCTTTGCTACCGATTATTCATTAAGGCCAAATTGTGCAAAACTTAATTACAGGTATGATATGTGTTTTATACACAGTTCAGGTTATAAACCTAGACCATGTATTTGGGCATCATGACCCGTCCGGCGATAAACCGCCAGGACACTTTAAACATTGTCTTATGCAGAAATAGGTGGGGTAAACCGTCAAAGGCATTATAAGCAAGAAATAATTATGAAGTTGCCAGTTGAAGCAATCTCATACAAAGGACAGTATGCGTCACAACATAAAGTATTTCAGCTACCCTATTACAAGGCGCTGAATAGCCCAAAAGAATATCAGTTTTTCCTAAAGTGCTAGGACATAACAGTTAAACCGGCACCGGATTAGGAGTCTGCATCAGCTCGGCTTGAAGGTTGTGGATTGTCCTGCTCCGACTCCCCATCATTCTCTTCTAGCTGCTGGAAGTCAGTGGTTGCCCAATCGATCTTGGTCAGCGCTCTGAAAACAACTTCATCCTTCACGAGTTCAGACAGATCAATATCAGGAGCGTAAGTGTGCTTACGGACGGGCGGGATGAGATTTTCAATCTCGTAAGCCAGAGGGTCGACCCGCACGTTCTCAGCATTATAACCCGGATGATAACGCGACAGATCAGCCTCATTAGACAGCTTACTGGCCAGAGGCCGCATTTCTTTAGTCAGAGCGCGCAAATCACTGTCTGTGAATGCTGATGCGTCCTCCTTCATGCTGAGATAGCCATTCATTGCTTCCGCCGGATCAAAGTCAGGCACCCAAGCTTTCGCTCGAGTTAAGGCCATCAGAGCACCCGCCCTTGTAGAAGATTTCTTCAGCTCTACGAGGCGGGCAGGTAGAATGGATAACTTTTCTAAAGTTCCCTTGATCGTCGTGGGAGCCGGTTTATTGTGAGAAGCAGTGCAGACAATTCTCTGGGCACCAGAATACAGCTGCTCTACCAGAGTGTATGCGGCCTTCAACTTTTTCCGCATATCATTGCCGAGATGACCAATACGTCTTCCTGCATCAAAGAGTATGAGTTAAACCGGAAGGTACAGGACTACCATATTCAGGATTATGTTAACAACACTTACCAAAGATAGCAGTTGTCATGGCGTTTATCTGCTGCTTTAAACCGGACAACTACTATGTCACCGGATTAAGAGAAGACTCTGCATCAATTGCTCTTTTCTCCAAGATAGCTTTTTCAGCATCCCAATCCGACCGTTTCTTTTCAAAGTCCTTCTTCAGCTTTTCTATATTCGCTAAAGCAAGTGTCAACTCATCTTTGACTTTGGAAGCGGCGGATTCTTGAAACTTCAGGGTATCTCGGAGCTCGGCCACTTCAGAATTTTTCTGGTTTAAGTCAGTCTGCCAAAAGGAGAGCATATTACATATTCATGAGACATTTTTCAGGAAAGTCCCAAGCACATAACAAGTTATACACTTGGCACTTGGGGGCTAATGTGTATTTGCAGTTAAACAGACATTTTTTCAAGTCCCAAAGCACATAACAAGTTATACGCTTGGCACTTGGGGGCTAATGTGACATTGTTCAGAGCAGAAGGCAAACTGAAGTCCCGGTTCATCCTCAAGGAGTAAATCGGCCCTTGGGGACTACACATGTGAAAAACAAACTATCTACTGGATATTCTAAAGTCCCGGTTCATCCTAAAGGACAAAACCGGCCCTTGGGGGCTACGATGGAGTAAAGGCAAGCTACAAGACTTCAGCAAGAATAGAGTACAAGTTAAAAGCAGGAAAGTTACCTCATAGCGCTCCTTCATCATATTCACTAAACCGGCCTTATGATCACGGCTAGTGCACAGCCGGTTTAGATAGCCGGAATGGAGTTCTTGAGCACTGAGTTGAGTATAATTGGACAAGTCAGTACTCCAATTTCCTTTGTCCTTGCTGGGAATTTCATCCTTTCCGGTATGCTTGGACAAAGCAACAGGTTCACTAGGAGTAGTGTAGCCGATTCCAGTGATTTCAACATCTTCAGTTGAAGCGGCCGTGGGTTTAGCCGGACTAGCCGGAGCAGTACTGGCTCGGGCAAGATCGGCCGGTTAAAGGTCACGATCCATCGGAGCACTCCCTTGATCAACAAAAACTTCATGATCCATGAGAGGAGGATCGTCATGCAGAAATTCAGCATTTTCTTCAGCAGGTTCAACAACTTCAGGGTCTTTGGCCTGTTCAGGAATTGTGTTATCACCTGCCGGCTTATTCAGCTTAGCCTTTGTTCTAGGCCTGGGTTTACTGCAAAAGTTAAAGATGGTGAAAATCAGAAGAGTCAAGACAGAAATTAAACCGACGAGGTGAAAAAACTTACCCAGGAACAGTCTTAAGGGGAGGAATTTGCGTGGCCGTTGATTCGCCAGAAGATAATGTGGAGTTTCCTGATAATTCAAGTCAGACGTATTAAGAGGCTATCGAATGCAACCTGCTTTGGGATAAAGAGCGTCTGGAGTGTATAAAACATCTGAGCGACGCCTCCGGGCTGGTGTGTGAGTTAAGCCGGTGGATTCAATGGCATGGCCACTATGCTGCGTGGTGCGGCGAGCTTCATGTTGTTGTTTCTTCAAAAGAAAGTTTGGATCCAAGTAAGCGAAAGGGTGAGAAAATTGTACTTTCCGGCTTGCTCGATGAATTTTTGGTGTTGGCAGAGGTTCTGAACCGGAAGAAAGAGTAATTACCTCAACATCATCCGCTTTACTGCCTTCAGCGTGTCCCTAGGTACAGCCATTGTTAATAAAATACAAGTAAAGAAATTCAAAGGAATCAAGAGAATCAAGTAGTACCTCGGAGGCCGGTTCATCATCCTCCGGGTTGGATTCAGACGCGTCAATGGTTTTCTTCTTGACGGTCTTTTTAATGGCTTTGGTCTTTTGGCGAGGCACCTTCACCGGTTTATCTTGAACCTTCCTCTTCCAGAATGGGTCATTGCCCTGTTGAAGATTATGAAGACATTTAAGACGAGTACTGAAGATGGATTGAAATAGAGCAAAGCAATATGAAAGAAATATTTACCGATGGTGGTTTGTTGAGCTCACAAAAGGGAGCCAATCCGGTTCGACTACAAGTTTCTACTGGCTCATTCAGCAGTTTCTTAACAGCCTCATTCACCTCATTTTCTGCTAATACAGCTTCTGTATGGCGCAGAGGATCTTTTGGGTCTCCAGTATATTCGCACATTAAACCGGCGCGCCGGCTTAGCGGGAGAACGCTCCAAGAAATCCAGCAACGAACAAAATCAACCCCTGTCAAGCCATTGGCAGTGAAGGCCCTGAGCTTCGAAAGCTCAGGAGCATATCTAGCCTGTTCCTCGGCACTTAGCCGTTCTGGAAAGGGATGGTTCTCGGATAGCCGGTGGGAGCGATAACCCGGCAGAGGATTTTCATCTTCTGAAGAAGTGTCTAAGCAGTAAAACCAAGTTTGATTCCAGTCTTTGGGGTGACTGTGGTGACTGGCGTGAGGAAAACTAACGTCCTTTCTCTTCTGAATGGACATCCCGCCAAGTTCGGTGTTTGGACCGTCAGAGAATTCTGTCCGATGGTTTAGATGGAAGAAATCCCGGAACAAATCAACTGACGGCTCCTCTTGCAAATATGCTTCACAAAAAACTTGAAAATTGCAAATGTTTGACACAGAGTTGGGCCCAATATCTTGTGGATGAAGTTGAGAATTAGCTAGCACATCACGGAAGAACTTCGATCCGGGAGAACTGAATCCCCGGGCTAAATGATCAAGAAAAACAATAACTTCTCCTTCCTTGGGCTCTGGAGGATATTCTGATCCGGGGACTCTCCAGTGAAGGACATTTTTTGGACCTAAAGCGCCAATTTCAGCCAGTTTCTGCAAATCTTCCTCAGTAACCCGGGACTGGACCCAATTGCAAGAAGTAAACTGCTTGGCTTGAGTTGCCATTTTCGAAGGGAAAGGCTAAAAATATATTGAAGAGCCGGTTTATGATCTAGGCAAAGCTTAAACCGGCAGTATTTTCAAAAGGTACTTATCTAACGGCGGTTTAGCCAGGGGCCTAATGGTACCTACCGGTTTATGGTTTTTGAGATAGCTAAACCGCCAATGAGAATATATAAGATGCAGATCTAAAGTTATGAAGAAACAGTTTTTGTAGAAACAGTGATGAAGCTATGAATCTACAGCATGTTGGAAATTCAGAAATATTCAGTTTATATTCAACGGACGCGACAAAGGCTCTAACAGACGCAATCTAAACTGGTACTATTGGGAAAGATAAAAGCGCAGTGAGGAAGCGGAGTTACTCCTATAGCTGTAAAACATAAGGATCAGATCTATACTAAATATCAGGCCATGGCGAAGAATGACGAAGAACAGCGCCCTATCTATGAACCTATAGGAGAAAACCCTAATGAGATCTATATACTGGACAAAGAAGGAACTTACCGGAGCAAAAGAGTACGGAGGCGCGCCGGCGTTTTTCTGGTCCGACCAGGTTGATGCAGCGGCCAAGCTTGACGAAGAACCACGGGTCGACGGCGGCGGCGGAGGTTGAGCACGACGGGCGCAAGGAAGAAGAAGAGGCAAGGGAGCAAGGGGGGAAAGGAGATACCCCTCTGCCCTATTTATAAGCCGCAAAATGAAACGGCAGGCGCGGGAATCAAGGAGCCAGAAAAGTGGATATGGCAAGATGTTGTTGCCTCGATCTTCGGAGCCTTTAATGAATAAAAGATAAAAAACAGGTACAAGTATTAAGTGGGCAGATGACGTCATGACGGTTTAATACTATCCGGGAAGATGATGTCACGGCGGTTTATGAAGCATTTGAAGCTGTGAAAGGTGAAAATTTTACAAGACATGGGAGATTGACATGAACAGGTTCAAATCAATCTGGGGCCTAATGTCGGGGATATTACTATTGGGTATAAACCGCCCAAGTGGGGCCGGTTTATGCCTGTCAAGATTATTTCTACTGAAGCCCAGCGGAGCATGGAGCGTGACGCTTTGTACCAGAAAGGTTTAGAGCCCAAGAGGTGTTAGGGCCCATGATTTGTAAACCGGCATACGGCATGTAACTTGTGATGTAAGGTAGAAAGGATAGAGACCGAGCTGGGCACGTTTATGAGCCGGCCTCGGGACTCTGTAAGCCGGACCGGGCGTCACCTCGAGTATATAAAGGGACGACCCGACGACGGTTCAAGGATAGAGAACAACAACTCGAGACACAGGCAAAGCAGATTCGCTCCCTGTTCATTGAAAGCCTAGCAATACTACACCAAACTAGACGTAGGCTTTTACCTTCATCGAAGGGGCCGAACTAGTATAAAAATCCTTGCGTCCTTGTCCGCTTTAACCCCTTTAAGCTAACCCGTAGCGATGGCCTCACAACTAAGTCCTTTTGCTAGGACATCTGTCATGACAAAACCACGACAGTAGTACCGCGTGGCCTTGCGGTAGTACCGCAAGTCTTCTGCGGTAGTACCACATATCGCGGCGAGAGTTAGTGGATAACGGTTGGATTTGTTTTTTCCACTATATAAGGGGAGTCTTCTTCTCTAAGAAGACTTACCTCTTCCTCCGCAAGCTCCATTGTTGCTCAAAGCTGCATTTCCGCCCTATCTCTCTCCCTAGCCAATCAAACTTGTTAATTTCCTAGGGATTGGTTGAGAAGGCATCGATCTACAGTTCCACCAAGAGAAATTTGATTCCCCCCACTAATCCCTTGCGGATCTTGTTACTCTTGGGTGTTTGAGCACCCTAGACGGTTGAGGTCACCTCGGAGCCATAGTCCATTGTGGTGAAGCTTCGTAGTGTCGTTGGGAGCCTCCAATTCAGTTGTGGAGATAGCCCCAACCTTGTTTGTAAAGGTTCGGTCGCCGCCTTCAAGGGCACCACTAGTGGAATCACGGCACCTCGCATTGTGTGAGGGCGTGAGGAGAATACGGTGTCCCTAGTGGCTTCTTGGGGAGCATTGTGCCTCCACACCACTCCAACAAAGACATACTTCCTCTCAAAGGGAAGGAACTTCGGTAACACATCCTCGTCTTCACCGGCTCCACTTGTGGTTATCTCTTACCTTTTCTCGAGCAAGCTTTTGTTGTATTTCGTAGCTAGCTTGCTTGTGAGCTTATTGTTGTTGCATCATATAGGTTGCCCACCTAGTTGCATATCTAGACAACCTATATTATTGCTAGTTTTAATTTGGTTAAGAAAAGCTAAAAATTGTTAGTTGCCTATTCACCCCCCCCCCTCTAGTAAACCATATCGATCCTTTCACCTCTTCTATCAGTTGAGCACAATTTTCTTTTCCATCCTTTTCACGAAGAAATTATAAATATGAATAATATGATGCAACCTCAATAACATTTTTTGTAGTTTTCTTTTTATAAACCAAACTAGTGATAAAACAAAGAACTAAAAGATTCGATTGCAAGATCTAAAGATGTACCTTCAAGCACTCACCTCCCCGGCAACGGCACCAGAAAAGAGCTTGATGTCTACTACGCAACTTTATTCTTGTAGACTCGTGTTGGGCCTCCAAGCGCAGAGTTTTGTAGGACAATAGCAATTTTCCCTCAAGTGAATGACCTAAGGTTTATCAATCCGTGGGAGGTGTAGGATTAAGATGATCTATCTCAAACAACCCTGCAATCAAATAACAAAGAGTCTCTTGTGTCCCCAACACACCAAATACAATGGTAAATTGTATAGGTCCACTAGTTCGGCGAATAGATGGTGATACAAGTCTAATATGGATAGTAGATATTGATTTTTATAATAGGAACAATAAAAAATAGCAAGGTATCAAGTGATAGAACGGAGCACAAACGGTATTGCAATGTTTGAAAACAAGGCCTAGGGTATGTAGTTTCGCTAGTGCAATCTCTCAACAATACTAATATAATTGGGTCACAGAACCATCCCTCAACGTGCGATGAAGAATCACTCCAAAGTTCCTATCTAGCGGAGAACATAAGAAGAAATTGTTTGTAGGGTATGAAACCACCTCAAAGTTATTCTTTCCGATCGATCTATCAAGAGTTCGTACTAAAATAACATCAAGTTATCCTTTTCGATCGATCTATCAAGAGTTCATACTAAAATAACACCATATGATACACGTCAACCAACTCTAATGTCACCTAGATGTTCCAATGTCACCACAAATATCCATGAGTTGATTCTACGATATGCATCAAACAACTTCATGATCATAATATTCAATTCACACAAAGAACTACAAGGAGACCCCAAAGTTTCTATCGAAGAAAAGATATTAAAAACATGCATCAACCCCTATGCATAGATTACCCCAATGTCACCACAGGAATCCGCAAGTTGAGTGCCATAACATACATCAAGTGAATCAATATGATACCCCATTGTCACCACGGGTATTCATAGCAAAGACATACATCCAGTGTTCTCAAATCCATAAAAGTATTCAATCTGATAAGAACGAAATCTGAAAGGGGAAACTCAATTCATCACAACAAGATAGAGAGGGAGAAACACCATGTGATTCAACTATATTAACAAAGCCCGCGATACATCAAGATCGTCGCGTCTCAAGAACACGAGAGAGAGAGAGAGAGAGAGAGAGAGAGAGAGAGAGATTAAACACATAGCTACTGGTACAAACCGTCAGCCCCGAGGGTGGACTACTCCCTCCTCATCATGGTGGCCACCGGCATGATGAAAATGGCCACTGGTGATGATTTCCCCCTCCGGCAGGGTGTCGAAACGGGTCTAGATTGGTTTTTCGTGGACTATAGAGGCTTGCGGTGGCGGAACTTCTGATCTAGGGTTATTTCTGGAGTTTTTGGTATTTATAGGATTTTTCAGTGTTGAAATCATGCGAAGATGGGCCTCAAGGTGGGCACAACCCACCATGAAGCGCCCTGCGCGCCCCGGTGTTTTATGCTCACCTCCTTCACCTTCTAGTCCTCCCACGAAGCTTCTAGTGCCTCTTTTGTTCCAAAAAAATCGTCAAAAAGTTTCGTTGCATTTGGAGAACTTTTATTTCTGCACAAAAAACAACACCACGGTAGTTCTGCTGAAAACAGTGTCAATCCGGGTTAGTTCCATGCAAATCATACCAAAACCATATAAAATTGTTGTAAACATGGCATGAATACTTCATAAATTATAGATACGTTGGAGACGTATCACATGTCCACTTTACAACTGAACTGGTTTACCAAAATGAGTTTTATATACAATATGCTAAACCTGTGATGTGTCTGGTCGTTTCTCTTTTAGAATGTCGACAAAATGTTGGAGATGAGTACACCATTATGGAATGGTAAAGAAAGTAATGCAGATAAGGTTCAAGATAGTGAGACATCCCTATTGGTCTCCAAGAAAGTGGAAAAAAACTCTCTTGAAGACAGTGAGACAACCCCAAAGTCCTGTCTTGATGTAGTGTTCGAGTTACTGGCCACTACTGCTTGCACAAGCTCTTCAAACTCACTGCCTGAATCAGTTTGGCTCTTGAGTCACAACTACAAGTTTAAAGACATCTATCAGTTGTGCTGCGACAAGAAGCCGAAGGACTGAGGTGAAAGAAATATGCCCTAGAGGCAATAACAAATTTGTTATTTATATTTCCTTATATATCAATAAAAAAATATTCATGCTAGAATTGTATTAACCGGAAACTTGATAGATGTGTGAATACATAGACAAAACAGAGTGTCCCTAGTATGCCTCTACTTGACTAGCTCGTTAATCAAAGATGGTTATGTTTCCTAACCATAGACATGAGTTGTCATTTGATCAATGGGATCACATCATTAGGAGAATGATGTGATGGACAAGACCCACCCGTTAGCTTAGCACTATGATCATTTAGTTTTACTGTTATTGCTTTCTTCATGACTTATACATGTTCCTATGACTATGAGATTATGCAACTCCCAAATACCGGAGGAACACCTTGTGTGCTATCAAACGTCACAACGTAACTGGGTGATTATAAAGATGCTCTACAGGTGTCTCCGAAGGTGTTTGTGGTGTTGGCATAGATCGAGAATAGGATTTGTCACTCCGAGTGTCGGAGAGGTATCCATGGGCCCTCTTGGTAATACACATCATAATAAGCCTTGCAAGCAAACAACTAATGAGTTAGTCACGGGATGATGTATTACGGAACAAGTAAAGAGACTTGCCGGTGACGAGATTGAACTAGGTATGATGATACCGACGATCGAATCTCGGGCAAGTAACATACCGATGACAAAGGGAACAATGTATGTTGTTATGCGGTTTGACCGATAAAGATCTTCGTAGAATATGTAGGAACCAATATGAGCATCTAGGTTCTGCTATTGGTTATTGACCGGAGATGAGTCTCGGTCATGTCTACGTAGTTCTCGAACCCGTAGGGTCCGCACGCTTAACGTTCGATGACGATCGGTATTATGAGTTTATGTGTTTTGATATACCGAAGGTAGTTCGGAGTCCCGGATGTGCTCACGGGCATGACGAGGAGTCTCGAAATGGTCGAGACATAAAGATCGATATATTGGAAGGCTAGGTTTGGACACCGGAATGGCTCCGGATGAGTTTGGGCATTTACCGGAGTACCGGGAGGTTACCGGAACCCCGCGGGGAGTCAATGGGCCTTATTGGGCCTTAGTGGAAGAGAGGAGGAGGCGGCCAAGTGGAGGCCCCCCCAAGCCCAATCCGAATTGGGGTGGGGGCCGGCCCCCCTTTCCTTCTCCCTCTTTCCCTCTTCCTTCTTCTCCTACTCCTACTAGGAAAGGGAGAAACCTACTCCTAGTGGGAGTAGGACTCCCCCCTTGGGCACGCCATAGAGAGGGTCGGCCCTCTCCTCCTCCCCTCCTTTATATACGTGGCCAGGGGGCAACCCATAGACACAAGTTGATTTCTTAGCCTTGTGCGGTGCCCCCCTCCACAGTTACACACCTCGATCATATCGCCGTAGTGCTTAGGCGAAGCCCTGCGGCGGTAACTTCATCATCACCGTCACCACGCCGTCGTGCAGACAGAACTCTCCCTCGACCTCAACTGGATCAAGAGTTCGTTGGACATCATCGAGTTGAACGTGTGCTGAACACGGAGGTGCCGTACATTCGGTGCTTGGATCGGTTGGATCGCGAAGACGTTCGACTACATCAACCGCGTTACTAAAGGATTCCGCTTTCGGTCTACGAGGGTATGTGGACACACTCTCCCCGCTCGTTGCTATGATTCTCCTATATAGATCTTGCATGATTGTAGGATTTTTTTGAAATACTACGTTCCCCAATAGTGGCATCAAGAGCCAGGTCTATGCGTAGATGATATGCACGAGTAGAACACAATGAGTTGTGGGCGATACTAGTCATACTGCTTACCAGCATGTCATACTTTGATTCGGCGGTATTGTTGGATGAAGCGGCCCGGACCGACATTACGCGTACGCTTACGCGAGACTAGTTCTACCGACGTGCTTCGCACACAGGTGGCTAGCAGGTGTCAGTTTCTCCAACTTTAGCTGAATCAAGTGTGGCTACGCCCGGTCCTTGTGAAGGTTAAAACATCACATACTTGACGAAACATCGTTGTGGTTTTGTATGCGTAGGTAAGAACGGTTCTTGCTAAGCCCGTAGCAGCCACGTAAAACTTGCAACAACAAAGTAGAGGACGTCTAACTTGTTTTTGCAGGGCATGTTGTGATGTGATATGGTCAAGACGTGATGGGTTATATGTTATTGTATGAGATGATCATGTTTTGTAAATTACCGGCACCCGGCAGGAGCCTTATGGTTGTCTCTTTATTGTATGAGTTGTGAAAGCCTTGTAATTGCTTTACTTTATCACTGTGAGTTAGCGATAGTAGTAGTAGCAATAGTTGGCGAGACGGCTACGACTCTACGGTGAAGATCATGGTGTCAAGCCGGTGACAATGGAGATCATGACGATGCTTTGGAGATGGAGATCAAAATCACAAGATGATGATGGCCAAATCATGTCACATATTTTGATTGCATATGATGTTTATCTTAGTATGCTTCTTATTTTGCTTAGTACGGCGGTAGCATTATAAGATGATCCCTTACAAAATTTCAAGGTACAAGTGTTCTCCCTGAGTATGCACCATTGCGAAAGTTCGTCGTGCCGAGACACCACATGACGATCGGGTGTGATAAGCTCTACGTTCAAATACAACGGGTGTAAGGCAGTTTTGCACATGCAGAATACTCGGGTTAAACTTGACGAGCCTAGCATGTACAGACATGGCCTCGGAACACTAGAGATCGAAAGGTTGAGCGTGAATCATATAGTAGATATGATCAACATAAGATGTTCACCATTGAAAACTACTCCATCTCATGTGATGATCGGACATGGTTTAGTTGATTTGGATCATGTGATCATTTAGATGACTAGAGGGATGTATATCTAAGTGGCAGTTCTTTAGTAATATGATTAATTGAACTTTAATTTATCATGAACTTAGTCCTGATAGTTTTTTTGCATATCTATGTTGTTGTAGATCAATGGCCCGTGCTACCGTTACCTTGAATTTTAGTGAGTTCCTAGAGAAAGCTAAGTTGAAAGATGATGGTAGCACACTACTGCAGGAGACTGCTAATGCGATACTACAATCAGAGACCCTTTGCCGAAACTGTGTGCGATGCAATAATCGCAAACGGTGGTGTAAAAAAACCGTCAAAAAAGGTGCAAAACATTTGAGATGATGAATGCATCAAATATAGTTAAGATTTTAGTTGCATGTGCGATGCAGGGCATACGGTTAATCCATTCAAACTGTTTGTGATGAGGCAGAACAACAGAAATGGGCAGCCATAACAATGTGGGTGATGCAGGACACACGGTTAATCCATTCGAACTATTTGCGATGAGGTAGAACAACACAAACGGGGCAACCATATCAATGTGTGTGCGATATAGGGCATACGGTTAACTTGGATGAACTATTTGCGATCAGCCAAAAGAACACAAATGAGTCGTGTAAACAAGATGTGTGTGATACGTGGCAAACAGCCGACTCGGATGAACTGTTTGCGATGAGAAATTACAACACAGACGGTCAATACAGTTACTTCGTGTGTGATTATGTGTGTACAAAAAACATTGAAAAATGCAAACTAGTTGCTTGCGGTGGATAGGAGTATCGCACACGATGCGTCTGCGAGTACTCGTGTGCGATGATTAGTATGTTACACATATGTTTCCTTATGTGAACATGTGTGTGAATTTGCAATATGGACAGTTAATATGCAAATGCCTTCTGGACATCGGGCACACGCTTAAACTCAATGAACTGTGTACGATACTAATACTTTCCATGAAAATTTATGAACTTGGGTGACAACATTTGAGTAACATATATATAGTGGTTACACTATTCGACAAAGGAGGATCTTCGTAACACAGTTTTGACAACCATATGATCCATATCTGCATACTTAACATAGTAACAACTATGACATTTTAAGAGGCTAAGGGCCAACAACCATATGGTCCATATCTACATACTTAACATATATAGTAACAGCTAGCACATTTTAAGAGGATGAGGGCTAACAACCACAACTATCCACTGGAAGCAGCTTGATCACGGCGACTCGGCATCTCGTCAATGAAAAGGAAGAGCCCTCATGTGCCTTGGTAGAGCAGGAGTATAACAGTGTCTCCAATTTTCCAATATGGATGCATTGCCACGAGAAGCGAGAACTTGTTAATTTGAATGGTTCCATTTTTGTAGGAAATGCAGTACCTTGCAATCACTTGGGCGTTATTAGCAGGCACAAGTGTAATTCGACCACGCCGGGAAATCGATCCAGGAACGGCTACAGGGGGCAATTTCTGTTGACATGTAGAATAAAAAAACAATTGTAACATATCATTGAAGATATATATAGCTTATGAGCATCAACATTAAAATAAGACTTTTTACAAGCGCTTTGTGCACACAATTGGTCTTGTTCAGTGTGTGCACCATAGGTCTAATTAATCCCATCGAAAATCCAGCGTTCATACGATGTGCTATCTCTGTCAGATTATCAACAAAGTTTATGACATGCTTCAAGTCCTTCCAGTGAAATTTGGTACACTTAGTAACATACAGATCGTTCACTATGCATCCAACATATCCTGCTTAAAAGGTGGAAAGTATTATTTATTCAGAACATGGCAGAAGAATATGTGATGCGCATAAATTGGTAAACAGAATTTGTTACTGCCTAGGAAAGGAGTCAGAATATGATATCACAATCGGTTGCTTAAATAGTGATCAATTGGTTGCTTAAATAGTAATATGACAGCATGGAGAAAGTTGAAAGGACACTAACCTCGATCAGACTTTGATCGGCTGATGACGTTGGGGAAGTAAACATCCATGTTAATTAGACCAGGTTGTAGTGCACACACTAGAATTTTATTGCCAGCTTTCAGTTCATAACACTTAGACATTTTTCTCCAAATGTCCGCATTAAAATAGGAGTGACCATCTTTATCAATTTTTATGCTAACCGTCATTGTAAATCCATGTTGCGTTGTCAATATGACATCCTGGGAGTCATCAGCAAAGTAAAGCCCAAGATTTCCTTCTACTCATGTTCTTGCAAAGCAAGGGATGTACTACTTGAAATGAAAATTAAGATCGTAAATTAGATATATTGAAATAACCGAGCAAGATGCAAATATGGGAGTAACTGATAGAACATATCCATATATAGATGCAAGCAAAGTACAAAAATATAGAATTAAAAATAGTAAATGTAACCAAGATTTGATGCAAATATATAGATAATGTAGCAACAGACGGTATATGTTCACAAATTTAGGCCATGCCGACCGTGGTAGGTTGAGATTGAACATACCAAGCGCTCCCTGAAGTCATCCGAAATGGTGAGATAGAACTTCGTTTCCGATTGGCCACGACCACAGTTGCCCGATTTGTGCTCGCAATGTGCACACATGAATGAACACCCACGAATCATCTAGAACAACAATGATTCCACGGTGATTTACGGCGGTTGATTAACAGTGACGGACGGACTGCGATAAGAGATGACTGAATATTTCGCTAATTAAGTTGATTACCTTCTCCATGAGAAAAATCCCCGGCCCAATCCCGTAGAAAACCCCAATCGACCAGAGTCTAGAATGTCGGTGCAGATAGGCGGCAGAAAGTGGTGGAGGCGAAATCCGGTGCCGTTTGGAGCGCGACCTACGCCCGCCGCCAACAGTCGTCGAGCTTAGGGTGCAGAGTTGCGGAGGAGTCCGCAGCGAGTGAGTGGGACGAAGTGGGCGAGGGTTTTCTTTTTCTTTTGCATATGTGAGTGAACACACACGGTTCGCAGACGCGACGGAGATGAATCGTGTGCGATAGTAAATCACCGAGATTGAATGGGAATCCAAATTTCCTTTGTCCTTCATCCATGAGTTTTTTTCTATGATGAACATAAACCCTGCGAATCACCGTGTTCAAATTTGACACTTTTCTGGGTTCATTTACAATATTTAGGGGATTATGTGCATTTCGTGCGCATTAATGCATATAATTCAAATTTGAACAATTGGTGCATGAAAAGGTGCACAAGAACGCTCTGGAAAACCATGCTCGTGCTATACAAAAAATGTAACACATGGTTGGAAAACATGACGCCTGGTGTGGTGCCATGGTATGGCCTCACTGTCGGTGTACTAAGGTAGGGGTACCCCAGTACCCCAACTTGTGCACGGGCAGTTGCAGCTTCCCGCGGCAAGGTTTACTGCGTGCTCGCCGGAGACCTTCCTGCCCCCTATTAAACCATTCAAAAACAAAGTATACAAGACATGAGATCGAGACCCCGGCAAGAGGAGCTTGCCGGGAAGGCCGTACCAGGCTCAAGACTGCTCCACTAACACAAGACCCTGGCAAGAGGAGCTCGCCAGGAAGACTAGAAGACAATGCCTCGGCGCCATATGCGCCCCGGCAAGGGGTCCGGGGAGCGGCAAGCTCCCGGACCCGGCAAGATCGAGACCCCGGCAAGGTGCTTGCCGGGGGGATTGCGCTGTGTGCCCGCGCTCCAGCTCATCGGCCCACGCGTCGCCCTGGGGCCTATCCAGGGACGCGTGGCGGATGGCTGTGCAGCCTGGGGTACACGGTGGCACTCCACGGCGATGAATCCGTCGCCGTGGCGGACGGAGACGCTAAGGCGGGAGCTTTTGGGGTCGACGGCGACGGGCATTAAATTCCCTTGTCCCCCACTGTTAAAGTAGGTATAGACCACTGTTCTGTACTGTAGCTCCACTGTTCCCGCACTGTTACAACTACCACCTCTTTTACATTTTTACCCCTTTCTCCTACGTTGACACCTGTCGGTGACCCCTTGCACTATAAAAGGAGGCCCATGCACAACGTGGAGGGGGTTCGAAACCTAGATCACTCTCGCGCCGGTGTAGCTGCTTCTTCAAGCTCCCGAGCGCCCAACTCAATACACAACCAAGCAGGAGTAGGGTTTTACGCATCCGTGCGGCCCGAACCTGGGTAAAACTGCCCGCGTGTTTGCTTCGATCTGCTCTTTGTGCTCCCTCCGCCCTCGTACCGCACAGACAAGGGGCTCCGGTCCCATAGGTGTTCGTGGCGGACAGTTTCCCCCGACATCTTTGGCGCGCCAGGTAGGGGGCGTCGAGGTTGTGCGAACCTGATCCGGCGTTCGCGCGGGCGCATTCTTCATCAACCTCTCCAGCTTCATCAGCAACTTCGTCAGCGACAACTCCATGGCCCCGAAGAAGAAGCCTTCGGAGGTCGGAGGCCCGTCTGCGTCTCACCCGCCGCCACCAGAGCCAACGGTGGGCGGGGGAGACGCCGTCGGAAGGGTGGTTGCCGGCGAGGACACTCACGGTGCCACCAGATCCAAGAACAGGACGGACGACCGGACCTCGGTCTCCGTGGACGCGCCACGTCCATCACAGCACACGACGACCCCGCAGCGCCATACCACGGGAGGTGGTATCCGCTTGCTGGGGCAAGGCCAAACCGGAGGCTCGCGGGACGCCCCGGACCCCCGTCCGGGCACAAGCAAAGCGAAGGCGCCGGCGCGGGACCCCGCTCCTTCTAACGTTGTTAGAAGTCCGAGCGTATCCCGCTCCTCGCACCGCTCACCCGCGTTCCCCTCCACTCCAGCGGAAGCGCTCGCAAGGGCGCAGCTGCTCCTCGATTTTCCTCCGGCGGCCGACAAGGCCGAAGAATGGAGGGCCACTATCCGGAGCCTGATAGACTTCGCCAACAACGATTCTCCACAGCAGCCGTCGGCCTCACGGCCGCGGCAAGCTGAGAAGACGAGGGCTATCGGCGACAAGACTGCCGGGGGTGCGACAAGCGTGCACTCCCCGCCGCAGAAACAGAAGACGCCGCCCCGCCGGAACAACCCCGACGACGGCTCCACAGCCTCGTCGGACCCGCGGGCCCGTCGGGACCAGCGCCAGGTCCTCGACGACCGGCGAGATGAAGACGCTCGAACCACGATCGAGCGCCGCCGAGAAGCTCGGCGACAATCCGACAAGAGAGCTGGGAACACTGTCGACGCGCACGCGCCCGGTGAACCAGGCGACTTGCCGTACGCGGCAGGCTGCCCTGCGTTCGCCCGCGAGCTGCGGCGCGTCCAGTGGCCCAGCATGAAGAACTTTAAGCCCGACGTACCGGAGAAGTACGACGGCAAGACGCACCCCTCGGAGTTTCTCAGCGTCTACACTATCGCAGTGCAAGCTGCCGGGGGGCGCGACGAGAAGATCCTAGCCAACTACTTCCCGCTCGTGCTGAAGCCGAACGTCCGTTCGTGGCTCATGCACTTGCCGGAAGGCTCTATCTCTTCATGGGCCGACCTTTGCCATCAGTTTGTTGGCGCCTTCACCGGCGGCCACAAACCCCACGGCCAGGAGAGCGATCTCCACATCTTGGCCCAGAAGGAAGGCGAACCCCTGCGCAAGTATATCCAACGCTTCAGCCGGGTACAGCACAACATCCCAGACGTTCACCCTGCCGCGGTTATCAGCGCGTTCCATCAGAACGTGCGTAACCGCCGCATGCGTGAGGAGATGGCGATGACCAAGATCAGGGACGTCAGCGAGCTCTACGCTCTTGCCGACAAGTGCGCCCGTGCAGAAGAGGGGAGGAAACTCCCCGGGGAGGATGCTGGCGCAGGGGGAAGCGACAGCGACGACGCCGCCCCGGCAAAGAAGAGCCGGCGGCGGAACAACAGGAAAAAGGGCAAGAAGGAAGTGCTTGCCGTCGAGAAGTCCGGCAAGGAGGCCCCCGCCAAGCGAGCGCAGGCCGGCGGCTCCGGCAAGGAGCCTGCCCCTGCGGCGGCGGCCGACAAGCCGGGTAGCTCCGACAAGCAATACTGTAAGATTCACCGCACCAAGGGTCACGACCTCTCCAACTGCAAGCGCGTCGAGTACCTCGTCGAGCAGCAAAAGGCTGAGTACGAGAGGCGCGACAAGGAGAAGGCCCAAGGTGGCGGGGAAGAGCCCAGCAAGAAGCGGCCATTCAATGGCCGGGGAGGACGCCGCGGCAAGGCTAAGCAGCGGCAAGGAGATCGACCTCCCCGGGGCCGCGACAACGACGAAGACGACGATGAAGACATGGAGGACGACGAGAACAGCGAGCAGGAGTTCCAGAAGGCCACGGAGGTCCTGTGCGTCGACGGTGGCGCCTCTCTGCACACCTCCCACCGCCAGCTGAAACAGTGGGTGCGTGAGGTGAATGCAGCGGAGCCGCCCGTGGAGTCGCACAGGCTCCTCAAATGGTCCAGCACGCCCATCATTTTTGACCTCGAGGATCACCCTGACCGCACCACGGCAGACGGAGACGCAACGACGGGAGCTTTTGGGGTCGACGGCGACGGGCATTAAATGCCCTTGTCCCCCACTGTTAAAGTAGGTATAGACCACTGTTCTGTACTGTAGCTCCACTGTTCCCGCACTATTACAACTACCACCTCTTTTACATTTTTACCCCTTTCTCCTACGTTGACACCTGTCGGTGACCCCTTGCACTATAAAAGGAGGCCCATGCACAACGTGGAGGGGGTTCGAAACCTAGATTACTCTCACGCACGGTGTAGCTGCTTCTTCAAGCTCCCGAGCGCTCAACTCAATACACAACCAAGCAGGAGTAGGGTTTTACGCATCCGTGCGGCCCGAACCTGGGTAAAACTGCCCGCGCGTCTGCCTCGATCTGCTCTTCGTGCTCCCTCCGCCCTCGTACCGCACAGACAAGGGGCTCCGGTCCCATAGGTGTTCGTGGCGGACAGTTTCCCCCGACATCTTTGGCGCGCCAGGTAGGGGGCGTCGAGGTTGTGCGAACCTGATCCGGCGTTCGCGCGGGCGCATTCTCCATCAACCTCTCCAGCTTCATCAACAACTTCATCAGCGACAACTCCATGGCCCCGAAGAAGAAGCCCTCGGAGGTCGGAGGCCCGTCCGCGTCTCACCCGCCGCCACCAGAGCCAACGGTGGGCGGGGGAGACGCCGTCGGAAGGGTGGTTGCCGGCAAGGACACTCACGGCGCCACCAGATCCAAGAACAGGACGGACGACCGGACCTCGGTCTCCGTGGACGCGCCACGTCCATCGCAACATACGACGACCCCGCAGCGCCATACCACGGGGGGTGGTATCCGCTTGCTGGGACAAGGCCATACCGGAGGTTCGCGGGACGCCCCGGACCCCCGTCCGGGCACAAGCAAAGCGAAGGCGCCGGCGCGGGACCCCGCTCCTTCTAACGTTGTTAGAAGTCCGAGCGTATCCCGCTCCTCGCACCGCTCGCCCGCGTTCCCCACTACTCCGGCAGAAGCGCTCGCAAGGGCGCAGCTGCTCCTCGATTTTCCTCCAGCGGCCGACAAGGCCGAGGAATGGAGGGCCACTATCCGGAGCCTGATAGACTTCGCCAACAACGACTCTCCGCAGCAGCCGTCGGCCTCACGGCCGCGGCAGGCCGAGAAGACGAAGGCTATCGGCGACAAGACTGCCGGGGGTGCGACAAGCGTGCACTCCCCGCCGCAGAAGCAGAAGACGCCGCCCCGCCGGAACAATCCCGACGACGGCTCCACAGCCTCGTCGGACCCGCGGGCCCGTCAGGACCAGCGCCAGGTCCTCGACGACCGGCGAGATGAAGACGCTCGGACCACGATCGAGCGCCGCCGAGAAGCTCGGCGACAATCCGACAAGAGAGCTGGGAACACTGTCGACGCACCCGCGCCCGGTGAACCAGGCGACTTGCCGTACGCGGCAGGCTGCCCTGCGTTCACCCGCGAGCTGCGGCGCGTCCAGTGGCCCAGCATGAAGAACTTTAAGCCCGACGTACCGGAGAAGTACGACGGCAAAACGCACCCCTCGGAGTTTCTCAGCGTCTACACTATCGCAGTGCAAGCTGCCGGGGGGCGCGACGAGAAGATCCTAGCCAACTACTTCCCGCTCGTGCTGAAGCCGAACGTCCGTTCGTGGCTCATGCACTTGCCGGAAGGCTCTATCTCTTCTTGGGCCGACCTCTGCCATCAGTTTGTTGGCGCCTTCACCGGCGGCCACAAACCCCATGGCCAGGAGAGCGATCTCCACATCTTGGCCCAGAAGGAAGGCGAACCCCTGCGCAAATATATCCAACGCTTCAGCCGGGTGCAGCACAACATCCCTGACGTTCACCCTGCCGCGGTTATCAGCGCGTTCCATCAGAACGTGCGTAACCGCCGCATGCGTGAGGAAATGGCGATGACCAAGATTAGGGACGTCAGCGAGCTCTACGCTCTTGCTGACAAGTGCGCACGCGCAGAAGAGGGGAGAAAACTCCCCGGGGAGGATGCTGGCGCAGGGGGAAGCGATAGCGACGACGCCGCCCCGGCAAAGAAGAGCCGGCGGCGGAACAACAGAAAGAAGGGCAAGAAGGAAGTGCTTGCCGTCGAGAAGTCCGGCAAGGAGGCCCCCGCCAAGCAAGCGCAGGCTGGCGGCTCCGGCAAGGAGCCTGCCCCTGCAGCGGCGGCCGACAAGCCGGGTAGCTCCGACAAGCAATACTGTAAGATTCACCGCACCAAGGGTCACGATCTTTCCAATTGCAAGCGCGTCGAGTACCTCGTCGAGCAGCAAAAAGCTGAGTACGAGAGGCGCGACAAGGAGAAGGCCCAAGGTGGCGGGGAAGAGCCCAGCAAGAAGCGGCCGTTCAATGGCCGGGGAGGACGCCGCGGCAAGGCTAAGCAGCGGCAAGGGGATCGACCTCCCCGGGGCCGCGACAACGACGAAGACGACGATGAAGACATGGAGGATGACGAGAACAGCGAGCAGGAGTTCCAGAAGGCCACGGAGGTCCTGTGCGTCGACGGTGGCGCCTCCCTGCACACCTCCCACCGCCAGCTAAAACAGTGGGTGCGTGAGGTGAATGCAGCGGAGCCGCCCGTGGAGTCGCGCAGACTCCTCAAATGGTCCAGCACGCCCATCGTTTTTGATCTTGAGGATCACCCTGACCGCACCACCGCGGTCGGGTGCTTGCCGATGCTGGTTTCTCCCACCATCCGCAACCTCAAGGTCACCAAAATGTTGGTTGACGGCGGGGCCGGCCTGAACTTGATCTCCTCTGCTGTGATCAAGAAGCTCCAGATCCAAGATGGCGAGCTCGAAGAGACCGGTTCATTCCAAGGAATCAACCCGGGAAGGAGCAAGCCCAAGGGAAAGATCACTCTGCCGGTGACCTTTGGCGGGGAGCTCAACTTCAGGACTGAGCGCATCACCTTTGACGTCGCCGATATTCCATTGCCCTACAATGGAATACTCGGCCGTCCCGCCCTCGCCAAGTTCATGGCAGCTTCCCACTATGCCTACAACGTGCTGAAGATGCCGGGGCCGATAAGCGTCATCACTGTCCACAGCGACAAGAAGGATGCGCTTATTTGCGCCGACAAGATTTACCGGGATGCGGTAGCTGCGGCCGAGAAGGATACTCTTGCCGCTGAAGCTCCCGGGGGGAAGAAGACGAAGACCAAGTCCGGCAAGTGCTCTGGGACCCACTCCGGCAACCGCACCTCTTCGGAGTGCTGCGCTGCCGTCGAGGATGTTCCATCGAGCTCCACCGGCAAGAGCAAGAAAGGAATGGCTGCTCCTCCGGCAACCAAGAAAGTGTCCGCAAAGGAGGATGGCACTGGTGGTACCTTCACCATCAGTGCCACCCTTGACAGCAAATAGGAAAGCGCGCTCGTCGCCTTCCTGCGGGCGAATGTCGATGTGTTTGCTTGGCAACCATCTGACATCCCCGGTGTTCCCAGGAAGGTGATTGAGCACAAGCTTGCTGTCTGTCCTCATGCGCGGCCCATCAAGCAGAAAGTGAGGAAGCAAGCCGTGGAGCGCCAAGAGTTCATCAATGAGGAGATCAAGAAACTAGAGGCAGCAGGTCTAGTTAGAGGTGTGATCCATCCGACGTGGTTGGCAAACCCAGTCGTCGTGCGCAAGGCCAACGGGAAGTGGAGACTGTGTATAGACTTCACCGATGTCAATAAAGCATGTCCCAAGGATCCATTCCCTTTGCCGCGCATTGACCAGATCGTTGAATCCACCGCCGGATGTGAGCTACTCTGTTTTCTTGATGCGTACTCAGGCTATCATCAGATTTTCATGGCCAAGGAGGATGAAGAGAAGACTGCATTTATCACTCCATGTGGCACTTATTGCTTTATCCGCATGCCATTTGGACTGAAGAATGCAGGCTCAACTTTTGCAAGGGTAGTGTACACTGCTTTTGAGCCACAGATCCACAGGAATGTAGAAGCTTACATGGATGACATCGTGGTGAAGAGCAAGAGCAAAGAAACCCTGATTCAAGACTTGGAAGAAACGTTTCAGAACTTGCGCAGGATACAGCTCAAGCTGAACCCCGAGAAGTGCGTCTTTGGAGTCCCCTCCGGCAAGCTTCTCGGGTTCTTTGTATCGCAGAGGGGGATTGAAGCCAACCCCGACAAGATTAAAGCCATTGAGCAGATAGAAGCCCCGAAGCGCGTCAAGGATGTCAGAAGGCTTGCAGGTTGTGTTGCTGCCCTCAGTAGGTTCATTTCAAAGTCCGCAGAACGCGCCCTACCTTTCTTCAAAATCTTGAAAAAGGCAGGTCCCATGAAGTGGACTCCGGAAGCGGAGGCGGCGTTGCAGGATTTGAAACGGTACCTGTCCTCCACTCCTATACTTGTCGCACCTAGACCACAGGAAAAGTTGTTGCTATACTTAGCGGCAACCAACCAGGTGGTTAGTGCTGCGTTAGTAGCGGAGAGGGAGTCCGACGAGGAGTCAGCATCACCGGCAAGCGAATCCAGCGACAAGCAGGGGGGTGTCCCGACAAGCTCTGGTCCCGACAAGGAAGACTCTGCGCAGGAGCAAGGAGAGGTGCGGAAGAAGATGGTGCAGCGCCCAGTGTATTTTGTAAGTTCCCTTCTCCAGGGGGCTAGATCAAGATACTCTGGTGTGCAAAAGTTGCTTTTCGGCCTCCTCATGGCCTCGAGGAAGCTGCGCCACTACTTCCAAGCCCATGAGATAACAGTGGTCACTCGCTTTCCGTTGAAGAGGATATTGCACAATCCAGAAGCAACAGGCAGGATTGTCGAGTGGGCACTGGAGCTGTCAAGCTTTGGACTCAAGTTTGAAAGTACTTCAACTATACAGAGCCGAGCTTTGGCAGAATTCATTGCCGAATGGACCCCAACGCCAGATGAAGAAATTCAAGAAACAAGCGCACCCGTGCAAGAGGCGACAAGTGAATGGGTAATGTATTTTGACGGTGCCTTCTCGCTGCAAGGCGCCGGTGCCGGCGTGGTACTCATCGCGCCCACCGGAGAGCACCTCAAATATGTTATCCAGATGCACTTTCCCAGGGAGCAAGCGACAAACAACACCGCAGAATATGAAGGCTTGCTTGCCGGCCTCAGGATTGCGGCCGAACTTGGGATCAGAAAGCTGATTGTGCGGGGAGATTCTCAGTTGGTGGTCCGACAAGTTAACAAGAGCTATCAGAGCCCTTTGATGGAAGCATATGTCGATGAAGTGAGAAAGCTTGAAGAGCACTTTGAAGGTCTGCAGATGGAGCACGTCCCAAGAGCTCAAAATGAGATTGCAGATGGCCTTTCAAAGTGCGCCGCGATGAAGTTACCTGTGGAACCAGGAACCTTTTTGCTCAAGCTGACTCAGCCATCCGTTACACCATCAATTGGGCAGTCCAAGAAGAGAAAGTTGGTCTCTGGCGACTACTTGCCGGCGGATCTTCCCGAAACCGCCGCCAAAGTTCCCAAGATCAACAACAACAACGCTGAGGAACAGTTTGCTCCTGCAAGCCCTCGAGCTTGTACAGTTGAAGCAAGTGTTCCCGACAAGCCTCGCCCCGGCGAGCTTGCCGGGGGACCGTCAGCTCCGGCAGGACCAGAGGTCTTTGCCGTAGAAGCTGAGGTTCCCGCAGCGGCCCTCGAGCCTTTAGTCCTTGCCGTCGAGCCTCGGGCTCCGGCATGGGCGCAGCAGATCGTCCGTTTTCTACAAACTGGAGAACTTCCCGACGACCCTCAAGAGATAGAGAAGATAACCAGGCAGTCAAGTATGTATCAGTTCGTGGATAACGAGCTATACAGAAGAAGACTCAACGGTGTCAGGTTGAAATGCATCTCCAGAGAAGATGGACAGAAGCTGTTGGCGGAAATACACGGAGGCATATGCGGCCACCACATTGGCGCAAGGGCGCTTGCCGGGAAAGCTTTCCGGCAAGGGTTCTTTTGGCAAGAAGCCCTCCAAGATGCAACTGCACTAGTAACCAAGTGTGAAGCGTGCCAGTTCCATGCAAAGCAAATTCATCAGCCAGCTCAAGCTCTCCAAACAATCCCTTTATCATGGCCCTTCTCGGTCTGGGGGCTCGACATCCTCGGCCCTTTCCCTCGAGCTGTCGGGGGCTTTGAGTACTTGTACGTTGCAATCGACAAGTTCACAAAGTGGCCAGAAGTGGAGCCAGTGAGAAAGGTCACAGCACAGTCAGCAGTCAGGTTCTTCAGGTCGATTGTTTGCCGTTTCGGGATCCCTAACAGGATCATCACCGACAACGGTACGCAATTCACTAGTCGCACCTTCATGCAGTACGTCCAAGACCTTGGCGCCAAGGTCTGTTTCGCTTCTGTTGCTCACCCGAGGAGCAACGGCCAAGCGGAGAGGGCAAATGCTGAAGTGCTGCGCGGACTCAAGACAAGGACCTTTGACAGGCTGCGCAAGTGCGGAAGGAATTGGATAGAAGAGCTCCCGGCGGCTCTTTGGTCAATCAGAACGACACCAAGTCGAGCCACCGGACAGACACCTTTTGCTCTAGTCTATGGAGCAGAGGCAGTTCTCCCCACGGAACTCGTATACGGATCTCCTCGAGTACTCGCTTATGATGAGCTCGAGCAAGAGCAACTGCGGCAAGATGACGCATTGCTCCTTGAGGAGGGACGTCTCCAGGCTGCTGTACGAGCTGCTCGATACCAGCAAGCTTTGCGCCGCTACCATAGCCGCAAAGTCAAGGCCAGGAGTCTCGAGGAAGGCGACCTTGTTCTTCGGCGTGTTCAGTCCGCCAAGAATTCCAACAAGTTGACGCCGAAGTGGGAAGGCCCTTATCGGGTGAGACAAGTTACGAGGCCCGGCGCTGTCCGCCTCGAGACCGAAGAAGGCTTACCGGTGAGCAACTCCTGGAACATAGAGCATCTTCGCAAGTTTCACCCCTAAGGCGCGGTTGCCGTGATCCGCTCCGGCAACCACCTTTTGTACAAGCTTTGCCGCTGTTGCATGTAACCCTTTGTACAAAGCCGGGCGCAGACCCCGTGCATCAGTAAAGTTTTCGTGTTTTTCACATCGATTGCCTTTTGCATGCTTCTCTTTGCTGTTTGCATGTTCTGTTTGGCATTTGATGCAACACTCAGATATACGGTAAGCACTATTACGCCGAAAGGCCAGATACTTGCTTTCCTCCCCCTTTTCTTTCCTCTTACACAGAAGGAACGTTCCTCGCGCACAAGTTTGCCGGGGGGGAAGGAGTTGGAGGAGGAGCCAAGTGCTGTTCAAGAAAGAGAAGCCTTACCGGAAAGCAAGCAATATGAGCAAGCAGCATATGAAAGATAAGTTGTTAGAATTTGACCAGTTCAAATTTTAAATTTTGGTTGTCTTCCTTGAACGATCACACTTTGTATGGAAAACCTGTGCGCGGAGGAACCTACCCGTAGCTTGCCGCACCCTTATCTTGTTTTCGAGTTCACTCAACGATTTAAGTGAGCTGCGACAAGTGTCGCGCCCTTGCCTCGTTTCCGAGTACGCTCAGCAAGCTAAGTGCGTTGCGACTAGCTGCGGCGAGGTTGCTTACCGGCAAGGACCTTGGCCAGCAGGCTGCTCAGAGTCCAGCACTCAGCGCTCGCGGCAAGGGCCCCTTGCCGGCGAGCTTCCCGGGAGCGTAGGGTGAAAAACATACAAAGTCAAAGATTGGAACAAGGAAGATAACATTGCACTGATTGATCGAAGTAAAGCAAATATCTTACAAAGCATAGTTTGTCGCAATGGACTAATAGGTTCGTGACATAATGTGCAGCAACAAAAAGATAAAGATAAATGGAGCCCTAGTCTACGCGGTCGCCTTCTTTCCTGCCAAGCTTTGCCACCTTGGCGATGATGTGGCCGACCTGCTCCTTCAGGGCCTCCGTATCTGCATCTGCCGGCAGGGTGCGAAGAACGTTCGTGAGGTTGATTCCCGGGTTGCGGTACACGATCTTCGTCAACACCCGCTCCAGAGTTCCCGCGCAGAGCCGGCGCGACTCCTCGGCCAGCTGCGCGGGGATGCGGTTCCGGAGACCTGCAAGAGCCGGAGCGACCCCTCTGAAGAAGAGACTGAGCTTGGCGCTGTGCGGGAGATCCGGGTCCGGCGAGTAGATAAGGTGTTCGACCTTCAGCGCCAGCAGCTCCTGGTCAATATTGGACGCAGAAGAAACCAGCTCTTCGGTCCACACTTCGATAGTCTGCCGGAAGAGCTCGGATGCCTTGTTGACGCTCTCCACCAAGGTCCGCTCCTTGCGGAGCTCATCCTTCAACTTGGTCTCCTGAGCCCGGGCAGCATCGAGCGATTCCTTCAGAGTGGTGACCTTCAGCTCCAAGTCCTCAATGGAGTCCTTGGCGGCCTTCAGCTCGTCGCCCCTCTTTGATAAACTCACCTGAAGTTCTGAGTTTGTGTGAGCATCCTTCTCGCGCTCCAAGATGAGCGCGGCAACCTTCTCGGCGCTCACCTTCATCGCCTTCTCCAACTGTTCGACCTTGGCGGCGAGCTCTTTCTTGGCGTCTTCCGCGGCGACCGCGGCGGCTTTCGCCTCCTTCAGCTCCCCGCCAAGGGCAGCCTCGCGAGCGGCAAGGTCTTCTTCATGAGAGTCCAGCTCGACCTTCCGCTGCGCGAGCTCTCCCTCTCGCCGGGACATCTCCACCCCGGCGAGACGCTGCTGTTCATCGGCTTCAGCCTTCTCGAGCACCCACTCCTGGTACTCGCCGGCGAGACGCTCACGCTCCTCCGCCACCTGGCGGAGGGCTGCCTGATTGGCGGCACGGAGCTCCGCCGCACGCTTCTCCATTTCCGCCGCGGCCTTGGCGGCAAGGACCTCCCGGGAGGCGAGCTTCGCCTGCCTGGCCCGGTAAAGGGCCAGGAGCTGGTGGAGCAACCGCTCCTCTTCGGGCCCCTCACTTCCGCCGGGCGCCTGGACTATCTTCAGGCCTGCGGAGGCGAGGACTTCTCCGTCGAATCCCTCGCCCTCCGCAGGAGCTCGCGACGAAGACCCCCACGGCATCTGGATGAAGACGCCGTTGGGGGCCTCAAGATAATACCTCTGCTCCTCGCCGGCGGAGGGGCCGGTGGCCGGTGTAGCATCCGATGCTCCCGCCGCCTCCGGGTCGGCGGTGCGACCACCGTCCCCCTCC
>LR738715.1:234990897-235006116 GCA_902687465.1 Secale cereale | reverse complement strand
GGGGACCGTCAGCTCCGGCAGGACCAGAGGTCTTTGCCGTAGAAGCTGAGGTTCCCGCAGCGGCCCTCGAGCCTTTAGTCCTTGCCGTCGAGCCTCGGGCTCCGGCATGGGCGCAGCAGATCGTCCGTTTTCTGCAAACTGGAGAACTTCCCGACGACCCTCAAGAGATAGAGAAGATAACCAGGCAGTCAAGTATGTATCAGTTCGTGGATAACGAGCTGTACAGAAGAAGACTCAACGGTGTCAGGTTGAAGTGCATCTCCAGAGAAGATGGACAGAAGCTGTTGGCAGAAATACACGGAGGCATATGCGGCCACCACATTGGCGCAAGGGCGCTTGCCGGGAAAGCTTTCCGGCAAGGGTTCTTTTGGCAAGAAGCCCTCCAAGATGCAACTGCGCTAGTAACCAAGTGTGAAGCGTGCCAGTTCCATGCGAAGCAAATTCATCAGTCAGCTCAAGCTCTCCAAACAATCCCTTTATCATGGCCCTTCTCGGTCTGGGGGCTCGACATCCTCGGCCCTTTCCCTCGAGCTGTCGGGGGCTTTGAGTACTTGTACGTTGCAATCGACAAGTTCACAAAGTGGCCAGAAGTGGAGCCAGTGAGAAAGGTGACAGCACAGTCAGCAGTCAGGTTCTTCAGGTCGATTGTTTGCCGTTTCGGGATCCCTAACAGGATCATCACCGACAACGGTACGCAATTCACTAGTCGCACCTTCATGCAGTACGTCCAAGACCTTGGCGCCAAGGTCTGTTTCGCTTCTGTTGCTCACCCGAGGAGCAACGGCCAAGCGGAGAGGGCAAATGCTGAAGTGCTGCGCGGACTCAAGACAAGGACCTTTGACAGGCTGCGCAAGTGCGGAAAGAATTGGATAGAGGAGCTCCCGGCGGCTCTTTGGTCAATCAGAACGACACCAAATCGAGCCATCGGACAGACACCTTTTGCTCTAGTCTATGGAGCAGAAGCAGTTCTCCCCACGGAACTCGTATACGGATCTCCTCGAGTGCTCGCTTATGATGAGCTCGAGCAAGAGCAACTGCGGCAAGATGACGCATTGCTCCTTGAGGAGGGACGTCTCCAGGCTGCTGTACGAGCTGCTCGATACCAGCAAGCTTTGCGCCGCTACCATAGCCGCAAAGTCAAGGCCAGGAGTCTCGAGGAAGGCGACCTTGTTCTTCGGCGTGTTCAGTCCGCCAAGAATTCCAACAAGTTGACGCCGAAGTGGGAAGGCCCTTATCGGGTGAGACAAGTTACGAGGCCCGGCGCTGTCCGCCTCGAGACCGAAGAAGGCTTACCGGTGAGCAACTCCTGGAACATAGAGCATCTTCGCAAGTTTCACCCCTAAGGCGCGGTTGCCGTGATCCGCTCCGGCAACCACCTTTTGTACAAGCTTTGCCGCTGTTGCATGTAACCCTTTGTACAAAGCCGGGCGCAGACCCCGTGCATCAGTAAAGTTTTCGTGTTTTTCACATCGATTGCCTTTTGCATGCTTCTCTTTGCTGTTTGCATGTTCTGTTTGGCATTTGATGCAACACTCAGATATACGGTAAGCACTATTACGCCGAAAGGCCAGATACTTGCTTTCCTCCCCCTTTTCTTTCCTCTTACACAGAAGGAACGTTCCTCGCGCACAAGTTTGCCGGGGGGGAAGGAGTTGGAGGAGGAGCCAAGTGCTGTTCAAGAAAGAGAAGCCTTACCGGAAAGCAAGCAATATGAGCAAGCAGCATATGAAAGATAAGTTGTTAGAATTTGACCAGTTCAAATTTTAAATTTTGGTTGTCTTCCTTGAACGATCACACTTTGTATGGAAAACCTGTGCGCGGAGGAACCTACCCGTAGCTTGCCGCACCCTTATCTTGTTTTCGAGTTCACTCAACGATTTAAGTGAGCTGCGACAAGTGTCGCGCCCTTGCCTCGTTTCCGAGTACGCTCAGCAAGCTAAGTGCGTTGCGACTAGCTGCGGCGAGGTTGCTTACCGGCAAGGACCTTGGCCAGCAGGCTGCTCAGAGTCCAGCACTCAGCGCTCGCGGCAAGGGCCCCTTGCCGGCGAGCTTCCCGGGAGCGTAGGGTGAAAAACATACAAAGTCAAAGATTGGAACAAGGAAGATAACATTGCACTGATTGATCGAAGTAAAGCAAATATCTTACAAAGCATAGTTTGTCGCAATGGACTAATAGGTTCGTGACATAATGTGCAGCAACAAAAAGATAAAGATAAATGGAGCCCTAGTCTACGCGGTCGCCTTCTTTCCTGCCAAGCTTTGCCACCTTGGCGATGATGTGGCCGACCTGCTCCTTCAGGGCCTCCGTATCTGCATCTGCCGGCAGGGTGCGAAGAACGTTCGTGAGGTTGATTCCCGGGTTGCGGTACACGATCTTCGTCAACACCCGCTCCAGAGTTCCCGCGCAGAGCCGGCGCGACTCCTCGGCCAGCTGCGCGGGGATGCGGTTCCGGAGACCTGCAAGAGCCGGAGCGACCCCTCTGAAGAAGAGGCTGAGCTTGGCGCTGTGCGGGAGATCCGGGTCCGGCGAGTAGATGAGGTGTTCGACCTTCAGCGCCAGCAGCTCCTGGTCAATATTGGACGCAGAAGAAACCAGCTCTTCGGTCCACACTTCGATAGTCTGCCGGAAGAGCTCGGATGCCTTGTTGACGCTCTCCACCAAGGTCCGCTCCTTGCGGAGCTCATCCTTCAACTTGGTCTCCTGAGCCCGGGCAGCATCGAGCGATTCCTTCAGAGTGGTGACCTTCAGCTCCAAGTCCTCAATGGAGTCCTTGGCGGCCTTCAGCTCGTCGCCCCTCTTTGATAAACTCACCTGAAGCTCTGAGTTTGTGTGAGCATCCTTCTCGCGCTCCAAGATGAGCGCGGCAACCTTCTCGGCGCTCACCTTCATCGCCTTCTCCAACTGTTCGACCTTGGCGGCGAGCTCTTTCTTGGCGTCTTCCGCGGCGACCGCGGCGGCTTTCGCCTCCTTCAGCTCCCCGCCAAGGGCAGCCTCGCGAGCGGCAAGGTCTTCTTCATGAGAGTCCAGCTCGACCTTCCGCTGCGCGAGCTCTCCCTCTCGCCGGGACATCTCCACCCCGGCGAGACGCTGCTGTTCATCGGCTTCAGCCTTCTCGAGCACCCACTCCTGGTACTCGCCGGCGAGACGCTCACGCTCCTCCGCCACCTGGCGGAGGGCTGCCTGATTGGCGGCACGGAGCTCCGCCGCACGCTTCTCCATTTCCGCCGCGGCCTTGGCGGCAAGGACCTCCCGGGAGGCGAGCTTCGCCTGCCTGGCCCGGTAAAGGGCCAGGAGCTGGTGGAGCAACCGCTCCTCTTCGGGCCCCTCACTTCCGCCGGGCGCCTGGACTATCTTCAGGCCTGCGGAGGCGAGGACTTCTCCGTCGAATCCCTCGCCCTCCGCAGGAGCTCGCGACGAAGACCCCCACGGCATCTGGATGAAGACGCCGTTGGGGGCCTCAAGATAATACCTCTGCTCCTCGCCGGCGGAGGGGCCGGTGGCCGGTGTAGCATCCGATGCTCCCGCCGCCTCCGGGTCGGCGGTGCGACCACCGTCCCCCTCCTCGGCCGCTGCGTCTGCAGCCGGAGCAGTCTCTCGCGCGGCCGGCTCGGCGGCCTCGGCTACCTCCTCGACGACTGGAGCGTCGCCGCCGCCGCCCTGCGCGTCCTCCTCCTCGAGGATAATCACCTCCGTCTCCATGGGCACAGGAGGAGGAAGATCTAGAAAGAAGAAGAAGAGAAAGAAGTTCAAGACTCAAGCAAATATCCAAAAAAGAGACAAGCCAAGAAGACAAGTCACAAAGCTTACCTTGGCGGACGTCCTCAGCGGCGGGCTCCCTCGCCGGGGAGCTCGGCCTCGTCGGAGTAGTCACCCTCGCCGGGGAACTTGGCCTTGGCGGGGTGGCCGCCCTCGCCGGGCTGCTCGCCCCAGGCGGGGTACTCTGCCTCGGCGGAGTACCCACCCTGGGCAGAGCACTCTCCCTTGCCGGAGAGTTCTGCCTTGGCGGGGATGGCGAGGCCTGCGGCTCCTCAGCGGTGGTCTCCGGGCGCTCTTCCCGCTGCGGCTCCTCCTCTACACAAAGCAAGACAAGAAAAGTCAAGGCACAAAGACAAAATCAAAGCCTCAGGCGTACCCCGACAAGCGAAAAGAGAGAACCCCAGACTTACGCTGGGGGCTGCGATGCGGGCTACGCTGGGGGCTGCTCCTCGGAGCAGCGCTCGGGTTCGGCAGGCTCGGCTCCGACTCGCCCCCTGCGGCCGCCGCTGCTGAGCCCTCCGCGACCTCGGCCTCGTGCGCCTTGGCCTTCTTCGCTGCGCGACGGGCCAGGGTCCTGAAATCAGAACAGAAGACAGAGTCAGCGTCAGCGGAAAAATCAAGACAGAAATCAAGAAGATATGAGGTCCCGAATCCTTACTCTTGGTCCTCCTCGTCGTCCTCGCTCAGGGCGGAGAAGTCATACTCCACCGTGGGCGCGTCGGCGCGAGGAGCGGAAGATGAAGACTCCCTCGCGCGCTTGGTGTTCACCGGGGCTGGGGGCTGCGAAGACCCAGCCCCTGTGGCTGCCGGCGCCCGAGGAGCGGGCGGAGCCGTTGCTCCGCTCCGAGAAGACCCCTGCCGGCTCGCTGCCGGCCTGCGTGGCGCCTCAGTTGTGGTCCGCGCACGGGCCGCCTCCGCTGCGGCCGGTGCGCCGGACGACCTTGGCGCGGCTTGGCTCCCCCGGGGAGCTGCCCGGCGAGGTGGCTGTTGCCGGGGCGCCTGCGCTCTTTCCCCCGTCGCCGCCTTGCGGAGGCGCTTCGCCGGGGACTGCCTCGGGCTTGCCGGAGGCGGGGAGCTCTCCGACGAGGAGAGGTCGTCGGCGTACAATTCCGTGGATCCGCCGGAGTCCTCGGCCTCCTCCTCCTCCTCCTCCTCTGCCCCGGTCGGCTCGCTGGGCCCAGCATCCAACGCTGCGGCCCTCTTTCCCTTGGCGCCTCCGCCTCTCGCGGCGCCTCTACTCCCTCCGGCGGTACCCTCCGTTGCCGCGGCCTCGGTTGCGATCCCGCTGATCCCGGAGTGCCTCAACGAGGGAACCCCGGCAAGCGCGTCGGGAGGCAGACCCAGCAACCTGCGGATCTCCGCCTCCTCCGCCTGGGTGGACGCGTCCTCAACCTCCGCCTCCTCCGGCGAATATCCGAAGACTCCTGCCGCCGCGGCTGCGGCGGCCTCCTCAGCCCGAGAAGCAATGTAGGCGATCTCCTGGTCGGTGGTGGCCCGCGTGTGCAGCTTGAGGTCCTCCTTGTTCTTCGCCACCTCTTCAAGGTTGTCGTAGAAGTTGAGGACGTCGATGGGCTTCGGAGCAAGCCATGTACGGTCCACGCCGTGCGAGTCGCACATGGGCATCATGGCGAGGATCCGATCCCTGACGGCGCTGTTGCAGAGCGGCACCACTCCCCGGGGAGTCCTGAACCACTCGGGGTGCGTCGGGTCGTACTTGAAGAGCTCTCGTACCATTCCCCGCAGCTCCAGCGTGGTGAAGTTGAAATTAAGCCCGGGGCGCAGCCTCATGATGTCTGCCGGGCCGCCGTACTCCCAGGCCGGCCTCTTCCGGTCTTGGAGAGGGGCGATGCGCCGGCGGAGGAAATCTGCGCCCACCTCGGCAACTGACAGCTGGGCCATCCGAAGACGAAGAATCCGGACGAGGGCGATGTCGAGCTTGATGTCGTCGGAATCTAGATCACTCCAATCCCTGCCGCGCACGATGGGCGTTGTGCGCGGCGCGGTGAAGGCTTGCGGCTGGTCTTCTACGATCCAGCACCACTCCGCTCGCCATTCCTCCCACTTGCCGCGGAGCTCCCCCGGCAAGTACGCACCCTTCTTATTGAGACGGAAGACCCAAGAAATTCCTCCGGAGAGGGGGGCATCGGCCTCGGCTCTAGGAGTGAAGAAGTGTCTAAAGAGGGCTACATTGGGGTGGACTCCTATGAAGTTTTCGCACATATGTGCGAAAACAGCCATGGTGAGAATGGCGTTGGGGGTGAAGTCAAGCAGATGGAAGCCATATGTATTCATGACGTCGCAGAAGAAGTTTGAGAAAGGTGGACAGAGACCACAATGAAAGAAAGCAGCGAAGAAATGGTACCCGCCGGGATAGCTGTCCTTGGCGGCGGCCGGGTATGCTCGCGTGCGGGGATGCGCGTCGGTTCTCTTGGACCAGAACAAGTAGTACTTGTTCCAGAGCTCCCGCACGCCGAGCTTCGGCGGGAAGACGACGTGCCGCTTCCGGTAAGCGATGAGCTTGGCCGCTTGCTCCGATTTCTCCTTCTTGGATTTCTCTGCCTTCGCCTTGTCGGTCTTTGGGGCCATGGCGGACGCGGCGGAAGGAAGGGGACGAAGAGCTCGGCGGCGGCGGAGGTGTGGAGGCGGAGCGCAAGAAGGAATCTTTTGCAGGTGGAAGACGACGTAATGAGAGCGCAAGGAGGGGAACCGCGCCCGCTACCTCTGCTTTTATGGGGGAGTGGGGGGCGTTTCGCCCTTTCCATTAAGAGATCGTGGGCACGTCCCATCCCACGGCGCCGCAATCGACGCGTGCCGTTACCGTGGGGTGCGGCGGATATGGAAGTGGATTCGGCGCGCCGCGGGCCGCGGGTGCCCGTGCACTGTTTTGGGCCTGGCCCAACAGCGCTCGGCACCGTGTGTGGCCCAGGCCCGGGGGCTCCTGTCGGTGTACTAAGGTAGGGGTACCCCAGTACCCCAACTTGTGCACGGGCAGTTGCAGCTTCCCGCGGCAAGGTTTACTGCGTGCTCGCCGGAGACCTTCCTGCCCCCTATTAAACCATTCAAAAACAAAGTATACAAGACATGAGATCGAGACCCCGGCAAGAGGAGCTTGCCGGGAAGGCCGTACCAGGCTCAAGACTGCTCCACTAACACAAGACCCTGGCAAGAGGAGCTCGCCAGGAAGACTAGAAGACAATGCCTCGGCGCCATATGCGCCCCGGCAAGGGGTCCGGGGAGCGGCAAGCTCCCGGACCCGGCAAGATCGAGACCCCGGCAAGGTGCTTGCCGGGGGGATTGCGCTGTGTGCCCGCGCTCCAGCTCATCGGCCCACGCGTCGCCCTGGGGCCTATCCAGGGACGCGTGGCGGATGGCTGTGCAGCCTGGGGTACACGGTGGCACTCCACGGCGATGAATCCGTCGCCGTGGCGGACGGAGACGCTAAGGCGGGAGCTTTTGGGGTCGACGGCGACGGGCATTAAATGCCCTTGTCCCCCACTGTTAAAGTAGGTATAGACCACTGTTCTGTACTGTAGCTCCACTGTTCCCGCACTGTTACAACTACCACCTCTTTTACATTTTTACCCCTTTCTCCTACGTTGACACCTGTCGGTGACCCCTTGCACTATAAAAGGAGGCCCATGCACAACGTGGAGGGGGTTCGAAACCTAGATCACTCTCGCGCCGGTGTAGCTGCTTCTTCAAGCTCCCGAGCGCCCAACTCAATACACAACCAAGCAGGAGTAGGGTTTTACGCATCCGTGCGGCCCGAACCTGGGTAAAACTGCCCGCGTGTTTGCTTCGATCTGCTCTTTGTGCTCCCTCCGCCCTCGTACCGCACAGACAAGGGGCTCCGGTCCCATAGGTGTTCGTGGCGGACAGTTTCCCCCGACACTCACCATGCCCTCGTAAAAATTGGAGAATGTTTTCCTTATGTCGTGATGCGCGCCTTTCATAAAATGAACCATCGCCCGAGGAAGTTTCATGGTTTCGATGGGGAAATCACCAAGATTGAAGGGGGGTCCAAATTACCTTTGTCCTTTGTCCACGAGTTTTTTCTATGATGAGCATACAACCTGCAAATCACTGTGTTCATATTTGGCACTTTTCCGGGTTCATTTGCCATATTTAGGGGATTATGTGCATTTCCTAGGCATTAATGCGCATAATTCAAGTTCAAACAATCGATGCATGAAAGGGTCCACAAGAACGGCCTAGAAAACCGTGCTCATGCCATTTAGTAAATTATCATGCCTTTTACAAGGAATGGACAGATATTTCGATGAAATGTGTGGCAATAGTCAGCCACAAATGTTTGTTTGTTGGGTTTTCAACTATAGAAAAAAATGAAATAAATGCCTAAAAACATGACACCTGGCATGGTGCCATGGTATGACCTCAGCATGCCCTGGTAAAAATTTGAGAAGGTTTGGCTTATGTCGTCATGCACGCCCTTCATAAATCAAACCATCACCGAAGAAGTTCCATGCTTTCGAGAGGGAAAATCCCCAAGATTGAAGGGGAATCCTAATTTATGTCCTAGTTTGTCATTTAGTTTTTTTCCAACGATCAACATACTGCCTCAAATGCAACATGTTCACATTTGACATTTTTCCCGGGCTCATTTACCATATTTAGGGGATTATGTGCATTTTCTAGGCATTAATGGACATAATTCAAATTCGAACAATCGGTGCATGAAAAGGTGCACAAGAACGGTCTGGAAAACCATGCTCGTGTTATTTAGCACATTCTCATGCCTTTTACAAGGAATGGGCAGATATTTCAAGGAAATGTGTGGCAATAGTCAACCATAAATGCGTCATTTACTCAGTTAACAACTATACAAAAAATGAAACACATGGTTGGAAAACATGATGCCTGGCGTGGTGCCATGGTATGGCCTCACCATGCCTTGGTAAAAATTGGAGAATGTTTTCCTTATGTCGTGATGCGCGCCTTTCATAAATTGAACCATCACTGAGGAAGTTTCATGGTTTCAAGGGGGAAATCACCAGGATTGAAGGGGGGTCCAAATTTCCTTTGTCCTTTGTCCACGAGTTTTTTCTACGATGAACATACAACCTGCAAATCGCCGTGTTCAAATTTGACATTTTCCCGGGCTCATTTACCATATTTAGGGGATCATGTGCATTTTCTAGGCATTAATGGACATAATTGAAATTCGAGCAATCGGTGCATGAAAAGGTGCACAAGAACGGTCTGGAAAACCATGCTCGTGCCATTTAGTAAATTCTCATGCCTTTTTCAAGGAATGGACAGATATTTCGATGAAATGTGTGGCAATACTCAACCACAAAAGTCTGTTTGTTGGGTTTTCAACTATAAAAGAATGAAATAAATGCTTAAAAACATGACGCCTAGCATGGTGCCATGGTATGACCTCACCATGCCTTGGTAAAAATTTGAGAAGGTTTGGCTTATGTTGTCATGCACGCCCTTCATAAATCGAACCATCACCGAGGAAGTTCCATGCTTTCGAGAGGGAAAATCCCCAAGATTGAAGGGGAATCCTAATTTTCGTCCTAGTTTGTCATTCAATTTTTTTCAACGATCAACATACTGCCTCAAATGCAACGTGTTAAAATTTGACATTTTCCCGGGCTCATTTACCATATTTAGGGGATTATGTGCATTTTCTAGGAATTACTGGACATAATTCAAATTCGAACAATTGGTGCATGAAAAGGTGCACAAGAATGGTCTGGAAAACCATGCTCGTGTTATTTAGCACATTCTCATGCCTTTTACAAGGAATGGGCAGATATTTCAAGGAAATGTGTGGCAATAGTCAACCATAAACGCGTCATTTACTTGGTTAACAACTATTAAAAAAATGAAACACATGGTTGGAAAACATGACGCCTGGTGTGGTGCCATGGTATGGCCTCACCATGCCCTTGTAAAAATTGGAGAATGTTTTCCTTATGTCGTGATGCGCGCCTTTCATAAGTCGAACCATCACCGAGGAAGTTTCATGGTTTCAAGGGGGAAATCACCAAGATTGAAGGGGGGTCCAAATTTCCTTTGTCCTTTGTCCATGAGTTTTTTTCTATGATGAACATACAACCTGCAAATCACCGTGTTCAAATTTGGCACTTTTCCAGGTTCATTTGCCATATTTACGGGATTATGTGCATATCCTAAGCATTAATGCGCATAATCCAAGTTCAAACAATCGATGCATGAAAGGTCCACAAGAACGGCCTATAAAACCATGCTCGTGCCATTTAGTAAATTCTCATGCCTTTTTCAAGGAATGGATAGATATTTCGATGAAATGTGTGGCAATAGTCAACCACAAATGTTTGTTTGTTGGGTTTTCAACTATGGAAAAATGAAATAAATGCTTTAAAACATGACGCCTGGCATGGTGCCATGGTATGACCTCACCGTGCCTTGGTAAAACTTTGAGAAGGTTTGGCTTATGTTGTCAAGCACGCCCTTCATAAATTGAACCATCACTGAGGATGTTCCATGCTTTCAAAAGGGAAATCCTCAAGATTGAAGGGGAATCCAAACTTTCTTTGTTCTTTGCCCTCGAGTATTTTTCTACGACGAACATACACCCTGAAAATCACCGTGTTCAAATTTGGCATTTTTTTGGGCTCATTTACCATATTTAGGGGATTATGTGCACTTTCTAGGCATTTAGCGCATATAACAGTGGCGGAGCTAGCATTTGACATCAAGGTGGTCCGACCCCCTCCCCCCCCCCCCAAAAAAAATTAACAAGAAATATCACATGTGGGCATTCTAACTAGTTACCAATATCACATATAAATATATCAATATGGTCATACAAACACACTAAAATTCTCAATTAAGTCTAAGTTTTGCATAAAGAAGCCTACATAGTAAATAGTACATGGACCATAGCACATACCTTGAGAAGTTCAAAAAAACTATCTTTCTGGCCTACGTTTTTGCATTGCCATGAAGGTATCAATTATGTCATCTTCATTCACCTTGGAGAAAGCATCCCTCTCAATGTATGTGACTAGGCAATCATCCAAAAGACTATCACCCATCTTATTTCTCAACTTGTTCTTGACAAAACTCATGGCAGAGAATACTCTCTCAACATTTGTTGTTACCACCGGGAGAATCAATACCAATTTTAAAAGCAAGTACACCAAATGATGAACTATATGTCTCCCTGTTTGAACAAGCTTAACCGAGAGATCAACAAGATTTCCAAGGCCTTGGAAGTTCTCATCATTTCTCATGTCATCAATATAATTTTCAAGTTGTAGTTCAAGGTGTATCAAGTGAGCACTTGAAAAGTCTTTGGGATAAAACTCAGCAAGTCTTCGTACCTTGTGTGCATCAAAAGAAACAAATGAGTTAAAGAGATTTTGTACCAATTTTGAAAGCAATACAAATTTTAGAAGCAAGTTTGCATACCTTTGGTGCATCAAAAGCAGCAAATGAGTTGGCAGGATTCAAAGCAGACATACAAGATAGCAGCTCCATATTGATCTCATCAAACCGATTTTCAAGCTCTTGACTAATTTGATCAATGACTCCAAAAAAACTTCTCTTCGAAAGTGATCATCATTTGTTTGGGGTCGAGCAAACCGTGTTGATCTTCCATAAGGCACATAATTATCTTCCATTATAGGAACTTGAATGCCATGCTTGTTACAAAATAGTGTGACCTTTTGCAGAAATGCATCCCACCCATTAGCCCTAAGCTCTTGTATTCTACCTTTTGCAGTTCTAACAAGTGCCATTGCACTAAGAATATCTTGGTCTCTTCTTTGCAAACAATCAGATAAATCACTTGTGTATCCAAGAATGACAAGCATCAAGTGTGCATTGAAAATAAAGTCAAATGACTCGAACACTCCAGCAATAGTATAAATTTTGGGCCAATCACTTCTTTGTGAAGCATCTTGTCCAAGAGTTATGAGCACATCCCGGATTGTGGGATACATAGCAATAATATTAAGAACAGTTTTGTAATGAGAGCCCCACCGAGTATCACCAGGCCTAGGTAACCCCATCTCTTGATTCAAACCACTCCCAGTTTGTAATTCACCACATTCAAGTAGTTTCATGATATTCTGAAGTCTAGCATCTCGAAGCATGTCATGACGCTTACAAGACACTCCAATAACATTCAGTAAAAAGACACTCGATCAAAAAACCACACACAACCATCATTTCCCTTGGCAACAGCAACAAGAACTAGCTGAAGTTGATGTGCAAAACAATGAATATAATAGGCAGAAGGTGACTCTTTCATGATCAATGTTTTCAATCCTTTAATTTCTCCTCTCATATTACTAGCCCCATCATATCCTTGCCCACGAATTTGTGTTATAGTCAAACCATGATTAATAAGTAAAGTTTCAATTGCTTTCTTAAGTGACAATGAAGTAGTGTCACTTACATGAACAACTCCAAGAAAGTGCTCACATGGCCTCCCTACTTTATCAACAAAACGCAAGCATAAAGCTAGTTGTTCTTTATGTGATACATCACTAGACTCATCAGCTAGAATAGCATAATGCTCATCACCAAGTTCATCAATAATTTGCTTTCTAGTAAGTTGTGCACAACATTGAGTAATTTGATGTTGTATCTGATGAGATGTTAATTGGCAGTTACCTGGCGCATTCTTCAAAACATACTTATTCACCTCCTCACTATTTGCTGCAAGCCACTTCAATAGCTCAAGGAAGTTTCCTCTATTGCTAGACTGTTCACTTTCATCATGCCCACGAAATGCCAATCCTTGATGAAGAAGAAACTGCAAGCATCTAAGTGAATACTTCAAGCTCATCTTGTAAAGACGTAAATCCTCACTGTTCACCTTCACAAAAAGATCATCAATTGCTGCACGAGGATTCACAAATAAGTTATATCTCTCTTGAGCTGCATTATGCACACTTGATATGCAACCAACATGCTTAAGAAGAGCATCCTCTCTATTCCAATTACTCCAACCACCATCAGTAAATGCATTAGTTCCCTTACCAATAGTTTTTTTTCTCTTTGAACAAGTAACATACAAAGCAAAATGCAGATTCCTTCTTGATACTATATTCAAGCCAACTATGATTATGAAGCCACAAAGGATTGAATGAACGTTCTCTACTTCCAATTGTTTTTTTAAAATCATGTGCATAAGGTTTGAATGGCTTTTTAAGGATATATGATCTTCGAACTGCGTCTTGATCATTGATAGGATAACTTGCAATGGGCAGCCTTTCCCCAGGATCATGTTTAAGATGACTAAAATCATAAACCGGTGGTGATGGCGGTGACACATCTTCAGTTTGCTCTATGGTCACATTTGACATAGACAATGTTGGTTCTTCAATTTGCTCTTCGATCACAATCGGCATACACACAACTTCGCGGGTCTGCTCTTCAGCCACATCCGACATATTCTCTGCCTTCTTCTTCTTCCCTATCTTCATAGCTTCTCTTTGGAAAAGAGAAACAATGTCTGCTGCCCTCTTCATTTTTCAAAAATTATGCAAGAATAGTACTTTCTATCAGTACTGCTTTCTAACAATATAGCTAATTGAGACCAAAATAAGTGCAGAATTATGTATGTGTTCATAATGCAGAAAAAGCAAACCCTAAATCCTAAATTTGGTATAAATCATGAATTTGGGTATTTGATTTTGGTACCTCACTTCAGCCGGATTTGGTCGGGGGCGAGGGCAGGGCCAGTGGGCCACCAAGAAGCCGCCCGGCGAGCGGCGGAAGGGGCGCAGCCGCGCAGGCAGCCGGGCAGCCGGCGCTCCGGCAAGGCAGAGGCGCAGCCGCGCGCGCAGGGAGATGCGAGGCCGGGCGGGCGGGCGGGCTGGAGGCCTGGAGAAGGAGAAGAGAGGCGGGAACTGCGGCTGGGCACTGGGCACGAACGACGGCATCGAGGAACGGCGAGGAGCCGAGGACGGCGCGGCGAGGAGCCGAGGCGGCTATCGGGGTCGAGGGAGGCAGTAGTGGGCGTCGGGGGCTGGATCGATGGATCCTGGTGAGCAGTACTCAGGATATGGACTCTGTTTATTGGGCTGGGTTTTTTTCTGGTCCATTTATAATCTATATGTATATAGGCTGTCTCATAATCCCAGGGCGGGTCGCGGCCCACCCTGTACATCCGCCATTGGCATATAAATCCAATCCAGCTACAGGTGCACAGGTGTGATGTGAGGGACGCGGATTGTCGTTCGATCGTGGCGCATCCAATGGTGCACACGCGCGATTCACGTGGCTGGGGTTCCGGCCAATCATAATGCAACACACAATAGGCTCAACGCACACTGTTTCCGGAAGCGACGGAGATGAACCGTGTGCGATAATGAACGAACAAAATTGTAAGGGAAGCCAAGTTTCTATTGTCATTTGTGGTTGAGCTCTTGAATACCACCGCACTGTACGGCTGCCCGGCCCCTCTGTCCCAGAGCTCTCTCCAGGCATCGTCCATGGCACTACAGCACACAGTAACTGGTAAGGAAGCGATGACATCCCGCCACAATGCGTTCCTCGCCACCCGCGACCACACACATGGTAAGGAAGTGATGGCATCTCGCCGCGTCGAGTTCATCGCCGCCGGCGGCCAAATAGTTACATGGGCGGACTTTGAGGCTGTCATTGCCGAATGGGTGGTGGATCTAGAGGTGGCCAAAGCCGCACAGAAGAAGCGAAAACAGGCAGAAAGCAGTGAAGAAAAGAGAGTCCCGCCGCCGCAAGAAAAAAGAGGCCGCACACCGTGGTGAGGAGAGCTTGGCGGAGATCGAAGCACGGTGGGCTGCCGCCTACAAGGCCGAGAAGGAGAACGCCGGCATCTGGCCAGCATGCCCTGATGGCAGCATGTGAGAAGTAGTTTAAGTTTGTAGTATTACAGCAAATTACCAGCAGTACTTTAAGTTTGTAGTATTAACGTACAATGTCGGTAAGAGCATCCTTTGAGGGCTTTGAGCGTTGATTAGCATGTGTGCCCGTGTGCGTTTTTTGCATTAATCATTAGAAGATCACAAAACACACGATTTCTATGCCGTACCCGTCTGCGTTTTTTGCGTTAATGACACATAAGTCAGTTACCTGTGCGATATTTCCTAATAAACCAGGCGTACCATTGACAGAAAAAAATAAGTACACGTGTACATTTTTTTGGAGACGGGATATGCCAACTTTCTTTTTTCTCGCACACGAGTATTTTACGCGCTTCATCTGCGTTGTGTGTTTCCCCGCCCAAGTTTCAAATTTTGCACCAAAATTTTCATTAGGCGATTTCAGAATTTATTCCTCCAACCACATCCCCTTCCCCTCAATATCCCCCCTCCCTCGCGCCTCCCCCTACCAGCATCTCAAACCGTCGCCGCCGCATCCATAGCTTCAACCACATCTACGTTATGCTCGGATCCAGTCAGGTAACCCACCGATCTCTATCACGTCCCTGGCATGATTACTTAAATGGCGCCTGC
>LR738715.1:234978585-234990780 GCA_902687465.1 Secale cereale | reverse complement strand
GCCAGGAGCTGATGGCGGTCCATGGCGTGATGGCCGATGTGCGTGTTGACCTGGAGGAACACCTCGCCTCCGCCGCCGCCGCCGACATGGTCCAGGCTCTGGCCCAAATGAAGTCCCCCAGCGACCACTCCCCAGGACTTAACAGGTAAGATCTGACCAGCTAAATATTACCAATACCACTTGCAACGGCTTTGATTTGTACGGTTGATGTATTAAGCATGTCCGTGCCTTGTTTATTTCAGTACTACACGCTGTGTGATGTTCAAATATTACCGTGTCCAGCTCAATTTCACCAATACCAGCAACAAACTTACAATACATGACTCGGGACATCACTAGAGATGCTGCCCATTTGCTATTCTTAGTGGATGCTAACCCTGTTGCACTTAACATGCATGTCCATGTACTTACGCAGGGTCATAACAGCCAATGCTTTTGTTTGCCGTCGAGGTGAGTTGCATCCCATGTCTTACAGTATTCACATAATTTGTGCAATTGCAGTTCAACTTCTACCCATTTACTGGTTGCCTGTAGGTACACATGTCAGTGGCACTAATCCATGCTTCGACCCGGAGGAACAGCTCGCCTCCGCCGTCGCTGACTTTGGGCGAGCTCTGGCCAAGATGAAGTGCCCCAGCAACTACCTCTCAGGACTTACCAAGTATGCACTCACCAGTTCAATCTTACCAATACCAATTGCAATTAATGGCTATGTTCTATACAGTTGATGTATTAAGCATGTTCTAGTAAATATGCCTAACACGTTTTTGCTACTTTCCCTACCTTTTTATAGACATCTGGGCCATTCTCTGCTGTGGCAACACCTGCCTTGTGATGTTTAACTATGTCAATTGCATTTTTATTAGTACCGGTTTCAATGTCTATTAAGCCTGTTGCAATTAACAGTTGAATCCATTTTTAAACAGTTGCATTTCAATGGCTACAAACTTACAAAACATGACTTAGGATGTTGTTAGGCCTGTTGCAATTAACAGTTGTATCCCTTTTTTAATCTGTCCATTTCCTACCATGTTACTCTCCGCAATGAAGATATACTAGAGATGCTGCTCCATTTGCTATTTTTGGTGGATGCTAACCCTCTTGTACTTAACATGCTTGTCCATGTACTTACGCAGGGTCATAACGGCCGATGCTATTGTTTGCCGTCAAGGTTAGCTGCATCCTATGTCTTACAGTATTTCACATCATTTGTGCACTTGCAGTTTAACTTCTACCATTTACTGGTTGCCTGTAGGTACACATGTTAGTGGCACTGATCCACGCTTCGACCCAGAGGAACAGCTCGCCTCCGCCGCCGCTGACTTTGGGCGGGCTCTGGCCAAGATGAAGTGCCCCAGCAACTACCTCCTAGGACTTACCAAGTATGTACCCACCAGTTCAATCTTACCAATACCAGTTGCAATTAATTGCTATGTTTTGTACTGTCAATGTATTAAGCATGTTGTAGTAAACATGCCTCGCACATTTGAGCTATTTTCCCTACCTTTTTATAGACAACTGGGCCATTATCTGCTCTGGCAGCACCTGCCCTGTGATGTTTAACTCTGCCAATTGCATTTTTTCAGTACCGGATTCAATGGCCATCAAGCATGTTGCAATTAACAGTTGTATCCATTTTTAAAGAGTTGTATTTCAATGGCTACAAAATTAAAAAACATGAATTAGGATGTTGTTAAGCCTGTTGCAATTAACAATTGTATCCATTTTTAATCCGTCCCTTTGCTACCGTGCTACTCTTTCGAAATGAAGATATCACTGCAAATGCTGCTGTTTTATTACCATTTGCTATTTTTTGTGGATGTTAACCCTGTTGTAGTTAACATTAGTTTTCCATGTACTTACACAGGGCTACAATGGGCGATGTTGTTGTTTGCCGTCGAGGTTAGCTGCATCCCATGTCTTATACACCATCTATTCCTAAATATAAGTATTTTTGGAGATTCCAATATAGACTACATAAGGAGAAAAATGAGTGAATCTAGATTCTAATCTAAACTATATCTACAATTCTATATACATTTGTATGTAGTTCATATTGAAATCTAAAAAAAAAATACTTGTACTTAGGAACAAAGGTAGTTGTATTTTACATCATTTGTGCAATCTCAGTTTAGCTTCTAACATTTACTGGTTGCTTGTAGGTACATATATGAGGGGTACTGATCCATGCTTCGATCCCTTTTGCGTATGGGGCGATGAGATATTCAAGAACAAGCGTCAAGTGAGGAAACTAAGAAATATTGTTAGGCAAAAGAAACGGGTGATTGGAATTAAGCTCTTTATTTACACTTTGTCGAAGACAACGGTGAATTTTAGGGTGGTAAGTAATGTGCTGCCTTTTCCCCCTACCCACAACAAGTTACTCTATTAGACCTCAGTATCTGGTATTTTTCTCTTTTCAGTGGTTTACGAAGCTATTTAGTGATGATTACCTTGCAAACTACATGACCGGAGTGGAGGCAACTAAGGTTAAAGTATATAATTCATGCTACCATGATAATGCTCTAGAAATCTTCCTGAAGGCGGTGAAGGATGGGCGGGCGATCGTCACAAGGGGTTGGACAAAAGTGGTTCGTGCCTATGGCATGCAGGAAGGCACATTATGGGCATTCCGCTTCTTCAACACCGTCGGCAGTCAAAATGATTTACATTTGTCTCTTCACCTTTACCGCATTTAAATATTGCGGTTCATCATATTTAATTGCTGTCTAATCCTGTAATTACTGAACATATTGTACTGGCAATTTTATTTATGGATTTGTTGTTGAACCATTGTGCTGAGAATTTGAATTGCACGTTTCGTATTTCAAAATTTCCAATTAGAATAATAAATTACAGGCAAAAATAAAACTAGAACAGACGGTCATGGACCTTTGCAAATGGTTCTAGCAGTAAAAGCGCTTGCGATGGATCGCCCAATGTCACACAGTTTTCATCATCAAATCGTGTGTGATATAGTTGATAAAAGCAAACAGTTAACCAGGGAAAACCGTGTGTGATAGTTACACCTTTCACACACGAGCCTACACATAAAATTGTGTGGGATTTACGTCCGAACGGAAATGTTTTCCCTGGATTGACTGTGTGGGATGTACATAAGAACGAAAACGTATTCCTTGGATTGACTGTGTGTGATATACATACGAACGGAAATGTTTTTCTGGGATTCACCGTGTGGGATGTACATACCTACGGAAATGATTTTCTCGGATTACCGTGTGGGATGTATATACCTACGGAAATGATTTTCTTGGATTACCGTGTGGGATGTACTACGGAAATGATTGGGTTTCCATGCCTCGCCCGATCGCACATGGCCCCAGCCTGGGTCCCAGGAGGGCCTATCCCCGACGATTTCTGGGTCGTGTGGGAAGGACACCCTATCGCACACACTCACTTGGCGACGGCTCCAAATGCCATCGTGGAAAGGGGTAAAAAATTATTTGATTAGGACCGACGCGCACCAGTGGCAACTACACGGACTGGATCCATAACTTGAGGATTATCCTCATTGCTGCATAGAAGAATTATGTCCTTGAAGCACCGCTAGGTGACATGCCTGCTGCAGGAGCAACTCCGGACGTTATGAACGTCTGGCAAGCTCGTTCTGATGACTACTCGATAGTTCAGTGTGTCATGCTTTATGGCTTAGAATCGGGACTTCAAAGATGTTTTTAACGTCATGGAGCATATGAGATGTTCCAAGAGTTGAAGTTAATATTTCAAGCAAATGCCCAAATTGAGAGATATGAAGTCTCCAATAAGTTTTATAGCTGCAAGATGGAGGACAACAGTTCTATCAGTGAACACTTGCTCAGAATGTCTGGGTACTACAATCACATGACTCAACTTGGATGCAAAGTTGATGAAGATAGTGTTATTGATAGAGTTATTCAATCACTGCCACAAAGCTATAAAGGATTCGTGATGAACTATAATATGCAAGGGATGCAGAAGACTATTCCCGAGCTCTTCGCTATGCTCAAAGCTGCGGAGGTAGAAATCAAAAAAGAACATCAAGTGTTGATGGTTAACAAGACCACTAGTTTCAAGAAAAAGGGCAAGGGAAAGAAGGGGAACTTCAGGAAGAATAGCAAGACAGTTTCTAATCCCGCGAAGAAACCCAAGTCTGGAGCCAAGCCTGAAACTGAGTGCTTCTACTACAAAGGGACTGGACACTGGAAGCGGAACTGGCCCAAGTATTTGGCGGATAAGAAGGATGGTAAAGTGAACAAAGGTATATTGGATATACATGTTATTGATGTGTACCTTACTAATGCTCGTAGTAGCACCTGGGTATTTGATACTGGTTTGGTTGCTAATATTTGTAACTCGAAATAGGGGATACGGATTAAACAAAGATTAGCTAAGGACGAGGTTTCCATGCGCGTGGGAAATGGTTCCAAAGTCGATGTGTTCGTCGTCGGCACGCTACCGCTACATCTACCATCGGGATTAGTTTTAGACCTAAATAATTGTTATTTGGTACCAGCGTTGAGCATGAACATTATATCTGGATCTTGTTTGTTGTGAGACGGTTATTCATTTAAATCAGAGAATAATGGTTGTTCTATTTATATGAGTAATATCTTTTATGGTCATGCACCCTTGAAGAGTGGTCTATTTTTGTTAGATCTCGATCGTAGTGATACAAATATTCATAATATTGAAGCCAAAAGATGCAAAGTTGATAATGATAGTGCAACTTATCTGTGGCACTAACGTTTAGGTCATATTGGTGTAAAGCGCATGAAGAAACTCCATGTTGATGGACTTTTGGAATCACTTGATTATGAATCACGTGGTGCTTGCGAACCATGCCTCATGGGCAAGATAGCTAAAACTCCGTTCTCCGGAACAATGGAGCGAGCCACTGACTTATTGAAAATCATACATACAGATGTATGCGGACCAATGAGTGTTGAGGCTCGCGGCGGGTATCGTTATTTTCTGACCTTTACTGATGATTTGAGCAGATATGGGTATATCTACTTAATGAAGCACAAGTACGAAACATTTGAAAAGTTCAAAGAGTTTCAGAGTGAAGTAGAAAGTCATCGTAACAAGAAAATAAAGTTTCTACGATTTGATCGCAGAGGCAGATATTTGAGTTACGAGTTTGGTCTTCATTTGAAATAATGTCGAATAGTTTCACAGCTCACGCCACCTGGAACACCAGAGTATAATGGTGTGTCCGAACGTCGTAACTGTACTTTATTAGATATGGTGCGATCTATGATGTCTCTTACCGATTTACCACTATCGTTTTGGGGTTATGCTTTAGAGACAGCTGCATTCACGTTAAATAGGGCACCATCTAAATCCGTTGAGACGGCGCCTTATGAACTGTGGTTTGGCAAGAAACCCAAGTTGTCGTTTCTTAAATTTTGGGGCTGCGATGCTTATGTGAAAAAGCTTCAACCTGATAAGCTCGAACCCAAGTCGGAGAAATGTGTCTTCATAGGATACCCAAAGGAAATTGTTGGGTACACCTTCTATCACAGATCCGAAGGCAAGATATTCGTTGCTAAGAATGGATCCTTTCTAGAGAAGGAGTTTATCTCGAAAGAAGTGAGTGGGAGGAAAGTAGAACTTGATGAGTTAATTGTACCTTCTCCCGAGTTGGAAAGTAGTACATCACAGAAACTAGTTCTAGTGATTCCTGCACCGATCAGTGAGGAAGCTAATGATGATGATCATGAAACTTCAGATCAAGTTACTACTGAACCTCGTAGGTCAATCAGAGTGTGTTCCGTGCCAGAGTGGTACGGTAACCCGGTTCTGGAAGTCATGTTACTAGACCATGATGAACCTAATAACTCTTAGGAAGCGATGATGAGCCCACATTCCGCAAAATGGCTTGAGGCCATGAAATCTAAGATGGGATCCATGTATGAGAACAAAGTGTGGACTTTGGTTGACTTGCTCGATGATCGGCAAAGCCATTGAAAATAAACGGATCTTTAAGAGGAAGACTGACGCCGATGGTAACGTTACCGTCTACAAAGCTCGACTTGTTGCGAAAGGTTTTTGACAAGTTCAAGGAGTTGACTACGATGAGACTTTCTCACCCGTGGCGATGCTTAAGTATGTCTGAATCATGTTAGCAATTGCCGCATTTTATGATTATGAAATCTAGCAAATTGATGTCAAAACTGCATTCCTTAATGGATACCTCAAAGAGGAGTTGTATATGATGCAACCAGAAGGTTTTGTCGATCCTAAAGGTTCTAACAAAGTGTGCAAGCTCCAGCGATCCATCAATGGACTGGTGCAAGCATCTCGGAGTTGGAGTATACGCTTTGATGAGGTGATCAAAGCATATGGCTTTATACAGACTTTTGGAGAAGTCTGTATTTACAAGAAAGTGAGTGGGAGATCTGTAGCATTTCGAATATTATATGTGGATAACATATTGTTGATTCGAAATGATATAGAATTTCTAGATGGCATAAAAGGATACTTGAATAAGAATTTTTCAATGAAAGACCTCGGTGAAGCTGCTTATATATTGTGCATCAATATCTATAGAGATAGGTCAAGACGCTTAATTGGACTTTCACAAAGCACATACCTTGATAAAGTTTTGAAGAAGTTCAAAATGGATCAGTCAAATAAAGGGTTCTTGCCTGTGTTACAAGGTGTGTAGTTGAGTAAGACTCAATGCCCGACCATTGCAGAAGATAGAGAGAAAATGAAAGTCATTCCCTATGCCTCGGCCATAGGATCTATCATGTATGCAATGTTGTGTACCAGACCTGATGTGTGCCTTGCTATAAGTTTAGCAGTGAGGTACCAAAGTAATCCAGGAGTGGATCACTGGACAGCGGTCAAGAACATCCTGAAGTACCTAAAAAGGACAAAGGGTATGTTTCTCATTTATGGAGGTGACAAAGAGCTCGTCGTAAACGGTTATGTCGATTCAAGCTTTGACACTGATCCGGATGACTCTAAGTCACAAACCGGATATGTATTTTTGTTGAACGGTGAAGCTGTCATTTGGTGCAGTTCCAAGCAGAGCATCGTGGCGGAGTCTACGTGTGAAGTGGAGTACATAGCTGCTTCGGAAGCAGCAAATGAAGGAGTCTGGATGAAGGAGTTCATATCCGATCTAGGTGTAATACCTCGTGCATCGGGTCCAATGAAAATCTTTTGTGACAACACTAGAGCAATAGCCTTGGCGAAGGGATCCAGGTTTCACAAGAGAACCAAGCACATCAAAGAGACGCTTCAATTCCATCCGCGATCAAGTCATGGAGGGAGACATAGAAATTTGCAAGATACATACGGATCTGAATGTTGCAGACCCGTAGACTAAGCCTCTTCCACGAGCAAAACAGGATCAGCACCAAAACTCCATGGGTGTTAGAATCATTACTATGTAATCTCGATTATTGACTCTAGTGCAAGTGGGAGACTGAAGGAAATATGCCCTAGAGGCAATAATAAAGTTGTTATTTATATTTCCTTATATATCATGTTAAATGTATTTTATTCATGCTAGAATTGTATTAACCAGAAACTTGATACATGTGTGAATACATAGACAAATCAGAGTGTCCCTAGTATGCCTCCACTTGACCAACTCGTTAATCAAACATGGTTATGTTTCCTAACCATAGACATGAGTTGTCATTTGATCAACGGGGTCACATCATTAGGAGAATGATGTGATGGACAAGACCCATCTGTTAGCTTAGCACTATGATCATTTAGTTTAACTGCTATTGCTTTCTTCATGACTTATACATGTTCCTATGACTATGAGATTATGAACCTCCCAAATACCGGAGGAACACCTTGTGTGATATCAAACGTCACAACGTAATTGGGTGATTATAAAGATGCTCTGCAGGTGTCTTCGAAGGTGTTTGTGGTGTTGGCATAGATCGAGAATAGGATTTGTCACTTCGAGTGTTAGAGAGGTATCTCTGGGCCCTCTCGGCAATACACATTGAAATGATCGATATGGTTGACTAGAGGGGGGTGAATAGGCAACTAACAATTTTTAGCTTTTCTTAACCAAATTAAACTTAGCAACAAAGTAGGTTGTCTAGATATGCAACTAGATGGACAACCTATATGATGCACCAATAGCAAACACACAAGCAAGCAAGCTAGGATATACAAAGAAAGCTTGCACAAGTAAAGGTAAGAAATAAGCACAAGTGGAGCCGGTGAAGACGTGGATGTGTTACCTAAGTTCCTTCCCTTTGAGAGGAAGTATGTCTCCGTTGGAGCGGTGTGGAGGCACAATGCTCCCCAAGAAGCCACTAGGGCCACTGTATTCTCCTCACGCCCTCACATAATGCAAGGTGTCATGATTCCACTTGTGGTGCCCTTGAAGGCGGCGATCGAACCTTTACAGACAAGGTTGGGGCTATCTCCACAACCGAATTGGAGGCTCCCAACGACACCACGAAGCTTCACCACAATGATCTATGGCTCCGCGGTGACCTCAACCGTCTAGGGTGCTCAAACACCCAAGAGGAACAAGATCCGCAAGGGATTAGTGGGGGGAATCAAATTTCTCTTGGTGGAAGTGTAGATCTATGTCTTCTCAATCAATCCATAGGAAATCAACAAGTTTGATTGGCTAGGGAGAGAGATCGGGCGAAAATGGAGCTTTGAGCAACAATGGAGCTTGGGGAGGAAGAGGTAAGTCAACTAGAGGAAGAAGACTCACCTTATATACTGGAAGAACAAATCCAACCGTTATCCACCAACTCTGCATGCAACATGCCGTACTACCGCACGGCCATGTGGTACTACCGCTCCAGGTGCGGTACTACCGCTGGCGCGGCATGAGCCAGATCTAGCCCCTGTTGCGAAAAGCAACGGGCGGTAGTACCGCCGGAGCGGTACTACCGCACGTCCTTACGGTACTACCGCAAGGCAGGGTCAGACTGGTCGGGGAAGATTGCGGACTGAATAAATTATGTCCGCGGCTACTTCCGTAGAGTTTCGATCGATGCAAAAACCCGACACGGTACTACCGCTTGCTCGGAGCGGTACTACCGCGTGGGACACGGAAGTAAAATTTTACTTCTGCTCCTACTTTCGTACTAGTTACGACGCTGGGGCCGGCCACACGGTACTACGGGGTCCTTGGTACGGTACTACCGTGATGTGTGGTACTACCGTAGCCTTGGAGCGGTACTACCGTGAGGCCGTGCGGTACTACCGCTTTCTTTGAGAGGTACTACCGCATGCCTCGGAGTGATAGTAGTAGAATGTCATCGTTTTTGCAAGGACAAGGAAAACAGCCGGAGCTCCAAAGAAGCGAAGAAAAGGTGGTGCAAAAGAATAGATGTGTATGTGTTGATTCTACCCTAACCATTCCGAAGCGGACCCCCTCTTAATAGTACAGCTTTCCTATGACTCAATTCCACCGAAAAGAAACAAAAGGAAACACCGTCTTCAATAGATTCCGAGGGGCACTTAATTGTCTTGTGCCTAGGTATGAGAAATCAGAAAAGCTCAATGCACACGATTAGTCCGCAAAAGCATTGTCATCAATCACCAAAACTACTTAGGGAGAAATATGCCCTTATAATCTCCGCCTTTTTGGTGGATTGATGACAACGCGGGATTTGCACAGAGAAATATAAAAGAATATAATAAGCAAACCCAACATGTATATAAAATATGGGTAAGCTCCCCCTAGATGTGTGCATACTTATGAAGATGCTTTGGACTGCACAGCGCGCATACTAGGATCAACACTCCCCCTATATTTTATAAACAACACACTCCTTGAAACTACGAATATAACGCTATGCATGGATGCAAGGAGGATATCATGAACACAGAGTAATAGGGCAAGAGAAGCAAAAGCTCACAACCTATTAGATAGCATAGACATAATGGCGAAATAAGGAGTAGAGTGCATATGTCTCACACCATATGATAGGTCTCACACACACGACACAAACCAACGAAAGCAAACAAGGTTCAACCAACGAAAGCAAATAAACGAGGCACAAGACACACACATGCAAATCCTACACTCTCTCTCCCCCTTTGGCATCGAGACACCAAAAGGGCAGAGATGACTCCTATGACATAAGTGGCAGCTCAGGCGGAGAGATCAGTCGTCACGCGCCTCGTTAGTCTCCTGCTGATCCTCCTCGGAATCGGACCACTTGTATCCCTGCTTGGCAATCCACTCGGCCTCTGGAGTAATGTTCGACTCAGAGCCACTAGTCACAATCTCGCCAAAGGTCCTCGAGATCTTCTTATCGCGCCGGCGAGCCTGCTTCTGAGCAACATGTGACTTGTATTGGCCCTTGGCCTGCATACAGAACAGAGCCTTCATCTTGCTCTTCAGCTTTTTATCCCACGAGGGCTAAGATGATGGGGGAGCATACCCTCCAGAACTGTCCTCATCAGCTGCCTCCTCCTTGATTTCCTCCTCATCCACATCCATGTTAGCCGCAGCAGCCTCCGCGCCGGTAGTGGTGTTGGCCCATTGGCTCTTGATGCGAAGCTTGATAGGCTCATGACGAATCCAGTGAGGAGCCTCAAACTCTTCATCAGGATAGAGTTTTTCCCAAGTCTTGGTGATCAACAGAAACGGATATGGAGCATAGATAGGCACTTTGCGGGTGAACACTGCAAAGCGTAGCTCACACCACATGACATGTGAGATATCAAGTGGTTGAGTCTGAGCACTACGGGCTTCCTCACAAATGAGCATCATGTCCATGAGGTATGCATGTACCTTGTCCTTGTCCCCAATGCGAGGAAACAGTGAGTTGTGGAAGATCCGATGCATAATATCCAGAAAAGGGTTCATAACCCAAGTCTTCTTACCACTTGCGAGCGTCTTCTCCACATAATAGAGCAGCAGCCGGTTCTTGTTTGCAGACTCTTGATTGGCATGAGGGCAAACTCCAACAGGAGTGTGGAGCCCCTCATCAGCAACCTGAAGCAGATCCATGAAATCCTTCCAATTAGTAGTCATCTTCTGTCCATTGGTCATCCAAGTCATGTTGCGTTCCTCCTTAGGATGGAAGTGGACCGAAGCAAAGAACTGGGCCAGAATCTCTGGGTCAAAGTCCATATGAAAAGACATGATATGCTCAACGCCAAACTGCTCCATGAGGTCAAGAGCCTCAGCAAAATAGGCCCGGTGCTCCTCCTTCCTCATGTGATGCATGTCAATCCAGTGTGCATCCACATATAAGTTGTGTTTGCTCTTGAGCACCTCTGTGAAGATAAGATACTGCTGATTGGTCCAGAACAAATCATCTCCTATGAACTGAGCCTGGGGATTCACACAGGGATTGATCTTCCTCCTAGCGATGAACGCAGTTGATGGAATCTCGTCCATGCCCATTGTTGGGTCCTTGTTCTTGGTGGCAGTGGACTTGGTTCGGCGTTGTGGTGCATTGGAGACCTCAGGAACATCATCTTGGTTGCGTAGATGCTTTGACCCTCTGTCACGACTGGGATTCGAGTGACGGACATTTGAACTGGAGCCACCACCTATGACACAAACACAAGAACACGCAAGAGAAACAAAGAGAATCAATGCAAAGGCCACAGCAAAGCACAAGAAACATGTAAAAATGATAATAAGTATGGGCTGCGAAGGAGATGTGGAGTGAACGGTAGTACTGCTCGGAGATGCGAAAGTAAAATTTTAGTGCCGCTCCGGGGGCGGTAGTACCGCGCTGGGGTGGCACGGTAGTACCGCATCTGGAGCGGTACTAAAAGTTTACTTCCGCGTCTAGTGCGGTAGTACCTCGTCACAGAAGCGGTAGTACCATGATGCATCAGAGCGGTAGTACCGCAGGCAACCTGCGGTAGTACCGCTCGGGGTCAGATCGGCATGCAGGTCCGATCTATGAACGCGTAAGACAAACGAGTGGTACTACGGTTGATCACAACTCCTTAGTAGCAACATACTGACTAGCATCTCTACTGCACAACCACTCTCCTACATCCTAATCTTCCATGGATAAGGCCTACAAGAACTCAAGAACAACATGCATCTCCCCAAAACCTAGAGACAACAAAAAGGGCAAAAGAAGAAGGGATTTGGGGAGAAACCTTGTTCCATGGCAAGAGGGCGAGGTGGGGAATGATCCCACCGGTCGGAATGTGAGGAGAGTGGCCGGAGAAGGAGATCCGGCGAGGTCCTCCGGCGCCGTTCTTGGGAGAGAGAGA
>LR738715.1:234897919-234969540 GCA_902687465.1 Secale cereale | reverse complement strand
AGGCAGCCAAGTGGAGGGCGCCCCCCCCCCCCCCCCCCCCAAGCCCAATCCGAATTGGGATGGGGGCGCCCCCCCTTTCCTTCTCCCTCTCTCCCTCTTCCTTCTTCTCCTACTCCTACTAGGAAAGGGGGAAACCTACTCCTGGTGGGAGTAGGACTCCTCCCTTGGGCGCGCCATAGAGAGGGCCGACCCTCTCCTCCTCCCCTCCTTTATATACGTGGCCAGGGGGCACCCCATAGACACAAGTTGATTTATTAGCCGTGTGCGGTGCCCCCTCCATAGTTACACACCTCGATCATATCATTGTGGTGCTTAGGTGAAGCCCTGTGCCGGTAACTTCATCATCACCGTCACCACGCCGTCGTGCTGATGGAACTCTCCCTCGACCTCAACTGGATTAAGAGTTCGTGGGACGTCATCGAGCTGAACATGTGCTGAACACGGAGGTGTCATACGTTCGGTGCTTGGATCGGTTGGATCGTGAAGACGTTCGACTACATCAACTGTGTTACTAAACGCTTCCGCTTTCGGTCTACGAGGGTACGTGGACACACTCTCCCCGCTCGTTGCTATGCTTCTCCTAGATAGATCTTGCGTGATCGTACGATTTTTTTGAAATACTACGTTCCCCAACATGAGGAAGTCCCTACATAATTCAGATGCGTACTTTCTGATGCAACAGCAAGAGTTGGAGGATTTAAGCGCGAAACAAGAGAAATCTAATAAGCTTGCTAAGCTTCTTGCCAGCATGGTGGGTTATACGTCTCTGTCGTATCTACTTTTCCAAACACTTTTGCTCTTGTTTTGGACTCTAATTTGCATTAGTTGAATGAAACTAACAGGACTGGCGTTGTTTTCAGCATAACTACCATGGTGTTACTTTTTGTGCGGAAATAAAAGTTCTCAGAATTGGACGAAACCTTTTGGAGAATTATTTTGGAATAAATAAAAAAATACTGGAACCAGGACCCACTACAAGAGGGCCTAGCTGCCCACAAGGCACCAGGGCGCGCCACCCCCCCAGCGCGCCCTGGTTGGTAGTGGGGCCCACGAGGCTCGGCTGACCCTAACTCTGGCTCTATAAAATCTTATTTTTGGAGAAAAAATCAGAGAGGAAGTTTCATCGCGTTTTACGAGACGGAGCCGCCGCCACCTCCTGTTCTTCATTGGGAGGCCTGATCTGGAGTCTGTTCTGGGCTCCGGAGAGGGGGATCTTCCGTCTTCGTCATCATCAACCATCCTTCATCACCATTTTCATGATGCTCACCGCCGGGAGTGAGTTATTCCTTTGTAGGCTCGCTAGTCGGTGAGAGGTTGGATGAGATTCATCATGTAATCGAGTTAGTTTTGTTAGGGCTTGATCCCTAGTATCCACTATGTTCTGAGATTGGTATTGCTACGACTTTGCTATGATTAATGCTTGTCACTAGGGACCGGGTGCCATGATTTCAGATCTGAACCATTTATGTTTTCACCATTATATCTATGTTGTTGATCCGATCTTGCAAGTCATATGCACCTACTACGTGTCAGGATCCGCATACCCCAAGGTGACAACAATTGGGATTCCTTCCGGTGATTATCGTAGTTTGAGGAGTTCATGTGTTCACTATGTGCTAATACTTTGTTCTGGTTCTCTATTAAAAGGAGGCTTTAATATCCCTTAGTTTCCTTATGGACCCCGCTTCCATGGAAGGTAGGACAAAAGATGTCATGCAAGTTCTTTTCCATAAGCAGTTATGACTATTTACAGAATACATGCCTACATTATATCGATGAACTAGAGCTAGTTCTGTGTCGCCCTAGGTTATAACTGTTATATGATGAATATTATCCAACGATATCACCGATATAATGCCTACGAGTTTTTCACATAATGTTCTTGCTAAGTTACTACTGTTGCTACTACTGTTACAATTGCTACAAAACTGCTACTACTAATGTTATCGTTACTACTTCTATCAAAACCATTATACAACTCAACTGCTAATACTTACAAATATTTTCTGGCTCCCCTTGTGTAGAATCAATATATTTGGGTTGAATACTCTACCCTCAAAAACTGTTGCGATCCCATATACTTGTGGGTTATCAAGACCTTTTTCTGGTGCCATTGCCGGGGAGCATAGCTATATTTGTTGAGTCACTTGGGGTTTATATCTATTGATCACTATGAAGAATCTGAAGGATACAAAAACCAGAATCTTTCCCTTTAATATGAGGGGAGGTAAGGAACTGTTATCGAGCTATGCACTTGATTCACCTTTTGTTTTGAATAAGCTTGCAACACCACCAACTGCTATTAATCATGATATGTCGCAAGTTATTGATAGTGTTATTTCTGCTATGAATGATACTTATGATGATGCTAGTACTTTGCTTGATAAAACTGTGCTATTGGGTGAATTCCTTGATGAACAACTTGCTAGAGCTAAAAGTATTGAGAATGCTAAAATTGTTGAAATCATTGAAACTGAAAACTATGAAACACAAATTAGACATAGCTCTCCTAGATATGAGTTACCTGAGATACCTGTGGGTAATGTTAAGGATCGAACGAGGGACCTCATATTCCAAGGTACACTGCGCTAACCAGTCGACCACTTAGGCACATCTGATAGCTTACATCATTTCCCTTCTTTTCTTGTTTCTTCTTTCTTTTTCCTTTTTCCCTTTTCCATTTTTTTCTTCTTCTTTATATGATGAATTATTTTCAAATTCATTAACTCATATCAGAACAATGTTTTTTTCTTCCGATGAACTATTTTGAAATTTGAAAAATTCGATGAAACTTGAAAAGTTCATATTTAAAAAAAATCATCATATTTGAAAAAAAAACATAAATTTTGAAAAAAGTTCATTGGATTAAAGATTCATCATATTTTAAAAAAGTTCATCAAATTTTAAAAAAGTGCATCAATTTAGATAAAGTTCCTTGATTTTAAAAAAGATCACAAAATTTAAAAAACTTCATAGTTTTTATATATAAACGCAAAAAATGAAAATCATCAATTTAGAGAAAATGAATTTAAAAACGCACATTTAAAAGAACAAAAAAAACAAATAAAAAACACCCCAGAAATGACAAAACCAGAGTATTTACGCGACGGTAGAGAACAAAGAAAACAAATATGAATCAATTGTTCCTCAATGGCGTAGTGGTTGCTGTCATTGGAGATGAAATAAGAGAACGCGAGTTCAACTCCGGCTTTTACAGAATAAACACAACATACATGGGCCGGCCAGCTCGCCGGCGGAGGGGTGCGCTTCAGGCATCTGTTTGCGAACTAGCGCATAAGCGCCCATAGGATCTTAGTAATTATGGTGGCTAGCGACGTTCGTCAGTAGCAAGAGGATCTTGGTTCGATCCCTCACACGGACCTGTGTTTATGGGAATTTTTTCTATGTGATGTTTTAAGTTTGGCGACTGCTACGAATCACCCGGCTAATGCTAGCAAATTTTAACCCGCGTCCGTGACCGTTTGATCAGCCTGGCCGAACCATCCGATCCCTTCCTCCCAGCCCTTGAAATGGTCAACGCACGCACGTCTACCCCTCACATCGCACAACCAGCCCCCACCCCCCTCTCTGCTTCGATGTCGCAGCACGAGGCCGCCGCGAGCGCTGCGATGCAGCTCCTGGAGCCGCCAACGAGTGTTGCATCAGAGCACGGGTAGCGCCAGACGAGTGCTGCATCGGAGCACGGGTAGCCGACGACGAGTGTTGCATCGGAGCAAGGGAGCTGCTTCATCGCAGCAACGGTGGCCCGACAATGCTCCATCGAAGCAAGGGAGCCGATTCATCGCAGCACGATGGTCCGGCGATGCTCCATCATGGCACCTGCAGCCACTTGTCCATGCTCCATCGCAGCAATACACGCGCTGCATTGCAGCTCTACTGCGCCACCGATAACGTCGATTCCATGCATGCTGCGTTGCAGCTCCGCCGTCGCAGCGCCAGTGACCCCACGCAGTAGAACGACGTTGGTGCCGCCCGTGCCCATCGCGGCAGCGTTGGTGACCACCGGTCGCAGCACTGGTAGTCGCTGCCCCGGCAGCACCCGATCTCGCTGCTAGCACCGTGTGGCCGGTCTTGTTTGCCGCCGCCGACCCCTTGCAGCTGCGTGTAAGCCGGCACCCCCGCCCCCTGTAGCACCAGCGAACTGCCCCCCTACAGCAAAAAGCGGTGGTGACCATCGTAAGAGGAGACGAGCGGGTGGCTGGTGCTTCTGTGCAACTGCTCGGGGGCAAGGATTTTTAAGAGAGAGGGAGCACTAGAGCTTACATGGCTGGATCATGTAGCTTCCATGGCTGGACCTTGTAGAGAGAAGGGGAAAACAACGCGCCTGGGAACGAGAAGGAAAGGGATAAGGATGCCAGGATGGGTGGTTACGCGGAGGTAGGGGAGAGCGCTTGCGGGGCCACAGTGACGCGTGGCATGCAAAGGAGGCGGCTTAAGATGCGCTGGAATCAGTCGGTTGATTACGAACGTTTTCCTTTAAGTTTTGCCGCTGCTGTTTACCTCTTTAAATGTCAAATATGACACGAGAACTTGTGTGCCTCTGTGGCTACTGCTCGCTATGAGCGGCAAATAGGAGGTCCCCCAAATACTATTCGCCCTATCCTTTCAGCTGTTCGACCGCGGGCTAGCATTCCACCCGAAGTACCGAGTCCACGGCCCACGACCAGCCCCAACAGCCCTGCTCCGCCAAGCCGCCAGCGCCAGCCGGCCGCGCCACCAACCCCCGGGTCCCAACCGCCGACCGGCCACGCCGCAAAAAGAATCCCCGAGCCGTCCCGCTCGCCACTCCGGCACTCCCACTCCCACCTGCCCCCGCGCCGCGCGACCAGCCGTCACGCCACGCCGCCGATCGCCCCAGCGATGCCGCCACCCTCCCTCCTGCTCTTCCACTGCAGCGCCCCGCTCCCGCACCGCCCACTGCGGATGAGCTATCCGTCGCCGAGCAGGAGGGTCGTCTGCTCCGCCTCCACCGCCGAGGGGTACATCTCCGCGGCGCCGATCCTCCTTCCCGACGGCCCATGGAAGCAGGTGATTAGCTCAACCATTTTGCTGTGCTCGGCGCGGGGCTCGTCGTCAGGGCTTTGCCCTCTGAATCTGCTTGCTCTGCTTTGGTGTGGATGCAGGTAGAAGGCGGCGTCACGGCGGCGAAGGGGTTTAAGGCCGCGGGCATCTACGGCGGCCTGCGCGCCAAGGGACAGAAGCCTGACTTGGCACTTGTTGCTTGCGACGTCGACGCCACTGTCGCCGGTAAGACTATTACGAGTATTTTCTTCACTAGTACTGAATGCTACAATGGTACTCCCTCTGTCCCATAATATAAGAGCGTTTTTGACACTACACTAATGTCAAAAACACTCTTATATTATGGGACGGAGGGAGTAATATGGTATGGTAGTACTTGGCTAGTTCCTTAGTCAATTCACAACTAGGGAATTTCTATCAGCGTATGCTCAGTTGCTCACTATGATGAACAACCGTGAATTATTCTGTTGCTTTCTGATGTAATGTAGTATGATCGGTAACCTATCAGTTAGACTCAGTTCTCATCGTGTTGGGTTCCTTTCAGGATCTTTTACAACAAATGTTGTTGCTGCTGCGCCTGTTCTGTATTGCAAGCGTGTCCTTAGTTCATCCAAAACAGTAAGATAATTCTGCCCCTTGTCTTACCTTGCCAAAACTAAAGAAAGATTGTTTGATGGAAAAATTATGATACACAATGGTAGCGGTCATTCATTGAGGGGTATTAACTGTTATCATTTTGCTGTTTACTAGGCTCGTGCTGTGTTGATTAATGCTGGTCAAGCAAATGCAGCCACTGTAAGTCTTTATGCCTTTCTGGAGAACTGAATATGATCGTCAGCATCTCTGAACTGTATCTTGGAATGCACCGACTGAACAAGAGCTATTTCTGTAAATAATTGGTCATCAGGGTGATGCAGGATATCAGGACGCAGTGGATAGTGCAGAAGCTGTTGCCAAGGTACCGAACCTGTCCCTCGGATGCCTATGCACTAAGCACATCACTGCTGCTAGTTTGACCAATTATTGTTGTTTCAGCTTTTGAATGTGAGCACAAATGACATACTGATCCAGTCCACTGGTGTCATTGGTCAAAGAATAAAAAAGGTACGATAGGTTTTTGCAACAAATCTACACTTGAGTGTTTCATATGAGGTACTCCCTCGGATTCATATTAATTGTCGCTGCTTTAGTGTAACTTTGTACTAAAGCTGGGACACTTAATATAGATCGGAGGGAGTAGTCGCTAAACAACTTGTCTGGCAATACGACACCACACATTGCCTGACCTGTTACAGTTTCCATCTGATGCTTCTGGGTTTTAACAATGCAGGAAGCACTTATAAATTCACTTCCTAGACTTGTGGGCTCTCTGTCTTCATCTACTGAAGGGTATAATTATTATATATAGCCTTGTGAGCAACAATTTGTTTTCTCAAGCCTTCACAAATGTAAACCTATTGAGATAAAATCACCACTAGGAGCTTAATGATTTGCCATCTTTAAACTATTGTTTTTGTCCTTCCATTACAGTTCAAATTCTTCAGCTGTGGCCATCACAACTACAGACCTTGTTAGCAAGAGTATTGCTGTCCAGACTGAGGTATGAATTTCTTAATTTACTTGCATGTACAATTCGTTGGCTTCTATCATGAAGTGACATGGTCTTGATTATCGTCAATTCTTATTAAAAAAAATAGATTGGAGGAGTGCCTATCAAGATAGGAGGAATGGCCAAAGGTTCCGGGATGATTCATCCAAATATGGCGACAATGCTTGGTGTATGTCCCCTCTTTCTGTCTCATTTTATAGACTCCTTTTCCCTCTCCCATTTCCTCTCTCTAGGCACAGCGCAAGCTTGATGATAATATCTTTTATAGGTTCTCACGACTGATGCTCAAGTAAGAAGTGATGTTTGGAGAGAAATGGTCCGGACATCAGTTAGTAGAAGTTTCAACCAAATTACTGTGAGTAACCACTCTTCTCTCTTATGTTGATCAGTGTGTGCAGCAATTAGACAACCTGTAAAGAACTTATGGAGTTCATCAAAATACTTCCATACATATTTATTGAAAATCTATCAATATAATCTTAATGTTGCATGAGGTTCATATCTAGTAGAATAGTATTGGATACTGATTAGTAGACATGAATTTATTTTTTGCACTGGGGTTTAATTTGCTTGGTAATTTGTTTGAAAATATAACTCTTAGCATACATGAGCATTGTTGACTACTCCCTCCGTTCCTAAATATTTGTCTTTCTAAAGATTTCAACAAGTGACTACATACGAAGCAAAATGAATGAATCTACACTTTAAAATATGTCTACATACATCCGTATATTGTAACTATTTCAAATGTCTAGAAAGACAAATATTTGGGAACGGAGGGAGTAGTTGGGTTATCTTATGGCCATATGATATCCTTGGGCATGTACCAAAAACTCATAACTGTTTTATCTCATAAATCTGAAGGTGGATGGTGATACAAGTACGAATGACTGTGTTATTGCTATGGCTAGTGGATTATCTGGTTTGTCGGACATCCTCACTCATGATAGCGCTGAAGCTCAACAGCTCCAAGCATGCCTTGATGCAGTAAGTTCCAGTTCTCCAGCCCAAACATGCCTCTGTGTGTGCCATAATATTACTTATAGCAATTTATATAGTTTCAGTTGTACTGTTAAATAGAAAGAGTCTGACCTATCTTTATGTAGGTAATGCAAGGCCTCGCAAAATCCATAGCATGGGATGGTGAGGGTGCAACCTGCTTAATTGAGGTTAAGTGGATCAGTGGCATAATACTTCTAACACTTTGTATCTTCTGCGTCATCAGCCTACTGGCAGTTGAGACACATTTTCTTGGGAAAATGATGACTTGGCTCTTTACTTTCAGAAAAACAATTTGAGTCATCTGACAACAGTTTCATGCATTGTATCAAAATTCATTCGTACATTTCCAGTAATATAGCACAATCTTCTAAAGTGCCCTTTTCCTATGCAGGTTACTGTAACTGGTGCAAATAATGAGGCAGACGCAGCTAAAATTGCTCGTTCAGTGGCAGCGTCCTCCTTGGTTAAAGTATGTTATTGTTTACCTGACATATATTGCAGTCCAGGAGCATACGAGCATTACTAGTTTTCTTTTACCCCAGGAGACCTGAATGATTGGATTATTTTTTGGGCCAGGCTGCTGTATTTGGGCGAGACCCGAACTGGGGGCGTATTGCTTGCTCTGTCGGCTATTCAGGGATTCCCTTTAATGCAGATCAACTTGATATTTCCCTTGGAGTTATTCCACTAATGAAAAATGGCCAACCACTCCCTTTTGACAGGTTAAAGAAACATTGACTACATATAATTCTAAATTTACTTGTTTGAGTCACAGTGAATATATATTGTTGCATAGAATATCTCTAACTCTTAGTGCTATGAGCTAAAACGCCAACTCTTTTTCTTAGATCTGCTGCTAGCAAGTATCTCAAAGATGCTGGTGACATCCATGGTACAGTGAACATTGATGTATCAGTTGGTAAGCTTCCAGCTTCCTTGTGTGAGAGCTTCATGATGTTCTGCATCTGTCTTCTAGAATGCTCTTAGATCATATTTATCTTCTAGAATGCTCCTAGTTCATATTTATGCCCATTAAATTGCTGTCTTTGCATTTAATCTTTTCCCGTATTCATTAGTTTCATGAATTGGTATTGAGGTTAAGACAGCTGTGAGGCAGGCTAACAGGGTGTCGAGTCAAATGAACCCTGAAATGAATGCTTTCACAAACATTGATTCGTGTGAAGGGAAGCTCAGATTGTGCATAACCCAGTTGTTTTTCTTATCCCCGAACAATCTGATACTCTATATATCCTTCTTTTTTTCAAGAATACACTCTGTTGATGGTTATATTTTATGAATTGCGAGGCTGTCCTTACAATACACGTCCATTGTGTTCACAGGGAGTGGAGGAGGCACTGGAAAGGCGTGGGGGTGTGACCTAAGTTATAAGTATGTCGAAATAAATGCTGAATACACAACGTGAAATTCGTATTCTTCATGAAAGCTGCATTCCGAATAAACATCCATTGTCTTCATTTGTCTGAGTGCTCTTTCGATGCAACTGCATTTCTGAAAACTGTATCATACGGAAACGATAGTGTGTTGTACCAATAGTTCGAACATGTATTATCTTTTACAAGAACAGACAGGTTAGTGCTTTGTGACTCGGATAATGGGCTGAAGAATTTGGTGGTACCATGTGAAAATTGTCTACCATCCTTCTCGGTTCTGATTGATAAAGGAGGATGTTTGCCTGACAAAATAAAGTTTATTTGGATTTTTGTATACGCTATTATTTTTGGATTGATTGCAACTTCGCAAGTACCAAGTCAGGTTTCTCACTATGCCATAGATAGTCGGTTGACTGCACAACATTAGCATTTGGTTCTAGTAGGTTCGTTCGGTGACCATCCTGTTATTCACTGATAGAGCTTGGTGTTGTGACATTGGAAGTGGTTGGCGAATAGAACGAGGGGGCAGCTTGGATGTTTCGACCTGTTGTACTTTTGCTAATTGTGCTAAAATAAGATACTGTTGCGCCCTATATGACAGAATATTTTTGGAGGATATATCAGGTGGCCGTATGCCCGCATGACGCATCTGAAAAAGGTTTTATTGGTAGTGGTGGTGTGTGGTTTCATACGAGAGTTGGCTCCAAGGAGCGGACGCTGATTTGGTGTACTTGCTCAGATAACAGTCATCGCAACACATAATTCCTACCAAAAAGTCGAAAGCCAACTAGCCATGCCACATTCTATACATTGGTGTGAAAAGAAAAAGGAAAGAACACAAGTAATCTTCTGGCTAGACTGTCTAGTTAGACGTTCTTTGGCTGCATATAAGACAAAATAGCTTGCAGGACAAATGTTCAGAACAAGTTTTTCTCCGGGATGAGCTGCATAAGACAAAATAGCTTGCAGAACAAATGTTCAGAACAAGTTTTTCTCCGGGATGAAGCAAGACTGTTCGGGCAAACTGCCAGACTGTTTGGATAACTTCGCCAAGACAACAAAGAGCAAAATCCTATGAATAACTGCGCCAAGACAACAAATAGCAAAATCCTATGTCGAATGTTTGCGTCGGTCGATCACACGGGGAAGAGCTTCATCTGGGCTAATTGGTCGAACTGTTCGGCAACTCCGTAGACTTTTGGTGGTTGTTACATCTGGGATGCGTTTTTGTGCTATGAGCCAACACGCTTAAGCGGCCAAACTATCCGGGCATTTTTTTGTCTGCCGGACTGTTCGAGTGCAAGTCATCAGCCCAAAAGGGGCAGTTTTCTTGCATGGGTATTAATACTCTCCACCACTTCGTGTAGGGGTAAAAAACACAATACGAAGAACTCTTTATCCAATAAAGGTTCCCCTTCCTTGATTGCACACCAAATAGAAAAATCCAACGAGATTCTTGAGAGTTCTAAAGAGAGATTTCACCCAGGCATATACCCACTCCGCCCCTCTCTTTTGACCAAAGCAATTCCTGATTTGAGAAAGCCTTGAGTATTTCCCATCTGAACTTATTATTCTTGAAGGTTGGAGACTCTTTGGTGGTAGGAGTCTTTAGTGAGGAATCAACTTGTGATCTAACCCCCATAATGTTTGTGAAGGTTTGGACTCCACCTCATGGTCTACCACTAGTGGTTGAAAATCACATTCATTGTGATATCTCAAGGATAATAGGGGAATCCTTCATGGTAACACCCACCCCTCCAACAATGACTACCTTCCCTCCAAGTAAGTGAACATCGCGATACATCCTCATCTCCGCGCCATCGACTATCTATAACCCTATAGCTCCCTACTCGTGGTTTATTTTGGCTACTTGGCCTTGCATTCACCATGACTTGTTGAACCAAATATTTAGGCAATTGTTTATGCTCACACTTCATATTCTGCGTTACCTAAACTTGCTAATAATTAATTAAATTTGGTATTTTCCCCTATTCATTCCCTTTAGACCCATCTCGGTCCTTTCAACTATGTATGAGGACATTCTTGGGGCATCCAAGGTCTTGAGAGACATGGGACCCACCTAAGCCGTCGGGCTTGTTACCAAATAGTGGAGTGTTTTGGGGCAATATTGTTGGAAATATGCCCTAGAGGCAATAATAAATTGGTTATTATTATATTTCCTTGTTCATGATAACTGTCTGTTATTCATGCTTCAATTGTATTATCCGGAAACAGTGATACATGTGTGAATACATAGACCACAATGTGTCCCTGGTAAACCTCTAGTTACTAGCTCGTTGATCAACAGATGGTTACGGTTTCCTAACCATGGACATTGGATGTCATTGATAACGGGATCACATCATTAGGAGAATGATGTGATGGACAAGACCCAATCCTAAGCCTAGCAAAAGATCGTGTAGTTCGTAATGCTAAAGATTTTCCAATGTCAAGTATTTTTTCCTTAGACCATGAGGTTGTGCAACTCCCGGATACCGTAGGAATACTTTGGGTGTGCCAAACGTCACAACATAATTGGGTGTCTATAAAGGTACACAACGGGTATCTCCGAAAGTATCTATTGGGTTGGCACGAACCGAGACTGGGATTTGTCACTCTGTATGACGGAGAGGTATCTCTGGGCCCACTCGGTAAGCCATCATCATAATGAGCTCAATGTGACTAAGGTGTTGGTCATGGGATGATGTATTACGGAACGAGTAAAGAGACTTGCCATGACGAGATGGAACAAGGTATCGGTATACCGACGATCGAATCTCGGGCAAGTACTATACCGATAGACAAAGGGAATTGTATACGGGATTGATTGAATCCTTAACATCGTGGTTCATCCGATGAGATCATCGAGGAGCATGTAGGAACCAACATGGGTATCCAGATCCCGCTGTTGGTTATTGACCGGAGAGTCGTCTCGGTCATGTCTACGTGTCTCCCGAACCCGTAGGGTCTACACACTTAAGGTTCGGTGACGCTAGGGTTGTAGAGATATATGCATGCGGTAACCCGAATGTTGTTCGGAGTCCCGGATGAGATCTCGGACGTCACGAAGAGTTCCGGAGTAGTCCGGAGGTAAAGAATTATATATGTGAAGTCCAGTTTCGGCCATCGGGAGAGTTTCGGGGGTCACCGGTATTGTACCGGGACCACCGGAAGGGTCCCGGGGGTCCACCGGGTGGGACCACCTATCCCGGAGAGCCCCATGGGCTGAAAGGAGAAGGGAACCAGCCCATAGTGGGCTGGTGCGCCCCCCCCCCCCTTGGGCCTCCCCCTGCGCCTAGGGTTGGAAACCCTAGGGGTGGGGGCGCCCCACTTGCTTGGGGGCAAGTTTCCCCCCTCTGGCCGCCGCCCCCCTAGGAGATTGGATCTCCTAGGCCGATGCCCCCCCAGGGCCCCTATATATAGTGGGGGGGGAGGGCAGCCGCACCCCAATGCCTTGGCGCCTCCCTCTCCCTCCCGTGACACCCGTTCCTCCTCCCGCGGCGCTTGGCGAAGCCCTGCTGGAATCCCGCTGCATCCACCACCACGCCGTCGTGCTGCTGGATCTCCATCAACCTCTCCTCTCCCCTTGCTGGATCAAGAAGGAGGAGACGTCACTGCTCCATACGTGTGTTGAACGCGGAGGTGACGTCCGTTCGGCGCTAGGATCATCGGTGATTTGGATCACGACGAGTACGACTCCATCATCCATGTTCTCCTGAATGCTTCCGCTCGCGATCTATAAGGGTATGTAGATGCACTCCCCTCTCCCTCGTTGCTAGATGACTCCATAGATTGATCTTGGTGAAGCGTATAATTTTTTTTGATTTCTGCTACGTTCCCCAATAGTGGCATATGAGCTAGGTCTATGCGTAGTATCTTGCACGAGTAGAACACAAAGCAGTTATGGGCGTAGATTTGTTCAATTCTCTTGCCGCTACTAGTCTTATCTTGATTCGGCGGCATCGTGGGATGAAGCGGCCCGGACCGACCTTACATGTACGCTTACATGAGACAGGTTACACCGACTGACATGCACTAGTTGCATAAGGTGGCTAGCGGGTGACAGTCTCTCCCACTTTAGTCGGATCGGATTCGATGAAAAGGATCCTTATGAAGGGTAAATAGAAATTGGCATATCACGTTGTGGTTTTGACGTAGGTAAGAAACGTTATTGCTAGAAACCTATAGAAGCCACGTAAAAACTTGCAACAACAATTAGATGACGTCTAACTTGTTCTTGCTGTTGGGGAACGTAGTATTTTAAAATTTTCCTACGATCACGCAAGATCTATCTACCAGATGCATAGCAACGAGAGGGAAGAGTGTGTCTATGTACCCTCGTAGACCGGGAGCGGAAGCGTCAAGTGACGCGGTTGATGTAGTCGAACTTCTTCACGATTCAACCGATCAAGCACCGAACGTACGACACCTCCGCGTTCAGCACACGTTCAGCTTGATGACGTCCCATGAGCTCTTGATCCAGTTGAGCTTCACGGGAGAGTTTCGTCAGCACGACGGCGTGGTGACGGATATGATGTATTCACTGGCGCAGGGCTTCGCCTAAGCACCGCGACGGTATGACCGAGGTGTGTTTCTGTGGAGGGGGGCACCGCACACGGCTGGAACAATTCAACTTGTGTGTCTTTGGGTGCCCCCCTGCCCCCGTATATAAAGGAGCAAGGGGGGAGGCCGGCCGGCCCTTGTTTGGTGCGGCTAGAGGAGCAATCCTACTAGGAATAGGATTGCAATCCTATTCCTAGTAGGAATCACCAAAGAAGGAAGAGAGGGAAAGGAAAAGAGGGAGAGGTGGCGCCCCCCCAATCCTAGTCCAACTAGGAACCCTAGGTGGGGCGCCGGCCAGCCCTATGGGCTGCCTCTCTCTTTCCCTTAAGGCCCACTATGGACCATCCCCCTTCGTAGGGGGTTCCGGTAACCCCCTCCGGCAATCCCGTTAAATCCGAAACTTTTTCGGAACACTTCCGGTGTCTGAATATAGTCGTCCAATATATCAATATTTATGTCTCGGACATTCCGAGACTCCTCGTCATGTCCGTGATCTCATCCAGGACTCCGAACTACCTTCGGTACATCAAAACTCATAAACTCATAATACCGATCGTCATCAAACGTTAAGCGTGCGGACCCTACGGGTTCGAGAACTATGTAGACATGACCGAGACTCATCTCCGGTCAATAACCAATAGCGGAACCTGGATGTTCATATTGGCTCCTACATATTCTACGAAGATCTTTATCGGTCAAACCGCATAACAACATACGTTGTTCCTTTTGTCATCGGTATGTTACTTGCCCGAGATTCGATCGTCGGTATCTCTATACCTAGTTCAATCTCGTTACTGGCAAGTCTCTTTACTCGTTCCGTAACACATCATCTCGTGACTAACTCATTAGTCTTTTGCTTGCAAGGCTTATTATGATGTGTGTTACCGAGAGGGCCCAGAGATACCTCTCCGACACTCGGAGTGACAAATCCTAATCTTGATCTATGCCAACACCACGAATACTTTCGGAGACACCTGTAGAGCATCTTTATGATCACCCAGTTACGTTGTGACGTTTGATAGCACACAAGGTGTTCCTACGGTATTCGGGAGTTGCATAATCTCATAGTCATAGGAACATGTATAAGTCATGAAGAAAGCAATAGCAGTAAAACTAAACGATCATAGTGCTATGCTAACGGATGGGTCTAGTCCATCACATCATTCTCCTAATGATGTGATCCCGTTGATCAAATGACACCTCATGTCTATGGTTAGGAAACATAGCCATCTTTGATCAATGAGCTAGTCTAGTAGAGGCATACTAGGGACACTCTGTTTTGTCTATGTATTCACACATGTACTAAGTTTCCGGTTAATACAATTCTAGCATGAATAATAAACATTTATCATGATATAAGGAAATATAAATAACAACTTTATTATTGCCTCTAGGGCATATTTCCTTCAGTCTCCCACTTGCACTAGAGTCAATAATCTAGCTCACATCGCCATGTGATTTAATACCGATAGTTCACATCGTTATGTGAATAACACCCATAGTTCACATCGCCATGTGACCAACACCCAAAGGGTTTACTAGAGTCAATAATCTAGTTCACATCGCTATGTGATTAATACCCAAGAGTAATAAGGTGTGATCATGTTTTGCTTGTGAGAGAAGTTTAGTCAACGGGTCTGTCACATTTAGATCCGTATGTATTTTGCAAATTTCTATGTCTACAATGCTCTGCATAGAGCTACTCTAGCTAATTGCTCCCACTTTCAATACGCATCCAGATTGATACTTAGAGTCATCTGGATTTAGTGTCAAAGCTTGCATCGGCGTAACCCTTTACGACGAACTCTTTATCACCTCCATAATCGAGAAACATTTCCTTAGTCATCCAGTTACTAAGGATAATTTTGACCGTTGTATAGTGATCTACTCCTGGATCACTATTGTACCCCCTTGACAAACTCATGGCAAGGTACACAACATGTTTGGTACACAGCATGGCATACTTTATAGAACCTATGGCTGAGGCATAGGGAATGACTTTCATTCTCTCTATATTTTTCTGCCGTGGTCTGGCTTTGAGTCTTACTCAACTTCACACCTTACAAGTCAGGCAAGAACTCCTTCTTTGACTGATCTATTTTGAACTACTTCAAAATCTTATCAAGGTATGTACTTATCGAAAGTCTTATCAAGCATCTTGATCTATCTCTATAGATCTTGATGCCCAATATGTAAGCAGCTTCACCAAGGTCTTTCTTTGAAAAACTCCTTTATGCTTTCCAGAAAATTCTACATCTTTTCCGATCGACAATATGTCATTCACATATACTTATCAGAAAGGTTGTAGTGCTCCCACTCACTTCTTGTAAATACAGGCTTCACCGCAAGTCTGTATAAATCAATATGCTTTGATCAACTTATCAAAGCGTATATTCCAACTCCGAGATGCTTGCACCAGTCCATAGATGGATCGCTGGAGCTTGCATATTTTGTTAGCACCTTTAGGATTGACAAAACCTTCGGGTTGCATCATATACAATTTTTCTTTAATAAATCCATTAAAGAATGCAGTTTTGTTATCCATTTGCCAGATTTCATAAAATGCGGTAATTGCTAACATGATTCGGACAGACTTAAGCATCGCTACGGGTGAGAAAGTCTCATCGTAGTCAACTTCCTTGAACTTGTCGAAAACCTTTCGCAACAAGTCGAGCTTTGTAAACAGTAACATTACCGTCAGCGTCGGTCTTCCTCTTGAAGATCCATTTATTTTCGATGGCTTGCCGATCATCGGGCAAGTCAACCAAAGTCCACACTTTGTTCTCATACATGGATCCCATCTCAGATTTCATGGCCTCAAGCCATTTTGTGGAATCTGGGCTCATCATCGCTTCCTCATAGCTCGTAGGTTCATCATGGTCTAGTAACATGACTTCCAGAACTGGGTTGCCGTACCACTCTGGTGCGGAACGTACTCTGGTTGATCTACGACGTTCGGTAGAAACTTGATCTGAAGTTTCATGATCATCATCATTAGCTTCCTCACTAATTGGTGTAGGAATCACTGGAACTAGTTTCTGTGATGTTCCACTTTCCAATTCGGGAGAAGGTACAATTACCTCATCAAGTTCTACTTTCCTCCCACTCACTTCTTTCGAGAGAAACTCCTTCTCTAGAAAGGATCCATTCTTAGCAACGAATATCTTGCCTTCGGATCTGTGATAGAAGGTGTACCCAACAGTCTCTTTTGGGTATCCTATGAGGACACATTTCTCCGACTTGGGTTCGAGCTTATCAGGTTGAAGCTTTTTCACATAAGCATCGCAGCCCCAAACTTTAAGAAACGACAACTTTGGTTTCTTGCCAAACCATAGTTCATAAGGTGTCGTATCAACGGATTTAGATGGTGCCCTATTTAACGTGAATGTAGCTGTCTCTAATGCATAACCCCAAAAGCAATAGTGGTAGATCGGTAAGAGACATCATCGATCGCACTATATCTAATAAAGTACGGTTATGACGTTCGGTCACACCATTACACTATGGTGTTCCAGGTGGCGTGAGTAGTGAAACTATTTCACATTATTTTTACTGAAGGCCAAACTCGCTAACTCAAATATTTTACCTCTACGATCATATCGTAGAAACTCTTATTTTCTCGTTACGATGATTCTCCACTTCACTCTGAAATTCTTTGAACTTTTCAAATGTTTCAGACTTGTGCTTCATTAAGTAGATATACCCATATCTGCTCAAATCATCAGTGAAGGTCAGAAAATAACGATTCCCGCCATGAGCTTCAACACTCATTGGTCTGCATACATTAGTATGTATGATTTCCAACAACTCTGTTGCTCGCTCCACAGTTCCGGAGAACGGAGTTTTAGTCATCTTGCCCATGAGGCATGGTTCGCAAGCACCAAGTGATTCATAATCAAGTGATTCCAAAAAGACCATCACTATGGAGTTTCTTCATGCGCTTTACACCAATATGACCTAAACGGCAGTGCCACAAATAAGTTGCACTATCATTATTAACCTTGCATCTTTTGGCTTCAATATTATGAATATGTGTATCACACGATCGAGATCCAACAAACCATTTTCATTGGGTGTATGACCATAGAAGGTTTTATTCATGTAAACAGAACAACAATTATTCTCTAACTCACATGAATAACCATATTGCAATAAACATGATCAAATCATATTCATGTTCAACACAAACACCAAATAACACTTATTTAGGTTCAACACTAATCCCGAAAGTATAGGGAGTGTACGATGATGATCATATCAATCTTGGAACTACTTCCAATACACATCGTCACTTCATCTTTTAACTAGTTTCTGTTCATTATGCAACTCCCATTTCGAGTTACTACTCTTTAGCAACTAAACCAGTATTAAATACCGAGGGGTTGCTATGAACACTAGTAAAATATACATCAATAATCTGTATATCAAATATACCTTTGTTCACTTTGCCATCCTTCTTATCCACCAAGTATTTAGGGCAGTTCCACTTCTAGTGACCATTTCCTTTGCAGTAGAAACACTTAGTTTCAGGCTTGAGTTTAGCTTTGGGTTTCTTCACGGGAGTGACAACTTGCTTGTCATTCTTCTTGAAGTTCCCTTTCTATCCTTTTGCCCTTTACTTGAAACAAGTGGTCTCGTTAACCATCAACACTTGATGTTGTTTCTTGATTTCTACCTTTGCCGATTTCAGCATTGCGAAGAGCTCGGGAATTACTTTCGTCATCCCTTGCATCTTATAGTTCATCACAAAGTTCTACTAACTTGGTGATAGTGTCTAGAGAACTTTGTCAATTACTATCTTATCTGGAAGATTAACTCCCACTTGATTCAAGTAATTGTACTACCCAGACAATCTGAACACATGCTCACTGGTTGAGCTATTCTCCTCCATCTTGTAGGCAAAGTACTGTCAGAGGTCTCATACCTCTTGACACGGGCATGAGTATGAAATACTAATTTCAACTCTTGGAACATCTTATATGCTTCGTGGCGTTCAAAACGTTTTTGAAGTCCCGGTTCTAAGCCGTAAAGTATGGTGCACTTAAACTATCAAGTAGTCATCATACCGAGCTTTTGTCAAAACGTTCATAACGTCTGCATCTGCTCCTGCAATAGGTCTGTCACCTAGCGGTGCATCAAGGACATAATTCTTCTGTGCAGCAATGAGGATAATCCTCAGATCACGGAACAATTCCGCATCATTGCTACTAACATCTTTCAACTTGGTTTTCTCTAGGAACATATAAAAAATAAACGTGGAGCAACATCGTGAGCTATTGATCTACAACATAGATATGCTAATACTACTAGGACTAAGTTCATGATAAGTTAAAGTTCAATTTAATCATATTATTTAAAGAACTCCCACTTAGATAGACATCCCTCCGGTCATCTAAATGATCACGTGATCCAAATCAACTAAACCATGTCCGATAATCACGTGAGATGGAGTAGTTTCAATGGTGAACATCTTATGTTGATCATATTTACTATATGATTCACGCTCGACCTTTCGGTCTCCAGTGTTCCGAGGCCATATCTGCATATGCTAGGCTCGTCAAGTTTAACCCGAGTATTCTGCGTGTGCAAAACTGGCTTACACCCGTTGTATTTGAACGTAGAGCTTATCACACCCGATCATCACGTGGTGTCTCGGCACGACGAACTTTCGCAACGGTGCATACTCAGGGAGAACACTTATACCTTGAAATTTAGTAAGGGATCATCTTATAATGCTACCGTCATTCTAAGCAAAATAAGAAGCATAATAAGATAAACATCACATGCAATCAAAATATGTGACATGATATGGCCATCATCATCTTGTGCTTTTGATCTCCATCTCCAAAGCACCATCATGATCACCTTCGTCACCGGCGCGACACCTTGATCTCCATCGTAGCATCATTGTCGTCTCGCCAACTATTGCTTCTACGACCATCGCTACCGCTTAGTGATAAAGTAAAACAATTACATGGCGATTGCATTTCATACAATAAAGCGACAACCATATGGCTCCTGCCAGTTGCCGAAAACATTACGAAACATGATCATCTCATACAAAACCGTATAACTCATCATGTCTTGACCATATCACATCACAACATGCCCTGCAAAAACAAGTTAGACGTCCTCTACTTTGTTGTTGCAAGTTTTACGTGGCTGCTACGGGCTTAGCAAGAACCGTTCTTACCTACGCATACAAAACCACAACGATGTTTCGTCAAGTATGTGTTGTTTTAACCTTCACAGGGACCGGGCGTAGCCACACTTGATTCAGCTAAAGTGAGAGAGACAGACACCCGCCAGTCACCTTTAAGCAATGAGTGCTCTTAACGGTGAAACCAGTCTCGCATAAGCGTACGCGTAATGTCGGTCCGGGCCGCTTCATCTCACAATACCGCTGAAGCAAAGTATGACTAGTATCGCCCACAACTCATTGTGTTCTACTCGTGCATATCATCTACGCATAAACCTGGCTCTGATACCACTGTTGGGGAACGTAGTATTTTAAAATTTTCCTACGATCACGCAAGATCTATCTACCAGATGCATAGCAACGAGAGGGAAGAGTGTGTCTACGTACCCTCGTAGACCGGGAGCGGAAGCGTCAAGTGACGCAGTTGATGTAGTCGAACTTCTTCACGATTCAACCGATCAAGCACCGAACGTACGGCACCTACGCGTTCAGCACACGTTCAGCTTGATGACGTCCCACGAGCTCTTGATCCAGTTGATCTTCATGGGAGAGTTTCGTCAGCACGATGGCGTGGTGACGGATATGATGTATTCACTGGCGCAGGGCTTCGCCTAAGCACCGCGACGGTATGACCGAGGTGTGTTTCTGTGGAGGGGGGCACCACACACGGCTGGAACAATTCAACTTGTGTGTCTTTGGGTGCCCCCTGCCCCCGTATATAAAGGAGCAAGGGGGGAGGCCGGCCGGCCCTTGTTTGGTGCGGCTAGAGGAGCAATCCTACTAGGAATAGGATTGCAATCCTATTCCTAGTAGGAATCACCAAAGAAGGAAGAGATGGAAAGGAAAAGAGGGAGAGGTGGCGCCCCCCCAATCCTAGTCCAACTAGGAACCCTAGGTGGGGCGCCGGCCAGCCCTATGGGCTGCCTCTCTCTTTCCCTTAAGGCCCACTATGGACCATCCCCCTTCGTAGGGGGTTCCGGTAACCCCCTCCGGCAATCCCGTTAAATCCGAAACTTTTTCGGAACACTTCCGGTGTCCGAATATAGTCGTCCAATATGTCAATCTTTATGTCTCGGACATTCCGAGACTCCTCGTCATGTCCGTGATCTCATCCGGGACTCCGAACTACCTTCGGTACATCAAAACTCATAAACTCATAATACCGATCGTCATCAAACGTTAAGCGTGCGGACCCTACGGGTTCGAGAACTATGTAGACATGACCGAGACTCATCTCCGGTCAATAACCAATAGCGGAACCTGGATGTTCATATTGGCTCCTACATATTCTACGAAGATCTTTATCGGTCAAACCGCATAACAACATACGTTGTTCCTTTTGTCATCGGTATGTTACTTGCCCGAGATTCGATCGTCGGTATCTCTATACCTAGTTCAATCTCGTTACCGGCAAGTCTCTTTACTCATTCCGTAACACATCATCTCGTGACTAACTCATTAGTCTTTTGCTTGCAAGGCTTATTATGATGTGTGTTACCGAGAGGGCCCAGAGATACCTCTCCGACACTCGGAGTGACAAATCCTAATCTTGATCTATGCCAACACCACGAATACTTTCGAAGACACATGTAGATCATTTTTATGATCACCCAGTTACGTTGTGACGTTTGATAGCACACAAGGTGTTCCTACGGTATTCGGGAGTTGCATAATCTCATAGTCATAGGAACATGTATAAGTCATGAAGAAAGCAATAGCAGTAAAACTAAACGATCATAGTGCTATGCTAACGGATGGGTCTAGTCCATCACATCATTCTCCTAATGATGTGATCCCGTTGATCAAATGACAACACATGTCTATGGTTAGGAAACATAACCATATTTGATCAATGAGCTAGTCTAGTAGAGGCATACTAGGGACACTCTGTTTTGTCTATGTATTCACACATGTACTAAGTTTCCGGTTAATACAATTCTAGCATGAATAATAAACATTTATCATGATATAAGGAAATATAAATAACAACTTTATTATTGCCTCTAGGGCATATTTCCTTCACTTGCAGCATGTGCCGTGTGATGTGATATGGCCAAAAGGATGTGATGAATGATATATGTGATGTATGAGATTGATCATGTTCATGTAATAGGAATCACGACTTGCATGTCGATGAGTATGACAACCGGCAGGAGCCATAGGAGTTGTCTTATTTATTGTAAGACTTGTGTGTCACTGAATAACGCCATGTAATTACTTTACTTTATTGCTAAACGTTAGCCATAGTAGTAGAAGTAATGTTTGGCGAGACGACTTCATGAAGACACGATGATGGAGATCATGGTGTCATGCCGGTGACGATGATGATCATGGGGCCCCAAAGATGAAGATCAAAGGAGCAAAATGATATTGGACATATCATGTCACTATTTGATTGCATGTGATGTTTATCATGTTTTCACATCTTATTTGCTTAGAACGACGGTAGTAAATAAGATGATCTCTCACTAAAATTTTAAGAATTGTGTTCCCCCTAACTGTGCGTCATTGCTAAGGTTCGTTGTTCCGAAGCACCACGTGATGATCGGGTGTGATAGGCTCTAACGTTCGCATACAACGGGTGTAAGCCAGATTTACACACGCAATACACTTAGGGTTCACTTGACGAGCCTAGCATGTACAGACATGGCCTCGGAACACGGAAGACCGAAAGGTCGAACATGAGTCGTATAGAAGATACAATCAACATAAAGATGTTCACCGTTGATGACTAGTCTGTCTCACGTGATGATCGGACACGACCTAGTCGATTCAGATCATGTATCACTTAGATGACTAGAGAGATGTCTATATGAGTGGGAGTTCATTAAATTTGTTTAGATGAACTTCAATTGTCACGAACATAGTCAAAAATCTTTACAATATATCTTGTAGATCCAATGGCCCACGCTCATGTTACCCTCAACTTCAACGCGTTCCTAGAGAAAACCAAGCTGAAAGACGATGGTAGCAACTATATGGATTGGGTCCGTAACTTGAGGATCATCCTCATAGCTGCCAAGAAAACATATGTTCTTGAAGCACCGCTAGGTGACGCTCCCGCCCCAGCGAACCAAGACGTTATGAATGTTTGGCAGTCGCGTTGTGATGATTACTCCCTGATTCAGTGCGACATGCTTTACAGCTTAGAATCGGGGCTCCGAAAGCGTTTTGAGCACCATGGAGCATATGAGATGTTCCAAGAGCTGAAAATGGTTTTCCAAGCTCATGCCTGAGTCGAGAGATATGATGTCTCCGACGAATTCTACAGTTGTAAGATGGAGGAGAATAGTTCTGTCAGCGAGCACATACTCAAATTGTCTGGGTTGCACAATCGCTTGTCTCAGTTAGGAATTAATCTCCCAGACGAAGCGGTCGTTGACAGAATCCTTCAGTCGCTCCCACCTAGCTACAAGAGCTTCGTGATGAACTTCAATATGCAAGGGATGGAGAAGTCCATTCTCGAGGTGTATTCAATGTTGAAGTCAGCGGAGGTGGAGATCAAGAAAGAACATCAAGTGTTGATGGTGAATAAAACCATTAAGTTCAAGAAAGGCAAGGGTAAGAAGAACTTCAAGAAAGACGACAAAGGAGTTGCCGCGCCCGGTAAGCCAGTTGCCGTGAAGAAGCCAAAGAATTGACCCAAGCCTGAGACTGAGTGCTTTTATTGCAAGGGAACGGGTCACTGGAAGCGGAACTGCCCCAAATACTTAGCAGATAAGAAGGCCGTCAACGTCAAAGGTATATGTGATATACATGTTATTGATGTGTACCTTACCAGCGCTCGTAGTAGCTCCTGGGTATTTGATACCGGTGCAGTTGCTCACATTTGTAACTCAAAGCAGGAGCTGCGGAATAAGCGGAGACTGGCGAAGGACGAGGTGACGATGCGCGTCGGGAATGGTTCCAAGGTCGATGTGATCGCCGTCGGCACGCTACCTCTACATCTACCCTCAGGATTAGTTTTAAACCTCAATAATTGTTATTTAGTACCAGCTTTGAGCATGAACATTGTATCTAGATCTCGTTTAATGCGAGATGGCTACTCATTTAAATCCGAGAATAATGGTTGTTCTATTTATATGAGAGAAATGTTTTATGGTCATGCCCCGCTGGTCAATGGTTTATTCTTAGTGAATCTCAAATGTGATGTTACACATATTCATAGTGTGAATGCCAAAAGATGTAAGGTTGATAATGATAGTCCCACATACTTGTGGCATTGCCGCCTTGGTCATATTGGTGTCAAACGTATGAAGAAGCTCCATGCAAATGGACTTTTGGAGTCTCTTGATTACGAATCATTTGATACGTGCGAACCATGCCTCTTGGGCAAGATGACCAAGACTCCGTTCTCTGGAACAATGGAGCGAGCAACCAACTTATTGGAAATCATACATACTGATGTGTGTGATCCAATGAGTGTTGAAGCTCGCGGAGGCTATCGTTATGTTCTCACCCTCACAGATGACTTAAGTAGATATGGGTACGTCTACTTGATGAAACACAAGTTTGAGACCTTTGAAAAGTTCAAGGAATTTCAGAATGAGGTTGAGAATCAACGTGACAGAAAAGTAAAGTTCTTACGATCGGATCGTGGAGGAGAATATTTAAGTTACGAATTTGGCACACACCTAAGGAACTGTGGAATTGTTTCACAATTGACATCGCTTGGAACACCTCAGCGTAATGGTGTGTTCGAACGTCGTAATCATACTCTGTTGGACATGGTGTGATCTATGATGTCTCTTACCGACTTACTGCTATCATTTTGGGGTTATGCTTTAGAGACTGCCGCATTCACTTTAAATAGGGCGTCTAAATCCGTTGAGACGACACCGTATGAACTTTGGTTTGGCAAGAAACCTAAGCTGTCGTTTCTGAAAGTTTGGGGTTGCGATGCTTATGTCAAGAAACTTCAACCTGAAAAGCTCGAACCCAAATCGGAAAAATGCGTCTTCATAGGATACCCAAAGGAAACTATTGGGTACACCTTCTACCTCAGATCCGAAGGCAAGGTCTTTATTGCCAAGAATGGATCCTTTCTTGAGAAGGAGTTTCTCTCGAAAGAAGTGAGTGGGAGGAAAGTGGAACTTGATGAGGTGACAGTCATCCCTTCCGAACCGGAAAGTAGCGCAGCGCGGGAAGATGTTCCTGTGGTGCCTGCACCGACTAGGGAGGAAGTTAATGATGATGATCATGAAGCTTCAGATCAAGTTACTACTGAACTTCAAAGGTCCACAAGGACACGTTCCGCACTAGAGTGGTACGGCAACCCTATCATGGAAATCATGTTGTTAGACAACGGTGAACCTTCGAACTATGAAGAAGCGATGGCGGGCCCAGATTCCAACAAATGGCTTGAAGTCACAAAATCCGAGATAGGATCCATGTATGAAAACAAAGTATGGACTTTGGTGGACTTGCCCGATGATCGGCACGCCATAGAAAATAAATGGATATTTAAGAAGAAGACTGACGCGGATGGTAATGTGACCATCTATAAGGCTAGGCTTGTCGCTAAAGGTTATCGACAAGTTCAAGGGATTGACTACGATGAGACTTTCTCTCCCGTAGTGATGCTGAAGCCCGTCTGAATCATGTTAGCAATTGCCGCATTCTATGATTATGAGATATGGCAAATGGACGTCAAAACGGCATTCCTTAATGGCTTCCTCAAGGAAGAACTGTATATGATGCAGCCGAAAGGTTTTGTCGATCCTGAGAATGCTGACAAGGTATGCAAGCTCCAACACTCAATTTATGGGCTGGTGCAAGCATCTCGGAGTTGGAACATTCGCTTTAATGATGTGATCAAAGCGTTTGGGTTTATACATACTTGGGGAGAAACATGTATTTACAAGAAAGTGAGTGGGAGCTCTGTAGCATTCCTCATATTATATGTGGATGATATATTGCTGATGGGAAATGATGTAATTTTTTTGGAAAGCATAAAGGCCTACGTGAATAAGAGTTTTTCAATGAAGGACCTTGGAGAAGCTGCTTACACATTAGGCATCAATATCTATAGAGATAGATCGAGTCACCTCATTGATCTTTCACAAAGCACATACCTTGATAAGATATTGAAGAAGTTCAATATGGATCAGTTCAAGAAAGGGTTCTTGCCTGTATTGCAAGGTATGAGATTGAGCACGGCTCAATCCCCGACCACGGCAGAAGATAGAGAAAAGATGAGTGTCATCCCCTATGCCTCAGCCATAGGTTCTATTATGTATGACATGCTGTGTACCAGACCTGATGTAAACCTTACCATAGGTTTGGTAGGGAGGTACCAAAGTGATCCCGGTATGGAACACTGGACAGTGGTCAAGTACATCCTGAAGTACCTGAAAAGGACTAAGGATATGTTTCTCATTTATGGAGGTGACGAAGAGCTCGTCGTAAAGGGTTACGTCGATGCTAGCTTCGACACAGATCTGGATGACTCCAACTCACAAACCGGATACGTGTATATTTTGAATGGTGGGGCAGTCAGCTGGTGCAGTTGCAAGCAAAGCGTCGTGGCGCATTCTACATGTGAAGCGGAGTACATAGCTGCTTGCGAAGCAGCGCAGGAAGGAGTCTGGATGAAGGAGCTCAGCACCGACCTAGGAGTTATTCCAAGCACGTCGGACCCGATGACTCTCTTCTGTGACAACATTGGAGCTATTGCCATTGCCAAGGAGCCCAGGTTTCACAAGAAGACCAAGCACATCAAGCGCCGTTACAACTCCATCCGGAATTATATTCAAGATGGAGACATAGATATTTGTAAAGTGCATACGGATCTGAATGTCGCAGATCCGTTGACTAAACCTCTTCCACGAGCAAAACATGATCAACACCAAAACTCTATGGGTGTTCAATTCATCACAATGTAAATAGATTATTGTCTCTAGTGCAAGTGGCAGACTGTTGGAAATATGCCCTAGAGGTAATAATAAAATGGTTATTATTATATTTCCTTGTTCATGATAATTGTCTGTTATTCATGCTTGAATTGTATTATCCGGAAACAGTGATACATGTGTGAACACATAGACCACAACGTGTCCCTGGTAAACCTCTAGTTACTAGCTCGTTGATCAATAGATGGTTATTGTTTCCTAACCATGGACATTGGATGTCATTGATAACGGTATCACATCATTAGGAGAATGATGTGATGGACAAGACCCAATCCTAAGCCTATCACAAGATCGTGTAGTTCGTAATGCTAAAGCTTTTCCAATGTCAAGTATTTTTTTGCTTAGACCATGAGGTTGTGCAACTCCCGGATACCGTAGGAATACTTTGGGTGTGCCAAACGTCACAACGTAACTGGGTGGCTATAAAGGTACACAACGGGTATCTCCGAAAGTATATGTTGGGTTGGCACGAACCGAGACTGGGATTTGTCACTCCGTATGACAAAGATGTATCCCTGGGCCCACTCGGTAAGACATCATCATAATGAGCTCAACGTGAGTAAGGTGTTGGTCACGGGATGATGTATTACGGAACGAGTAAAGAGACTTGCCATGACGAGATTGAACAAGGTATCGGTATACCAACGATCGTATCTCGGGCAAGTACTATACCGATAGACAAAGGGAATTGTATACGGGATCGATTGAATCCTTGACATCGTGGTTCATCCGATGAGATCATCGAGGAGCATGTAGGAACCAACATGGGTATCCAGATCCCGCTGTTGTTTATTGACTGGAGAGTCGTCTCGGTCATGTCTACGTGTCTCCCGAACCCGTAGGGTCTACACACTTAAGGTTCGGTGACGCTAGGGTTGTAGAGATATATGCATGCGGTAACCCGAATGTTGTTCGGAGTCCCGGATGTCACGAGGAGTTCCGGAATAGTCCGGAGGTAAAGAATTATATATATGAAGTCCAGTTTCAGCCATCAGAAGAGTTTCGGGGGTCACGAGTATTGTACCGAGACCACCGGAAGGGTCCCGGGGGTCCACCGGGTGGGACCACCTATCCCGGAGGGCCCCATGGGCTGAAAGGGGAAGGGAACCAGCCCATAGTGGGCTGGTGCGCCCCCCTTGGGCCTTCCCCTGCGCCTAGGGTTGGAAACCCTAGGGGTGGGGGCGCCCCACTTGCTTGGGGGGCAAGTTTCCCCCCTCTGGCCGCCGCCCCCCTAGGAGATTGGATCTCCTAGGGTCGGCGCCCCCCGAGGGCCCCTATATATAGTGGGGGGTGTTGGGGAACGTAGTATTTTAAAATTTTCCTACGATCACGCAAGATCTATCTACCAGATGCATAGCAACGAGAGGGAAGAGTGTGTCTACGTACCCTCGTAGACCAGGAGCGGAAGCGTCAAGTGACGCGGTTGATGTTGTCGAACTTCTTCGCGATCCAACCGATCAAGCACCGAACGTACGGCACCTCCGCGTTCAGCACACGTTCAACTTGATGACGTCCCACGAGCTCTTGATCCAGTTGAGCTTCACGGGAGAGTTTCGTCAGCACGACGGCGTGGTGACGGATATGATGTGTTTACCGGCGCAGGGCTTCGCCTAAGCTCCGCGACGGTATGACCGAGGTGTGATTCTGTGGAGGGGGGCACCGCACATGGCTAAAACAATTCAACTTGTGTGTCTTTGGGTGCCCCCCTTCCCCGTATATAAAGGAGCAAGGGAGGGAGGCCGGCCGGCCCTTCCTGGTGCGGCTAGGGAAGGAGTCCTACTAGGAATAGGATTGCAATCCTATTCCTAGTAGGATTCACCAAAAGGAAGAAGGGGGAAAGGAATAGGAGAGGTGGCGCCCCCCCAATCCTAGTCCAACTAGGAACCCTAGGTGGGGGCGCCGGCCAGCCCTATGGGCTGCCTCTCTCTTTCCCTTTAGGCCCACTATGGACCATCCCCTCTCGTAGGGGGTTCCGGTAACCCCCTCCGGCATTCCCGATAAATCCGAAACTTTTCCGGAACACTTCCGGTGTCCGAATATAGTCGTCCAATATATCAATCTTTATGTCTCGGACATTCCGAGACTCCTCGTCATGTCCGTGATCTCATCCGGGACTCCGAACTGCCTTCGGTACATCAATACTCATAAACTCATAATACCGATCGTCATCAAACGTTAAGCGTACGGACCCTACGGGTTCGAGAACTATGTAGACATGACCGAGACTCATCTCCGGTCAATAACCAATAGCGGAACCTGGATGTTCATATTGGCTCCTACATATTCTACGAAGATCTATTATCGGTCAGAACCGCATAACAACATACATTGTTCCTTTTGTCAAACGGTATGTTACTTGCCCGAGATTCGATCGTCGGTATCTCTATACCTAGTTCAATCTCGTTACTGGCAAGTCTCTTTACTCGTTCCGTAACACATCATCTCGTGACTAACTCATTAGTCTTTTGCTTGCAAGGCTTATTGTGATGTGTGTTACCGAGAGGGCCCAGAGATACCTCTCCGACACTCGGAGTGACAAATCCTAATCTTGATCTATGCCAACACCACGAATACTTTCGGAGACACCTGTAGAGCATCTTTATGATCACCCAGTTACGTTGTGACGTTTGATAGCACACAAGGTGTTCCTACGGTGTTCGGGAGTTGCATAATCTCATAGTCATAGGAACATGTATAAGTCATGAAGAAAGCAATAGCAGTTAAACTAAACGATCATAGTGCTATGCTAACGGATGGGTCTTGTCCATCACATCATTCTCCTAATGATGTGATCCCGTTGATCAAATGACAACTCATGTCTATGGCTAGGAAACATAACCATCTTTGATCAATGAGCTAGTCTAGTAGAGGCATACTAGGGACATACTGTTTTGTCTATGTATTCACACATGTACTAAGTTTCCGGTTAATACAATTCTAGCATGAATAAAAGACATTTATCATGATATAAGGAAATACAAATAACATCTTTATTATTGCCTCTAGGGCATATTTCCTTCAGGGGGGAGGGAGGGCAGCCACACCCCAATGCCCTGGCGCCTCCCTCTCCCTCCCGCGACACCCGTTCCTCCTCCCACAGCGCTTGGTGAAGCCCTGCTGGAATCCCGCTGCATCCACTACCACGCCGTCGTGCTGCTGGATCTCCATCAACCTCTCCTCCCCCCTTGTTGGATCAAGAAGGAGGAGACGTCGCTGCTTCGTACGTGTGTTGAACGCGGAGGTGTCGTCCGTTCGGCGCTAGGATCATCGGTGATTTGGATCACGACGATTACGACTCCATCATCCACGTTCTCTTGAACGCTTCCGCTCGCGATCTACAAGGGTATGTAGATGCACTCCCCTCTCCCTCGTTGCTAGATGACTCCATAGATTGATCTTGGTGAAGCGTAGATTTTTTTTTAATTCTGCTACGTTCCCCCAACAAATATTACATCTAAGGTATCTAATTTTGAGAAAACCTACATAACCTTTCTTTCACGCTCTCTTGTTTTGTTCATTAGAGGTTGCCTCCAAGTGAAGAGGCGATTTGGAAGAACATGTGATGCCCCGTGCAATTAATGTTGTGCGGTGGTTATTCATAATCATGGCAATGGTGGGATCATGAAAGTGGGCATGGAGTTCCCGAGCAATATGCGGTGGGTAAGAAAATGTCATGAAAGCACGGTTAATCAAGGTAGTTTTTCAAAAGAAACACCTACATTTTCCTCATGAATCTATACATGATAAATGTATTTATTTTGTAGAAAACTAGAAATTGGTAATATGATATTCACCACTTTATTAAAAATATATTATATCCACCCCTTCAGTCGATACTCGAGGTCATTTTAGTTGGAACTCACATATGAAAAAGTCCATGCTGGATCAATCAAGTCAAGTTGCCTAGTCGACAACATAAAAGTGATTTTTGAATGATACCGTAACACGGTAACCCAATCAAGAAATTTTGTGGTGGATTTATGACCATCAGATCTACACGCGTGCGCGGGGGTGGGGGCATTTATGGCCCTGTTTGGATCATGGGTTAGAGCTAGTTTGGGTTAGGTGTGGGCTTAAATAACTCAAAAGTATCCATACAAGTAGGGTTAGAGTGGGTTAGTTCCATCTAACCCAACTATCCCGGTGGAGAGGTGCTTATTTGAGTTAGAGTGGGTTAGAAAATAACTCTAACTCTAACTGTGTTAGAGTATCCAAACATGGCCTATGTCTTTACTCACTATTATGGTACATCGCCGCACCCTAGTTCTTTGACTTACTTGCCATCGCCACCCATTGTACAAGCGACTATAAATTACCCACACCCTATCCTTGCCCCAACAATCTTGTATCCACACTTACACTTGATAACTCACCTCCTCCCATACGCGGCATCAAACCCTAATCCCTGAACCTCCCTCCCAACTTATTGGCTTCACCGCCACCATGATTCAAGTACACATCTCTGCCAACATTTTCTCTCCCACACAAGATAGTTCCTGTCATCAAATGAGGTACAATCTGACAAGGATGCAACAAGAGGTATTGTATGTAAGTTTCATTTATTGTTTTAAATGAGAGAATCAATAGCTTGGATGTACGCAAAATCTTACTTTTTTCTTCAGGAAAAGTAGCTTTGTTTGGGTGGGGGGGAGGGGAGGGGGGATATGTCCGTGTGGTATCCTTAGCAATTGAAATCTTGTTATTTATGCATATTTTTTTTCACTTTTAATTTTGGAAGGCAAAATGTTTCTACCAACATGGTTGTTTATTTGTGTCTTGGAGAATAATTTGGAACCAAAACTTCATCCTATAATACGATTAAGAAATGACCTATTGTGAAGCGCGCCCATCTCTCTCCCAGGAATCGTTTCGCTCTGCCTTTTGGCTATAGAGCAATGACATTTTGTACCTTGCCGGACACTGGCGAGGTAGCGATCTCCACACCTCTCCGTTCGCCGCTCCAGCGGCTAAAGGAGGGGGTGGGCTTCTGCTTCTCTTCCAGACAGTCCATAAATTTAGGTCTCGTCTTCGTCTAGTACCTCAGTTTGGTGAGGTTAGCGCTTCGTCGAATAAGATGGCTTTGGTCTCTCCTCATCACATTAACGTTTTATATGGCGGTGCCGTTGAGCCCATGGACTTGTCCGCTCGCCGTTGATTCGGAGATGTGAGATTTTTTGTTTCCTGTGTTTGACGGATGTTGCCATTCAACGCATCATCGTCAAGTGGGGCATGTGGTGCTAGTTCAAGGCTGGTGGTTCGATGGCGACGAATCTCGCGTTCTTCCCTGGCAACAACGCGAGATTCGTCAAATTTGGTCCATGTCGGCGTGGGGAACATCCTTGGTTGACACGCCACATCGCCAAGTGCATGTTCGCCATGTGTGGTCTTTCGGCTCTCAACGCCTTCAAGGTCATGCTGCTGGTCTGGATTTTGGTTTGTTGGTCTTCCATCTCTCGTCGGATGTGCGTCTCAGCAACGCTGGTGGTCGAAGACGGTTTCAAATCTGGTTGTTTGCAGGGACTTTAGGGCACTTATTTGTAATATTTTTATGTTCGGGGTTCTTGAATGAATTCCTCGACGCCTATCATGTCCCGATCTTCTGGTAATTTTTGCATGCATGTACAAGTGTACTCCATTTATTGATTATTAGTATAAAGTGTGCGGCTAAAAAAGACGACCTATTGTTTGGTCTGAGGGAAACAAATGTTCGGTCAAGATTCGAGTGTGAACCAAATCTTGAGGATAAATGAACGGAATGACCGTGCAGACAATAGTTGTGAGCCGCATACACACCCTGATGGATGGCTACTACAGCTCGTTGTTCAACCATCGTGCAGAAAACGTCGTGGACCAGTGCTCGTAAACGAACGACTTCAATCACGATTCACGCGCCCACGCCGCGAAATTGGCAGGCGGGAAACCCGTGGGCAGAAATTTCCGGGCTCCAGAATTTCCTCGCATCTGATTCGTCCAACCGTACCTCCCACGGATCGCTCCTCCCGAAGTCGCATCGCGGCCGTCCAACGCCCTCCAGATCCAACGGCCCAACGCCTGCGGCCGCGGATCGACGGGCCCACCATCCGCGCACCGCGCCGTTTAAATAGCTCCGCCCCTCCGCAGTTTCCATCACAGCTCTCAATCCCAATCTCCAATCACAAACCAAATCCTCCTCTTCGCCCCGAGTCCCAGAGCATCACCTGCAAGCAATGGACGTCTCAGGCACTGGAGCTGGCGCCAAGGGGAAGAAGGGCGCGGCAGGGCGCAAGGCCGGCGGCCCCAGGAAGAAGTCGGTGACGCGGTCCGTCAAGGCCGGGCTTCAGTTCCCCGTCGGCCGCATCGGGCGCTACCTCAAGAAGGGCCGCTATGCCCAGCGCGTGGGCACCGGCGCCCCCGTCTACCTCGCCGCCGTCCTCGAGTACCTCGCCGCCGAGCTGCTAGAGCTCGCCGGAAACGCCGCCAAGGACAACAAGAAGAGCCGCATCATCCCGCGCCACCTGCTGCTCGCCGTCAGGAACGACGAGGAGCTCGGAAAGCTGCTGGCCGGCGTCACCATCGCGCACGGCGGTGTGATCCCCAAGATCAACCCGGTGCTCCTCCCCAAGAGGACCGCGGAGAAGGAGGGCAAGGAGCCCAAGTCTCCCAAGAAGACTACCAAGTCCCCCAAGAAGACCACCAAGGCTTAGATCGATGCGTTCCAAGTCGTAGTTGTCCGGTGGTGTTCCCTGTAGCGGTGTCGTTTCGTCTTGTTATGTGCATGTATAATGGAAGAACGTCAGATATCTCTCTGACTTGCTCAAATACTGCGCTGTCTCCGACTCTCTAATTTGCCCAAATATTGTGCCATCTCTGACTCTGATTTGCCCAGAAATTTCGCCGTCTCTGACTCTGCCGTTTGTGAAACTCCTTGCCACAAGGTTTTCTTGTTCCCTTTGATTCAGTTTTGCTGCCCCACCTTATTTGTAGCGCATAGTGCTAAATAAGATCTGAAGTTATATCGATGGTCGACAGCGGGGTATCAAATCGTGGGCTGCCATTTGCGAACGTATGTATAACAGGGAGACACATGGCTCTAGTTTTTTTTAATAGGAAGGGCTCTAGGTTTGGTGTATCTGTTGTTCGTGGCTGAACTATGTTTGCTCATGGAATTTTCTGAATATCAGCACGAAGATGAACTGTATTTTCTGAATATCAGCACGAAGATGGACTGTAAGGGATGCCAAGCGCTTATGCAGGCACTTAGAGAGAAAAAATAAATAGCAGAAAATTAGAAGTAAATCTAAGCGCTAACTCTTGCATTGGTAGGTGTTAACTTAGAGGGTGTTTGTTTCCAGAGACTTATTGATTTAGGGACTTAAAAAAGTCTCTATAAGGCCCTGTTTGGTTCATAAGTCCTAGGACTTATTTTAGTCCCAACTTATAAGTCATAAGTCCATAAAAAGTTCCTACCTGTTTGGTTCATGGGACTTAACATGTACTAGTAGACCATATTACAACTATAAGTCCCTATAAGTCCCTCCTTGAGAGTCTTATTTGATAAGTCCCAAATGCCCACTTTAAGTCCCTATAAGTCCTTCCTGTTTGGTTTAGATGGGACTTATAGGGACTTATTTAAGTCCCTAGACCAATAAGTCCCTGGAAACAAACACCCTCTAAGTCTCATCTAAACCAAAGGACTTATAGGAGCTTAAAGTGGGCATTTGAGACTTATGAAGTAAGACTCTCAAGGAGCGATTTATAGGGACTTATAGTTGTAATATGGTCTTTTAGTCAATGTTAAGTCCCATGAACCAAACAAGTAGGGACTTGGGACTTATAAGTTGGGACAAAAAAAGTCATAAGACTTATGAACCAAACATGGCCTTAGAGGCGCTAAATACGGATCTGAAACAAGGCCCAGAGGTATCATCCGTCAAAGGAAAATAGCAAACAAAAGAGCAAGCGCTCGAAGCAATAGTTGGCGTTTACGTGGCACTTGACGCCAGGAATTGAGGAGGAAACTGCCTATTAGGCCAACTCTAGCGCGCGACCCCATCCTGTCCGGGTGCGTCTGTTTGGGGTAATACGGATAAACCAGACGGCCCAGCGCGCGGGCGCAAACAGACTTTTGTCCGTTTTCTGTCCGCTTCATCCTCGGCCCAAGTTTGGGCCGCTTTTGAGGTGAAACGGACAGCGCGCGGACGGGCGCACTTGTCCTCCCCTGGCCCGCCCGTCGGTGACACACGCCCGCCCGACGTCCCCATTTGGCGTCATTTCCATCCAAACCATCTCCCATGTCCCGCCCACCACCCTCCCCGCCATGGCCGATGCCCCGCCGAATTCTGGCGGCCAGGCCGTCGACCCGCCCAAAAAGGTGAAGAAGAAGGCGGCGGCCAAGGGTCCGAAGAAGCCATGGTCGGAACTCTCACAGGAGGAGGTGGCAAAACTGGATGCAAAATTGGCCAAGAGGAGGAACTGGAGGGTGGCAACCAAAGGCAAGAATGCCGCGGCCAAGTTCGCCGCCGAACGCGCGGCGTTGGTGGCCGCGCGACACAAGGCCGACATCGACGAGAAGGCCGACATCGTCAACAAAGCGCACGCCCTCCTGATGCTTGGGATATGTCGTCCGACGAGTTTGTCGACAACGCCGGTCGACCCGGCGAGCACATGCTCGTCGGTCGCCCGGCCTCCGCAGTGCCCCTCGCCGACATCGCGGACCACACCCATGTCGCTCGGTTTTCCTCGGCCAAGGTGTGATGGCCAAACCCGTTTCTCGGGGTCGCCGGACGTTGGTCTTTTCCCGCCGTCCACCCCGCACACCTCAGTCGTCATCGTTCTCAACGTCACGCCGGGGTCCAGCAACGGCGGTCGACCGTCCGTCGAGATGCAAAGAAAGCAAGCACGATCGACGTCTATGGCGAACATGCGGTGTCTACGATCCTGAAGAGACGCAAAGTCAAGATGGCCGCGGCGAGCACGTTGTCGACAAAGATTTTGAGGCCCATGACCATGCTGAGGACGACCGTGGTGACTCGTGGCATGAAAGTGATGACATCTATTGCGAATGTGATGGTGATGAAGAAGAGGAAGTTGATATTAGTGGTGAGCCATTGTTTATCGACGAGCTCACCCAAAGAGCGGAAGCACAAAAGAAGAAGAAGAAGAGCCTACGTACGGGATCATACACACAAGAGGAGGACAAGTTGATTTGCCAAAGTTGGATGGAGATTGGCCAAGATCCGAGGACCGGTGCACAACAAAAGGGACATGTTTTTTGGACAAGACTTCACAAAACATTTCATGAAAGGAAGTTGTTTCCGCCCTACCAATTTACAAGCGACCGTGGCATCACCTCCATTCAAAAGAGGTGGTTGTTCATCCAACAAGAATGCAACAAATATTGTGCCGCACTTGAGCGTTGAAGCACGTCCCCTGAGTGGTCTCGGCATCCGGGACATGGTATGTCCTCTTATCTTCTCGTTGCTACTGCCATGACTTCGGCCGACCTTTTATATGTTTGCATGTTCAATTTGTTGTTGAACGCGTAGGCATTTCAATCTTTGGAAGCATTCAAGGCCCGCACAACAGCAAGCCATTCACTCTTACGCATTGTTGGACGCTCATCAATAATTGCCCTAAGTTCAAAAATCAATACCGTGAACTTCAACGGAAGATAGGCAAGAAGACGGCCGCGTTGGCCGGAGGTGGAGATGGTGAGGCGTTGAAGAGGCCGACGAGCAAGACCAACTCCGAGATGGACGACATACGTGATGCGTCATCCATGGCCTTGCATGAGACTTTGCACGGCATGATGTCTCAAAAGTATGCGAGGGATGAGAAAAAACGATAAAGCAAGGCTGAGCAAATGAAGCTATACCTTGAGCTCCAAACGAAGAAGCTTGAGATGGAGGAGGCGGCCAAGAAGAGGAAGATCAACTCACGGCCAGGCAGAGGCAGCTCGACATCGAGGCTGCCAATGCCATAGACATGCAGAGGCAGCTCGATATCGAGGCCACCAATGCTCCAACCAAAGCAAAAGAGGTGGCACTAGCGATTATGAGCGTGGACTTGACCAAGATGAACGAGAAGACGAGGAGCTGGTTCGAGGCCAGGCAAAAGGAGATGTTCGACGCCGGCGGCTTGAACTAGGTCGTCTGTTAGACCGTGGCCGTTCTTTTTGGAGGCTGGCATGGGTGCCGGCCGCTGGTTGTGTGCCGGCGAGAAACCTATTCATTTTGAGTCTGACTGTGTTGCCAGGGAGAAACCTATTCATTTTGTAGGTTGGCTCTGTTGCCGGCCGCTGGCTGTGTTGCCGGCGAGGACGTGTTGGGCCGATGGCTGTGTTGCCGGCGTGAACTAGGGCCGCTGGTCTAGGGCGTGGCTTATTTGAAAATTGGCGTTTCAAAGAGAAGGCGGACAGGATACTGCCGGAATGCGTCCGTGCGTTGGACGCCCGACCACCGCATCCAAGAAATGGCCCAGATACGATCCCATTGTTCTACCCAAACGAACAGAATCCAGACAAAATTGACGTTCGTTTGAGGTCGTGCGCTGGAGTTGGCCTTAGCCGAGAATATTTTCCTAGCGCTCCTCACTAACGTCCCGCGTTGGACATGCCCTAAGTGACCGAACTTTGAAGGCCCTTGAAAAAGTATGGAGTAATTGTTGAACTCAGAACATTACTCATGGACTTTCTGACCTATTCTGTATTCACGGCAAACTAGCTATTTCCTCCACTACCAAACAACTATCGTTTGTAAGCAAAGCTTGAATCAATTTCCTTACTATCAAAACGCACCATCTCAACACAAAGTTTAGAAATACAGTTCAAATAAACTTTTCTTTGGGCGGAAGGTAAAATAAGGATTTCGCTGCAAATCAAACATAAGATTTTTTAGCATGGCAAATTGATCGCCTAAAATAAATAATTATGTTCAGATTTTTTGTCAGGAATTGTCATGCCTGCAAAAGGAAATTGTCATTTTCACGACATCATAAATCTCTATATCTATATTTATTTTATATCTATATCTATACCTCTATACAAATTCGAGTTGGTGATGATGATGTGCCTGCCATCCTTCGCTGACAACCATCAGATCTATATCTCACGCATACAAAATAAACTGTGAAAGTTTTGCAGAAAGGTACCTGCACTTCGCTCCACATTCACAGACAAACCCTTGTTGCCATAAAATATTTGTTTTGTCATGCCTAAAAATCCAACGTAAGATATTTATCATTTTCATAAATAATGCTATTAATTTCAAATCACGTTTCAGCTGTTAATAAAAGAATGTAGATTTTGTGGATGCTATCCGTAGCTACAATAATATTACGATCGGTGAATGTTTCTCGTTTTACCGTTACCTTTTTGTTTTTGTAAGTTTGTTTGTGGCTATTATTTGGCGAATTTTAAAACTAGATAGACCTCTTTCCTCTAGGAGAGGAACAATATAATACCTTCATAAGATGCAAGTATGGGTGTTAAGAAAGTGGTAGATTCCAACCTCTGAAACCGTTATATCGTTGTGAATAACAATATAAACAACGCATGAGTGGATCTCGTCCTTCGATCCATGATCAAATGATTGAAAAAGTCACCACTAAAATGGCCACATCAAGTCACAAATCCGCGCCGCAACATTTGGCATACTCGACGTGAGCCCGTGTCGGGACACACCTACCGATAACCAATGTTCTCAACATCGAATATAAGTGGTTAGAACATAATATATGATATACACCTAGAATATAAATCTATATAGTTGTGGAAAGGAATTCATAATACCTCATGCTTACAGTATTATCCGTGTGTGTAAAGCACGTGCCAAGAGGTTTGGGCGAAGCGGCACCTTGGCAGTTGTCGAGTGTCGAGTGCATAGTTGGGACGGGTAAGGGGCCCACACATGCATGCTTTCTCGAAACAGACGAGGGGGGCGAGCGATTTAGCATTGCACGTTGCTGCATGAGATGCGAACAAGGCCCACATACTTGTGTTATCCACATCTCTCTCCTTCACCCCTCTCACTCTCTATCTTCCTCCTATTGGGGCCCATATTCATATGTTTGTCTTCCGCCTTGTCTAAAATTTATAAGTTTAAAATCTCAATAGGTCAACATTTTCAAAAGATCAAATTTAAAATCTCGGCAACATTTCCCCCTATTTTTTGTACTATAATTCAACAAATTACCAAAAAGGAAATTCAAAAAACGATAGTGCTAAAAATGGGAATGCTCCATCTTTTGGATGTCCAAATTTAATTGCCGATGTCTTGTTTCGCTCGTCAAATAACCAGGCCCTCCAAATATCATCTATGAGGACGTAAAAATGGCCCATAACAATGTTTTTGCTCCCTACGATAAACATCGTCGTCAGATGTTAGTCATAACATTCTGAATATATGTTGTGTTGCTATACGGGTTGATTGTCGATATGTTGAGGTCAAACTGGCATGTACCAAATAACCATTATTTCAAAGCTATATCTCAGATGCCATGACTTGTGTAATCCTACAAAGGAAACTGTCACTTTGTTTGCTTCAATATCTTTTTAATCAAAGTTTCAAATGGGAGAAGACCATTTTTTATTGTTCGGGAAGTTATTATAATGTGTACCATCCTCATAGTATATGGGTATGTTGAGGCCAAACCAACATGTCTTGGATATCCATTATTTCGAAGCTATTTGAGATGTCAGGGCTTGTGTAATGCCACAAAAAGCATAGATTAGCTCTTTGCGTGCTTCATAATTCGAATATACAAAAGATTCAAATGAGAGAACGATGTTTTTCTGGGGGAGATCTCTACAATGTATTCCCTCTGGTCACTTGTATGCGTTGATTTACGGTATGCCGAGGCCAAGTTGACAAGCACCTGATATCCATTATCCTTAAGTTATTTGAGATTTCTCATGTGTGCTTCACTGTACTGATTATTTTGTAGCAGAACCGATTTAGTCACTGACAAACGATATATACTACTCCTATATGATTTGAGCACTGCTACACGTGCGACAACTTTTCATCCGATGTTGTACTACCTTAGTCAGTCACCTTAGGATCAAATCACTCCTTTAAGAACAGACGCAGGATCACCATACGTATGCAAATCGGATGTAATTAGTAGTACGCAAAGCAATTTCGATATGATTTTGTGCTCTGCTTACAGGCTGGGTGTGAGGCTCATTTCTGTTTTTTTATTCCATGGCAAGAGCCGTTAATGACTTTGTTAATGCAAAGATAGGCTCTTCTCGAGGCTCTGTTGATGTAAATCCCGACCCCACTTAAGTCTTGAGCAGAAGTAACATTTATATTAACTCCGAAAGCACATTTAACGACACTCCAAGCACACCTAACTGAAGAGTAGTGCAAAAACAGATGCTTTACCGTTTTCTTATCATTACAAAATTCACACTTATTCCAGGCCAACCCCTCTTCAACATATTGTATTTAGTGAGAATGCTATTTTTAAACATTAACCACAAGAACCTTTTAATTTTCAGAGGTACCTTGATAAACCACAATTTCTTAAAGGGGAAATCCTCTTGAACTTCTTTCAACATATTGTACATGGATTTACAAGTTAAATTCCCTCATCCAGTAAGTTTCCATCAAAATTCGTCGGAATTTAATACGAGTACTATTCCAACCTTGTAATTATCACTTTCTCTTTCTGTGTTTTTTTCATTCACCGATCCGAGACGCCCAGGGTATTCTGGCCATCATGGCCGTCCATTCCCCTCTCGATCCAACCGTCCGATGCGCGCACACGCGGATCGACGGACCCACCTCCCCGCACCGTTTAAATACCCTGCCTCCTCAACTCCATTCTCACCAACTCACCCCGCAATCCACCATCACCAAATCTATCTCTCTGCCCCCTTTCCAGCTTTTCTTCAGAAGCGCCGTCGTCCGCAATGGAGGCCTCAGGCGCTGCTGCGAAGGGGAAGAAGGGCGCAGCCGGGCGCAAGGCCGGCGGCCCCAGGAAGAAGTCGGTGACGCGGTCCGTCAAGGCCGGGCTCCAGTTCCCCGTCGGCCGTATCGGGCGGTACCTCAAGAAGGGCCGCTACGCCCAGCGCGTGGGCACCGGCGCCCCCGTCTACCTCGCCGCCGTCCTCGAGTACCTCGCCGCCGAGCTGCTGGAGCTCGCCGGGAACGCCGCCAAGGACAACAAGAAGAGCCGCATCATCCCGCGCCACCTGCTGCTCGCCGTCCGGAACGACGAGGAGCTCGGAAAGCTGCTGGCCGGCGTCACTATCGCGCACGGCGGTGTGATTCCCAAAATAAACCCGGTGCTGCTCCCCAAAAAGACGGCGGAGAAGTCGCCCAAGGAGCCCAAGTCGCCGAAGAAGGCCGCCAAGTCCCCCAAGAAGGCCGCCAAGGCTTAGAAACCCGCATAGGTTGCTGTAGGCTGTTTAGTGCGTTGTAATAGCGCTCGTTGTTTGGCTAATGGTGTCGATGTAATCTTTGCTGCTAAGAGAAATGTCAGAAATCTCTCTGATTTGCCAAAATTCTTTCATCTGTCGACTGTTCTTGTTTCCCAGTGGTCGATTTTGACATTCCCTTAACAGCAATGCCCACCAGGTGCTCGATCTCCCGTAGACGTGCCTTGACAGCGCCGGAGATGAGATGGAAGGGAAGTTTGTACGGTAGCACTGCGTCCTAACTGCTGGCTGCGTCTGTCACTCCGGCAACTCCATCCACCACCATGGCGTACGACACTACCGTCGACCACGGTCAATTGGTGTCTGCGCAAATTGCCCGCGACTTCTGTGCACCTCACTTGCTCGACGAAATGCTTGACAAGGGCAATGGCGTCCAAACAACACCAATTGGCCAGTGTCAGCTTGTCGGCCCCATCAATGTCGCTAGAATGCTACAGGCCCGGGCAACGTGTTTGTGCCGATTGAATTATGCCTATGGTCTGTCGTTACACCGTGTTAGTTTTATCTGACATGGCGAGTGCGCTGTGGCCTCTCCAAAGTTTTTTCAGAGTAGTTGTCCCCATTGAGTGCCTTCATCTAGAGAGCTTAATCGCCCAGTTGCTTTATCTGTGGCAGTGGGGCAATTTTATCTGCATGCTAGTTTGTTCAGCAAAGTTTGCTATTTTCAAAAACACAATTCAGAAAGCTGGTGTGTTTGAGGTTAAATGAAAAGGAGAGGCACTGTTTTGTTTGAGGAGCTGACGAGGACCGGAGAGTAGAATGCGATTCACTAATGCAATTATCTTTGGCATTTTTTTATGAGACTATCTTTGGCATTTTTTGTTGGTGATTACTTTTGTATCACTGACAGGGCGGTATCAAGAATTGCAATTTAGAGCATCCACAACGTTGGCGTTTAAGAGAACTGCATCCTGAATTATTTGTAGAAGAAATGGATAAAAAATGATGTATCTAGAACAATAACACGTCTCGACACATTCATTTATATGACAAGTACTTTTGACGAAGAAAATATTTTTAAGAGAACATCAGTGTCATATCTTCAGTGGTAGGTGCTAACCATCAATGCTGCACATGTATTTTTTTTCCAAAAAGGAGGACAACCCCGTCATCAAACACAATAAGCATCGCATAAGGCGCAACCTCTCACGCGTTCCATGTCATGCGCAACGGTTGGACGAGAATAGCGATGTGAAAAAAAATCCATGATAAAATACATAGCAATCAAAACACAATTTTGCTAAAGCACATCTATATGTACCATAAGTATTTTTTTCTCTCGAATACGCACGAGTGTGCGTATCATATGTTATAGAAGAAAGGGAAAGAAGCCCTCCACAGTTTCAGTTACAAGTATTTACAAAGTCGGACACGTCCGATCCACTGCACAGCTATTCCTATGCGGACTACTCGCTCAGTGCCCACCCGTTCGCCGCTTCGTAGAAGGCCTCCATTCCTTCCCGAATCAGGCCAGCCTTCTACCAGATTCTGCTCTCGTCCCTGATCCTGCTTATTACCTGCGAGAGGCAGACTGCGGCTCCATCAAAAGTTATGATGTTCCCGTGCTTCCAGATCTCCCACATGGTGAGGAGGCAGATCGTGCGGATGCTCCTGCCCAACCGACCTCGCGTAGCCTGTCGGGCGCACCAATCTCGTAAGGACTCGCCAGCCAGTGGTGCTCCTTAAGCCATACCTAGAGCCGCGAAGACTTTAGACCAAACCTCCCTCGCAAAAACGCATTCCAGGAGCAGGTGGTTGATGATTTCGCCATGTTGATCGCACAAAGGGCATGAGGCACGGTGCGGGAGTCCTCGTCGCGCCAATCTATCCGATGTCCAACACGTGCTCATGATGGCCAACCATGCGAAGAATCTGCATCTGTCCCCAACACACCTAATACAACTAGGAGTTGTATAGGTGCACTAGTTCGGCGAAGAGATGGTAAAATATGGATGCTAGGAGTGGCAAAGCAAAGTAATATAAATATGTAATAAAAAGTGCAGCAAGCAAACAAGTGGTAAACGTGAGCACAAATGGTATTGCAATGGTGGAAACAAGGCCTAAGGTTCATACTTTCACTAGTGGCAACTCCCAACAACATTAACATAATCGAATCACATGATATTTCCCATAAAACATGCAAAGGGGACACACTCGGAGGTCATTCCTTCGTGGTCAAGAGAGGACGGGAATTATGTAGGGCTACAAAAGCACACCTCAAAGTTCGTAGTTCTCAATCTAAGGATTTCCCAATGTCACCGCGGCCATCCAAAGAGAGTCCCACAATCACCACAACATATCTAAAGGATAGTCAAAGACAAGCACCAAGAGACTCTCAATCTTCAATCAACACACAAGAGAGGAAATCACTCATGAAAATATTTTTCTAATCCATGTCCAATAGACCGCTGTCACCTTGGTCTCAGGGATTATACTAGATAAAGACAAATGAGTACATCAATCCAATACATAGAGGAAGGGGAAATATCATGGGATCACCCTAGATTAACATAGCCTATGATCACAACGAAGATCACATCATGAGAGAGAGAATTGACCACATAGCTACTGGTAAGAACCTCAGCCCCGAGGAGGAACTACTCCCGCATCATGGAGGGAGGAAGCAACGTCGATGGAGATGAATCCGGGGGCACTTCCCCGTCCAGGCAGGGTGCCGGCGCAGGAATTCTGGTCCCCCGAAGCTTGATGGAGATGGCGGCGGAGATCGGAATCGCGTCTGGAGAAAAGTGGTCCGGAATCAGGGTTTTCTCGACGGACCTTAAATATATGCCAAAGGGGGTCACCAGGGGAGTCCTGGGGGGCCCAGGCGCCCCCCCGGCGCGGCCTAGGGGTAGGCCGCCTGGGCAGGCCGCCTGGAGCCCCTGTGGGTCCCCCCCGGCTGTACTTTGGCTGCACGGTAGCTCCTGGAACGCTGATTTTTTATATATTTTTTCTGGATTTTTCCTGGCAGTTCTCGTAATGTGAAAACCTGAAATACAAAAACAGCCGAAAATAGAAATTGGCACTGGGGTGCACTGAGTTAATAGGTTAGTCCAAATATGATCAAAAGTGTATGGAAGTGTATAAATATCATAGCAATATCACCCAAAAGAGGCATGGAGCAAGCAGAAATTATAGATACGTTTTGGACGTATCAACATCCCCAAGCTTAATTCCTACTCGTCCTCGAGTAGGTAAATGATAACAAGAATAATTTCTGTGGTGACATGCTATTAACCATATAGGACTTATTCATAGTCATATGAAAAAAGCTTACTGAGACAATGAATCTGTAGTAATTAAGTTGCCTCATGAGAAAATCACAAAGAACTGAAAGTTTTACAATATGATACTGAAACATCAAATAGATTTGCAATGAACATGATGTGCAAATATGATAAAGTGATATCTAGCTTGCCCCCTTTAGTGAAGCAAAACATAAATGCAGGGGCACCTTCAAGGTTTAAGTGATGACTAGATACAATGATTTCAGAATAAACGATATCACAATCATGCAAAAGAGAATGCTACTTTGGGACAATGCACATTACACTCAGAATGACAATCATGCTCTCAGTAGTTGGTGCTTTAAAATAAGGTGGAGACTCAACATAAAAGTAAAAGAATGGCCATTCGCAGAGGGAAGCAGGGATTACTCATGTGCTAGAGTTTTTTATTTTGATAACATAGAAGCAATTTTGTCAACGGTAGTAATACTTCATATGTGTTATGCATAAGACATCCTATAAGTTGCAAGCCTCATGCATCGAATACCAATAGTGCTCGCACCTTGTCCTAATTAGCTCGGATTTCCATGGGTTATCATTGCATTACATATGTTTCAACCAAGTGTCACAAAGGGGTACCTCTATGCCACCTGTACAAAGGTCCAAGGAGATAAATCGCATTTGATTTCTCGTTTTTGATAGATCTCAACTTGAGGACATCCATACCGGGACAACATAGAAAATAGATAATGGACTCCTCTTTAATGCTTAAGCATTCATAAGAGGTTGAGGATTAATGTCCAAGCTAAAACTTCCACCATGATACATGGCTTTGGTTGGCGGCCCAATGTTCTTCTCTAACAATATGCATACTCAAACCACTCAACTCATGGCAAATCACCCTTACTTCGGACAAGACGAACATGCATAGCAACTCACATGATATTCAACAAAAGTGTAACAGTTGATGGCGTCCCCAGAAACATGGATACCGCTCAACAAGCAACTTATAAGAAATAAGATACATAGGCGACATATTCTTTACCACAATAGTTTTTAAGCTACTTTCCCATGAGCTATGTATTGCAAAAATGAAGGTTTTAAAGGTAGCACATGTAAATTTACTTGGAGTGGCGGTGAAATACCACATATAGGTAGGTATGGTGGACTCATATGGCATAACTGGATTAAAAGAATGTGGATGCACAAGCAGTCAGTCCGCTTAGTACAGGTGGAGGTTAGCAAAAGACTGGGAGCGACCAACTAAAAGAGCAATGACGGTCATAATCATGCAGAGCGACAAAGCAACATTGAATCAGGCATGGTAGTTATATCGCTACTCAGAAACAAAAGATCATCAAGGCTTGACAGACTTTCTTTACAGTCTTAAATATGCGTGAGCATACGCCAAGTCAATCAAAATATATTCTTGAAGGAAGATATTACTAAACCATACCACATCATAGGCAAACAAATCAAGTTGGTACTCCAATAACACATTGGGAATCCCCCAGCTATTTGAGACTAACCACAAGAAAACATGAACTACTAAGCGCCATTATGCACGTGGCATCTTTATCATAGACATATCAACCAATGCAACGGAAGCAAACTCTCTTAATAAGGTGAGCATGATAACTAAAGAGAGTTCAAGCAACCAACTAAACAAAAGCTCTTTGAAAAGATAAGCATGAATACTAAGAGCAGAACATGATAGTAGCTATTGAAAGACAAAGAACACACACAGCAAAGATAGACATGAAAATTCTATGTTATGTTCTAGGTAGAAGTGGAGCGTGTTTCTCTCCCACATAAAGAAAGCTGAGTTCCGACTCGTTATGAAAAGCTAAAGAAAACTAAAAACAAGACGCTCCAAGCATAGCACATAACACATGAAGTGATTAAAATATAGTGGAACGAAAGACGAACTGATAATATTGATGGAGAAGGGGATGCACGGGGGCATCCCCAAGATTAGATGCTTGAGTCTCCCTGAATATTTCTTGGGGGTGCATGGGGGCATCCCCAAGCTTGAGCGTTTGACACTCCTGGATCTTTTTATCATCTTCCCTCGCACACTTGAAAACTCCCTTCATACATAACTCATCATAATCTGATTAGCGAGGTTAGTACCCATAATAAAATAATTGTACCTTGCTGGAAATAAAGATATTCTTGAAGGTCTACTGTTTCTCAAGATTGCCAAAAGGTTTTTGCAAAGAAAAAGCAAGCTCTTGGTTTGCAAAATGAAGGAAAGGCAAAACAGGACAGAATCTGTGAAAAACAGAACAGCAGGTAGTAAATGATTTGTTCGGGGCACTTCTGCAACTCTAATCAAAAAACTCAGAACAGACGCACGAAAGACAATTATATAGAGCACGCTGTCGAAAAAATTCAGACCAAAAAGATGATCTGGTGATTTTATACGAATTTTTCTATCCAAGGACAGAATCTGTTTCCTGGACAACACGTCACAACTTTTGAACTTTCTTGCAATCAGAGGCTACACTTGGCACAAAGTTGAAAAGTAAAGATACAATGATGTTGCTACAGTAGTAACAAACATCAAGACCACTAAAACTGAAAGCAAAGATAACAAGGGTTGTCTCCCTAGAGCTCTTTCTTTATAGCCATAAAGATAGGCTTAAGACTTTAATGATGCTCTCGTAGGAATAAGAGCTGAAGAACAAAAGAGAGCATCAAGAAGCAAATACCAAACACATTTAAGCCTAACATGCTTCCTATGCATAGGAATATTGCAATAGAATAATTCATTGAAGCACAAAGCAACTAGCATAGGAAGGCAAAACAAGCATAACTTCAAAATATTCACCATAAAGAGAGGAAACTTCTTATTATTAAGATATTTAGAACCAAGTCTCCCTCTCTCATTATAAATTTCAGTGGCATCATGGATGAACTCAACAATATAAGCATCACGTAAAGCATTGTTACCATGATCCACATGCAAAAAGGTACTCTTACTCTCCACATAAGCATAATCTTTCTCATTGGTAATAGTGGGAGTAGGACTATCATAAACAACTTGAACACTATAGATTACTTGTGTATTGGGAGGGTGGTGTTCAACAAGGGAGTAATTCCCTCCATGATTATGACAGGTTTCATAAGGATAACATCTCCTTATGTCATAGGTACCTTTATAATCACTATAGGTTGGAGTTATGACATCATCATAGTAGAGAAGAGCATTATCATTGCTAGCAACTATATTTGTAATCATGTTGTCTTTATTCTTACTAGCAAAAGAATTATCAATTATCACATCACTAGTGGGTAAAGGATTTGCAATCCTATCATCCCCAAGCTTAGAGCTTCCCATATCATCACTTTCAGAGTTGGTACCAAAAAGATTTTCAAGATCATAAGTAGCATTATCATCATTTTCCCAATCACAATAAGTAACATGCATATCATAATCAAAATCATCTTCAATAGTACCTACGGACGTATCATCAAGATGATAATTAAGGCAATAAACTTCACCTTCTTCTTTAAACTTACAATCGTTAGGATAAAAGTTGATGGGAGGAATATGCTCAGGCCAGGTTGATACCCATTCTTCTTCTTTCTTGCTCCTCTTCCTCCTCCTCTTCTTTTTCTTCTTCTTAACCTTAGGAGGGAGTGGTTGGAGATGAAGCTTCTCCACATATCCTGGTTTATCATTAGAAACAATAGGGGAAACTTGGGAGAAACTCTCCTTTTTATTAGCAGAAATATAAGAGACATTTTTATACTTTGGTAAGTATCCCTCCTTTCTAATCTTACTTATGTAATCATTTTCATGGCAATTAACAACACAATAGAGATGGCAATTTTGCAAAGTGTTTTTTATTCCTATGGCATTATCATCCAGCCAAGAAGTCTTTTCTGATAACTCTTCACACATAAAAAATAACATAAGCTCATCATAAAGATCAGAGGTGATCATGTTATCACACAACCGGTTAACAGTTATGTTTTGAAAGTTCATGCATTGAAAATTAAAGTGACCCTCTATACGGCAAAGTCCACAAGTAAAAGGATAACGGTCACACAATTCTCTAGCAATTTCATTTAAATCTCTGACCCAAGTGATTGTTCTTTCATGCTTATGTTGCTTACAATACTTCTCTTCTTCAATCATAGGCCTTTCATAAGGTCTATCCACTCCACAAAAATTAACATGCTTATATAAAACTTCATTTTTAGGAATTGGATCATGCATGTTGCAATCATCATGAACAATTTCATTTTCTTTGCAAGTCTCTTTAAAAGGTTTATGATACTTGACCCAATCCTCCTTAGGCATATTAAGATGTGAAGCAAAAGATTTGAGGAAATCAACAAGGAGTTGAGAATCAAGCCCAAACTTAGCACTAAACTTATTAAAACTTGTAGTTTCAACAAAGGACTTAATGCAATCATACTCATAAATTATACCTGACTCTTTACCTTTGTCGATCTCCCAATCTTCAGTGTTGCGTTGAATTCTTTCAAGGAGTTCCCATTTAGCATCAATATATTTGTTTGTGAAAGAACCCATAGAGGAAGCGTCGAGCAAATCTTTATCCTGTCGAGAAAGCCTCGCATAGAAATTAGTAATAATCATATCTTTGGGGAGCCCATGGTTAGGACATTTTAGCATTAACGTTTTCAGTCTCCCCCAAGCTTGAGCTATGCTCTCTCCGTCATGAGGATAGAAATTATAAACATAATTCCTATTCTCATGGACTTCATGAAGAGGATAAAACTTGGAGTAAAAGAGAGACTGGATCTCTTCCCAATCCAGCAGGTGAGAGTCATCTAGTAGCCTATACCATTCCAATGCTTTTCCTTTCAGTGATAAGGCAAATAATTTCCTCATGACAAACTCCTTTGATACACCTGCAAGCTTAAATAATGAACATAGTTGTGACAGATATAGCAAGTGTTCACCGGGATGTTTGTCTCCTGCATAACGATTAGCCAAAACATAATCGATAATACCAGCTGGTATTTTATAGGGCACAATTTCAGTAGGGGGAGGAGCAACCACCACAGGTGTGGGGCGTCTTCCCGCAAGCAATGATCCAATAGCACGGTTTTCCATAAACATAACTAGTGAAATAAAAACAAGAAACAAAAAGATTTAATTGCAAGATCTAAAGATATACCTTCAAGCGCTCACCTCCCTGGCAACGGCGCCAAAAATAGCTTGATGTCTACACACGCTTCTACTCTTGTAGACTATGTTGGGCCTCCAAGCGCAGAGGTTTGTAGGACAGTAGCAATTTCCCTCAAGTGGATGACCTAAGGTTTATCGAACTCAGGGAAGTAGAGGTTGAAGATGGTCTCTCTCAAGCAACCCTGCAACTAAGATACAAGAAGTCTCTTGTGTCCCCAACACACCTAATACAACTAGGAGTTGTATAGGTACACTAGTTCGGCGAAGAGATGGTAAAATATGGATGATAGGAGTGGCAAAGCAACGTAATATAAATATGTAATAAAAAGTGCAGCAAGCAAACAAGTGGTAAACGTGAGCACAAATGGTATTGCAATGGTGGAAACAAGGCCTAGGGTTCATACTTTCACTAGTGGCAACTCCCAACAACATTAACATAATCGAATCACATGATATTTCCCATAAAACATGCAAAGGGGACACACTCGGAGGTCATTCCTTCGTGGTCAAGAGAGGACGAGAATTATGTAGGGCTACAAAAGCACACCTCAAAGTTCGTAGTTCTCAATCTAAGGATTTCCCAATGTCACCGCGGCCATCCAAAGAGAGTCCCACAATCACCACAACATATCTAAAGGATAGTCAAAGACAAGCACCAAGAGACTCTCGATCTTCAATCAACACACAAGAGAGGAAATCACTCATGAAAATACTTTTCTAATCCATGTCCAATAGACCGCTGTCACCTTGGTCTCGGGGATTATACTAGATAAAGACAAGTGAGTACATCAATCCAATACATAGAGGAAGGGGAAATATCATGGGATCACCCTAGATTAACATAGCCTATGATCACAACGAAGATCACATCATGGGAGAGAGAATTGACCACATAGCTACTGGTAAGAACCTCAGCCCCGAGGAGGAACTACTCCCGCATCATGGAGGGAGGACGCAACGTCGATGGAGATGAATCCGGGGGCACTTCCCCGTCCCGGCAGGGTGCCGGCGCAGGAATTCTGGTCCCCCGAAGCTTGATGGAGATGGCGGCGGAGATCGGAATCGCGTCTGGAGAAAAGGGGTCCGGAATCAGGGTTTTCTCGACGGACCTTAAATATATGCCAAAGGGGGTCACCAGGGGAGTCCTGGGGGGCCCAGGCGCCCCCCCGGCGCGGCCTAGGGGTGGGCCGCCTGGGCAGGCCGCCTGGAGCCCCTGTGGGCCCCCCGGCTGTACTTTGGCCGCACGGTAGCTCCTGGAACACTGATTTTTTTATATATTTTTTCTGGATTTTTCCTGGCAGTTCTCGTAATGTGAAAACCTGAAATACAAAAACAGCCGAAAACAGAAACTGGCACTGGGGTGCACTGAGTTAATAGGTTAGTCCAAATATGATCAAAAGTGTATGGAAGTGTATAAATATCATAGCAATATCACCCAAAAGAGGCATGGAGCAAGCAGAAATTATAGATACGTTTTGGACGTATCAGCATCTGAGGGGAGTCTTCGAGCTCCATGTGAATGTAGCAAATGGGGAGACCTCAAGTCCGGCGAATTTTGCTGCATAGGCCGATTTGGCCGAGTAATGACCGTCCTGCTCCCAGGACCAAATGATCTGATCCCGCCGCTGGTCATCCAACTATACTTCCGCTATCCTGGGCCATATGGCCATGTATTGGACAAGGGCCTCGATGTCCAGAGAGGGACCAATGTCTATCGCCCATCTTTCCTTGACAAGTGCCTCGTAGACAGTTCTGGAGCGTCTCGTCCTGGCCGGAATGCGCTCGTAAGCGCGCGACGCCAGTTCCTGCAGCCGGTAGCCGCTCAACCACCTATCTTCCCAAAATAACATCTCCTTTCCATCTCTAACCTCAGCCCGCGTTGCGGCCTGGAATAGACCCTTTGATTCCTTCGGCATGGAGAAGGCGAATTCAACCCAAGGCCTGTCCCAATCGGTCCGTTGCAACCATAGCCAATGCGCATGCAGGGCCACGTTCATCCATTTCATGTCTAAGATACCCAGGCCTCCTACCCATTTGGGCGTACAAACTCGATCCCAAGCCACCATGCATGCGCCTCCGCCAGCCTCCGCTTTCCCGCACCATAGGAAGCCGCGGCAGATTTTGATTAGCGCGGCGACTGTTTCGGTGGTAGCTCCATGGCAAGCATTGCGTGTATCGGGATTGCCGAGAGGACTGACTGCACTAGCAGGGCATGACTACTTTTCGGGAGCGTCACTGCCTTCCAGTGTGGCAAGCGCGTCGCCAGTTGCTCCACCAGACCTTGGAACTGCGCTGCCGTCTGCTTCCTGATGGTCAAAGGAAGACCGAGATACTTGCTTGGAAAGGAAGCACTCAAGCAGCCTAAAGTGGTGCAGACCAGTTCCATTACCTCTGGAGGGGATCGGATGGGTATAGCTACTGTCTTTGCCATGTTAACTTTGAGTCCAGAGGTCTGCCCAAAGATGCTTAGAATCGAGGCACATATATTGAGGTCCTGGCTCGTCGGTTTGATGAACAATGTAACGTCGTCCGCGAACATAGAAAGTCGCTGCTTGAGCCCTGCCCGGGTGAGAGGAGCAAGGATGCCCAAAGACTCCGCTTTTTGAAAGAGGTGTTGCTGGGGTGATGACCCACAAGTGTAGGGGATCTATCGTAGTCCTTTCGATAAGTAAGAGTGTCGAACCCAACGAGGAGCAGAAGGAAATGATAGGCAGTTTTCAGTAAGGTATTTTCTGCAAGCACTGAAATTATAGGTAACAGATAGTTTTGTGATAAGGTAATTGGTAGCAAGTGACTAAATGTAAAAGTAAATAAGGTGCAGCAAGGTGGCCTAATCCTTTTTGTAGCAAAGGACAAGCCCGGACAAGCTCTTATATAAAGGAAAACGCCCCCGAGGACACATGGGAATTATCGTCAAGCTAGTTTTTATCACGATCATCTGATTCGCATTTGGTACTTTGATAATTTGGTATGTGGGTGGACGGTGCTTGGGTGCTGCCCTTACTTGGACAAGCCTCCCACTTATGATTAACGTCTAATGCAAGCATCCGCAACTACAAAATAAGTATTAAGGTAAACCTAACCATAGCCTGAAACATATGGATCAAAATCAGCCCCTTACGAAGCAACGCATAAACTAGGGTTTAAGCTTCTGTCACTCTAGCAACACATCATCTACTTATTTGTGACACCCCGAGACCGGTGCGCCAGGTGTCAGCCAGTTATTCGCTGCCTTGCCATGTATTGCTTCCTGTATAGACTTGTCATGCATCATACCTTGCCATGTATTGCATCATATATAGACTTGTGTTGTTTTTCTGTGCTTCCTACCTTGCCATGTTTTGCTTCCTGTATAGACTTGTAGTGCATCCTATATAGAACTGTCTTGCATCATACTTGGTTGAGCATATTGTCATGTCTCGTGTGGTGTGTTTACCGTGTTGCTTGCTTCTTCTCGTTAGTGCTTGTTCCGTTGCGTTCGTGAGGATTCGTTCGTCTACCCGTGGTTCTTCTTCAAGGCTTCTTCTTCGTCTTCTTCATGGATCCGTTCTTCTTCCTTGCGGGATCTCAGGCAAGATGACCATACCCTTGGATACCTTTACTATCATTGCCCTGCTTAGTGTCTCGATGCTATCGTTACATGTCGCGCTACCCATCATTATTGTCAGCCCATCTCCTTGTTGCCATGAAACCTCTAACCTCGACACCTTCCTAGCAAACCATTGTTTGGCTATGTTACCCGCTTGCTCAGCCCCTCTTATAGCGTTGTTAGTTGCAGGTGAAGATGAAGATCGTTCCAGGTGGGAACTTGTTGTTGGTATACCACAATATCTATTATTATTATTAACACACCTATATACTGGGCATGGGTGGAAGGCTTGGCCTTTTGCTTGGTGTTTTGTTCCACTCATGCCACCTTAGGCGCCGATAAACCGGCGTTATGTTCCTTGATTTTGCGTTCCTTACACGGTTGGGTATATGGGGACCCCTTGACACTTCGTCTTTAAATAAAACTCCTCCAGCAAGGCCCAACATTGGTTTTAATTTGCCCCATAATAATAACTTAATTAATTAATTAAATTGCATAGGGGGACGCTCCCTCGAGATTCTTTTCTACATAGCAGGGGGGCCAGTGCTGATGGTGTTGGTCCCAAACGGGGAGTATGCGGGGCCACCTTGGGGAAACCCGAGGGCTGGTTTTACTCGTATAATCGCCCATCCGGACGTGGCCTGAGACGAGATACGTGCGGCTACTATCAGGGTGTCGGCACGCCGGGAGGTCTTGCTGGACTTGTTTTACCATTGTCGAAATGTCTTGTGCACCGGGATACCGAGCCTGATCGGATTTCCCTAAGATAAGGGGTGATAATATTATATTTATCACTTCAACTGATCGTGAGAGCTTGTGATGGGTTAAGTTGGGACAGCCCTGCAGGGTTATGATCTTTCGAAAGCCGTGCCCACGGTTATGTGGCAGATTGGAATTTGTTAATGTCCGGTTGTAGAAAACTTGACAGTGGATCCGAAGTAAAACACACAACTGTGTGAGTAACCGTGACTGTATCTTTTCACTTTGAGAAGAGAACACGGTGGGGTTATGTTTGACTCGTAGGTAGTTCAGGATCTTTAGCGATCACTACTAGTCTGCGACCGTTTGCGTAGATGCTCATCTTATTCTTGTACTCGTAAGTTAGCCACCATATATTGCTTAGCCGCTGCTGCAACCTCACCACTTTACCTCTTCCTACCCATTAAGCTTTGATAGTCTTGTTACCCATGGTTATGGGATTGCTGAGTCCTCGTGGCTCACAGATACTACAACAACAGTTGCAGGTGCAGGTTTTCCGATGACTTGACGTGAGAGCGATGTCGTTGTGTTGGAGTTCTTTCTTCTTCTTCTTCTTCTTCTTCTTCAGTCTTGGGTTAGGTTTCAGGTCGGTAGCCTGGGATAGCAGATGGATGTCTTTGTGCTTTTCATGTTTGTATCCGTAGGTTGGATACCTTGTATTGATTTTGTTGTATTCATGTGACTTGTATGTATTGTTGTATCCCCCCATGTATGTATGTAATGGTACGATGTAATGATATCCATCTTGCTATGCGCCCGAAATGCGGTTGTGCCCCAATCACGTAAGTGTCACGTGATCGGGATAGAATCACATCTTGGGCCTGACATTATTACTTCCCAATGCCTTCCTCTAGGCCCAAATAATGGTGAAGTGTCATGTAGTCAACATTCACATGACACCACTAGAGGAGAGACAACATACATCTCATCAAAATATCGAACGAAGACCAAATTCACATGACTACTAATAGCAAGAATTCTCCCATGTCCTCAGGAACAAAAGTAACTACTCACAAGACATAATATTGTTCATGATCAGAGGGTTATTGATATGCATAATGGATCTGAACATATGATATTCCACCAAATAAACCAACTAGCATCAACTACAAGGAGTAATCAACACTACTAATCTACCCCACTTAAAAGGAATCTCGTCCCCGAGATTCAGGCTGACTATAGAGAATGGGTTTGGGTTAGCTTCATCTTCAACACAGTTCTTCTCAGAAACTGATGGAACCATGATTGATTTTGATCTTGGTGGCAAGCAACTTCAGGGTCTTGATTGGAGATACTTCGATCATTGATGCTGTCTCCATCTTGCTCAAGGCTTGGAAGCAGTCCTACGGTCTTGGCGATGGTAATTTGATAGCTTCTCTGAGTGGTTGGGCATTCTTCGGCCTTGACCTTCTTCTGTAGGTCAAGCTTGGTGCGGTTGGACTCGTGCGGTGAAGGTCTTCGAATCTTCTTATTCTTTGAAAATGAAGGTCTTCAAATCTTCGATCTTGCGATGAATCACCGTCTACTACGCCCCTTAAAAGAGGTTTTCCATGGGGTTCACATTGATATTTTAAAGGATGATGTTGCAACTTCTTTCCTCTCAAAGTGTTCTTCGGGGTTTATAGAGAAGAGGGAGAGAGCAAAAGATGAGTAGAAGAAATCTACACAAGGAAGAGATACCCCAAACGATAATCAAAATATAACACCAAGATAATCGTGAATCTATCCAAATAAAACTCAAAAGCAACTCATTTTAGCAAATAGGGTTTTAGTATGACTGCATAGGAAAACACCAAAAATATGCAGACAATACTCACACAAGAAAGGTTTTGCGTCTCCAAGCTACGAGTTCTTCCACTACAGGGTGTTAACCAACCTAATCCTATATGGCAGGTCACATCATAACTTGGTGCAGATCTTTGACATTGACGTTTGAAGCATAATCGACGGTTGTTGACTTCTTGAGTTCTCGAGGTGTCTTCTTCAGGAAAATGTTGCTACTCAGAGATTCAGGGGTTGAAGTTATCCGGAAACTCTTGGCACATCTTCTGAAGCTTCTGACTTTTAAACACCATGGGCAAGGGAAAAGGGTTTCCAAACTATAATGAAGAAGGTAAGGAAGCAGAGTTTAAACTTTATTTGAATAAGATGAGACAAGGAGAGCAATAGTGAAGGAGAAGAGTACGAGAATGATCCTTTTCAAAAATAGTTTTTCTTATAATAATAGTCCCTAAGGCTTTCCATTCTAACTAAGGCCACGCGACTAGGTCGACATCGGCTCTGATAACACTTCTGTGAGAACCCGGAATTAGCTTCCAGACCCTCCTGTGTATATTTGTCAACCCCAGGATCATTGTTGACAACACAGCGAAATGATATCATTGCACAATACGTAAAAGTATTACAAGTAGAATATTTGTCACAAGACATACCTAGCGAATTGTCTCATGACATTTACAATCAGAAAAACAGCGGAAAGTACAATGCGTAGCGATTCCATCTCAGCCACAGGCAGTCGATGTAGTCCACGAGACCTCACTCCTACGGGTCGCCATTGTTGTCGTAGTCATCACCTTTGTCTTCATGAAACTCTGTTGTCAACAAAATTATTGCCATGAGTACATTACGTACTCAACATGCCTCCCACGGGGAAGGACCTAATAGCTACATGTGGCTTCAAAAGATGGCTATATGGCTCATTTGCATAAAAGCTAATTTTGTTTGATAAAATATAGCAGTTCGATAATAGCAGTTTTAGATGAAAACATGTTTTGTCTCCAGAATAACTTTCATCAAAGTGAGGATCCTCGATCAACTCACACTCTTCACAGGTTCCAAGAATAGGGGAAAGAGGGAATAAGAAAGACAGGTCCTGTATGTCAAGAAAGATTCATGTGCCGTCCATGACCGTGGACACGGCTATTCGAATAGTTTTACACTCTGCAGAGGTTGTACACTTTACCCACACGACACAATCCCGACTTGTTGCCACTAGCCGTCGCTAGTGTAGTACACCATCTGGTATACCGGCAGGGAGATTGTGACGAGGTCTTTCATTAGACCAAACTTAATGTGCCAAGCCCACTAGGTTTCAACACGGAAGTAACCGCAGTTCATAGTCCGAGCCCCCTTTTGTGCCGAGGATACTCCTCGCAAGGCAGCTATCCCATCCGCGGTACGGCGATGGCGACAATAAGAGTGAACTAACTAATTAACCAAGCCAGTGCCCATATAGCATGTGGCTGTACTGTTATCACAATCTTCAAATCCAAGACTTATTAGGCCTCATGCGGCACGGACGACTGATTGCCCCCTTCAACTCATGAAGGGCGGCCAATCGCTCCTTCAATCCTTGATTCAGCTGTCGCCCACGCCAGTATTCAGATGGTAAGTTTCACCCAGAGTAGAAGAGAGTAGAGGAGGTCAACAAGGTCAACCGACCTAGCTCAGCGAGCTCATCAACAAGTTCCAAGTGTCAATGATCCGAAGATCATTCAAATAAGGACCTATAGAATAATAAGCATGGCTAAGCATTTCTACTCTACCGAAATAATATATAATTCTACTCAGGTGTCAAGTGAATAGGCGACAAGCGGATCAAGGCATGTGTCAATCGACAAGCTAGCTACGAGATTAAAAAGCATGCATATAGTAACCATAAAACACAATGCAATTTTGTAAACATAGGATAAGTATGATCAAAGAAGGAGGCATGCCTTCGTTGTTGAGTCCTTCTTCGGTAACCTGATTCTGTCCATATCCAACATCGTCGTCACTCCCTACTCGCCGTAACGATAGCAACAGACAAACAATAAATACCAAAGCAATGGCAAATCCAAATAACATCCAAAACAAATTAAGAGTAGATGGATAGCAAGATATTGATCAGATGGAAATTCAAAATGAGGTAGCATGATCGGGTGGTGAGGGAGATGATTCAATGAAATGACATGGTTCGGTTGACAAGACTAAAGAAGGCTTAGCGATCAAGACTAACGTTCTAGTATGAATTGTTCTACTAAGCAGTAGTAGTGGCCTCTACACATCTGAGCTAAGGTATAGGAAACTACTACATAACAAAGGCAATTGCATCAACACATATGAAAAGAAACCATCTTATGCATTTAACTACGCAATCACAACAGGACATGATAAAGGTAAAAGTTAACCACAAGTAATATTTGAATATAATCCAAATATTTATAATGGTCAATAGTAGTCAAACATATACATCAACTATAATAACTTAAAAGACAATAGTTCATAAGGCAAACAAACAACCATTATAAATCATACTAGTAAGCAATGAAACATCATACAACAACATGAATTGAGTTGGATCTAGATTCTATCCTAAAGCAAAACTAAAGAAAATAGGATCAACTTCATTATATCAAACCAATACTATGGCCACACAATTTAACAAGAGGACACATATTACACATGGTATGTGAATGATAAGTTATAAATATGTATTAACTAATATCACAAGCATCAAGCATAAAATGACCATGGCAATATACTACACTAGGACATGCTCTTTATGATAATAAATAACAAATGTCTAATTAACCACTACCAACAACATTATCAGCACATGATTGTAACAACATGGCAAACTATGCACACTTGGCATATGAGAAAGACACAACTCAACTAACGAATGATAAACTATCCAAACCATGTGATGAACTAATGAAACAAGTATTAAACACTCATAATACTAACATGATACAGAGGTAACATCTATAAGAAAGAATTGAACTAGGCAACTGTAATACACCAAACATCATAAAGCATGAAAGATGTCAAAGCATAGAATAACGCATTAGCGAGGTAAACAATGTAATGTCTAAACATGGATGATCGAGATACCACACTAGGCTACCAATAGAATACCGTAACTATGAGATAACTAACATCGCGATCAAGTAGGGTAGTAGCACGCAACCCTGCACACTATTTATGACATGTAAGGACATGGAAGTATGGCATTATCACACAACACTATCATGCTTGTTATAAAATATAACCACACCGAGAAAGCAAAATGAGCATGTAGGCATGTAATACTAGATAATGGCATCAACCAATGAACATGTATTCTACCAGAACGATTAGCAAGATGATATGCATTTCTATCTAGTATAACTTACTATTGTAATGACAAATGATACACAACTAGAAATGATCTATAACATGAGCTGATACAACACACTATGTAATATAGTTATACAAGCATAACAACATGGCATATTGATTAATCAACAACCTGCTACGATATATATCTACCAAGTAAAGTCTAATCACATGTATGAACATAAGGTACAAACTACCAATGATACAACACATTATAGCATACAACCAAATATGTATTTTACTTTGAGTAAGTACTAACATGGCTCGTCAATCAACTAAGCATGCATAGGTACCATCCTAGGTGAATGAAACAACTTGGATAAATAACAAGAAGCAATAGACTAGGTTATATGCAACAAGCATGACCTATATGTAGCAATAAAAAGAACATGCGACATGGGCGAAAAAAAATATGTAAACCATATCTAAGATGTCACCATGCTAAACAAAATTAAATAGTCAAGATATGAAATATTTCATTATTCAATAAACAAAGTAAAGCCTATAATAATCCTACGAAATTATAAGCATAGCGAATGTTTACCAAATAATCTACGCATGCAATATAGGGCTACACGCTACACAAAAATAATATCTGCGATAACGTACAAATACAATATAATATAAATAAATAGATAAATAAAATCCTCACGACAAATCCAATCAATGATATCTAACTTAGAATTATGAAATAAATAGGAGCTACTCCTAGGCATATAATAAAGAATATAAAAATATCACACTAACATAAAAGTTCACCGATCAACTACTATGCGTGTTAATAAATCACAAGAACTAATATGAAACAAAAGCCTAACACACTACTAAAGTTTGGCATGAACTATATACATGCAATCATACAAAACTATATTAAAATCTATAGACATGTCTAGCACAAGACAAACAATACAAGAGAAATATTATCAACTTATGACATCGAAAATTATAGTCGGTAAAAAAAAATATTTAATAAGTCATTTGTCATACGCAACAATTTGAGACCAAATAGGATGCTCTCCTAGGCATATCGCAACCATATGAACAATAACATATTATTACAAAATTTACCGATGAACAAACCCTATTTAATCTTGGTCAAGAACGATTATAACAAAAGTTATACTAAAATTCTATTGATGAAACCAGCGAGCTAACTCTACCATGGGGTTACTATGGGCATGAGAAACAAATCACATGTTGAACACAAGGTCATCCGAGGAAGTAAAAAAAAAAGTACGCGGACATGTCGATGGCATCCGTTCATGCATCGACGCGAGCAACGACAGAGATAGGTTGAATCAGAATGTCTACGAGATACAATAGATGATGGAGAGTACGCGTGCAAAAAGAATTTGGCAGAGGCTCACCGAGTTCGACGGAACGGTGCGATGAACTTGACTATCAGTGTACGCGGACATGCAGAATTCTTTGTGTGTGGTTGAGGGATCGTGTTCTTTCTTCTCTGAATGGAGCTGTGGCGTGGAGGAGGACCTTTGGGCGCAAGGATTTGCACCGAGATGCTCTGAGTCACCGGAAACAAACACTCGCGTCCATGGAGCAGCAATAGTTCGAGGAGAGTTCTTCACAGAATTAGGAACAGAGAGGGCATGGGTTGCTAGGGAATTGGAAGAGGAGATCAAGACGCACTTCTACATGTAGTCAAAATCTGAAACGGTTGAGAGTTGAAGGAATTGGAGGAGGGTTGTTTCTCTCTTGTAAGTTTCAGCTTCTGTGTAAGTGAGAGGGAGAGCGTACAGAGGAAGGAGAGGAGGCGTGGGGAAGGAGAAGATCAAGGCACGCATATAATATCTTTTGTTTTGGAAACTGTTAGAATTAAAGGGAGTTAATAGGAGAGGAGGGATCGTGGCTGTTGAGGTTTCCTCTTCTGTGACGTGAACGTACAGGAAGGAGAGGAGGTGCTCGCTAGGTGGGAGAGATGGCCCAGGTCGGCAAGGCCCATGAGGAAGGAGGGAAGCATGAAAAAAAATAGAGAGGGAGTTGTTGGGCTATGGTCCAAGAGATGAAGAAAGAAAAATAGAAGAGATGGGCTGAGTCCATCCGATTGAGGAATAAGAAACATAGGGAAAATAGATAAGGTAGATTGTGCACTAGATATTGCCAGAGTTTAGGAAAAGAGATTAAATAGATTTTCCTTCTTTAGAAAATCTAGAAAAAGAATAGAAGCTAACAAATCCAAAAGAAGTTTCTAAATACATATGCACATAATTAGATATGCCGAAGGGAGAAAAACAAAACCCAATTAAAAGAGAAGAACAAAACTCAAATTTAAATTTAAGTTTGCATTAAATCAAATTAAATCCTGCAAATTATAAAAGTCCAGTATAAGCTTTGTTACCAAATAAAACAAACGAAATTTTCTCGCCCTGATTTTTGGAAAACTTTTTCTTAAACATTCCGAGAATCAGGATGTTACAAATAACAGGATCAACATTATAAGTGATAGTCTTTTCTTCAACTTTAATAGGTTCAACTACTTTTACTTCAATAGGGGGATGGTATTTAAACCACTTCTCCTTGGAGAGATCAACATGAGTAGCAAAAGATTCACAGAAAGAAGTTACTATCTCAGAATCAAGTCCATATTTAGTGCTAAACTCACGGAAAACATCGGTATCCATAAAAGCTTTAACACAATCAAACTTAGGGGTCATACCTGACTCCTTACCTTCGTCGAGATCCCAATCTTCAGAGTTGCTTTTAATTCTTTCCAATAAATCCCATTTGAATTCAATAGTTTCATCATATAAGAGCCAGAACAAGAAGTATCGAGCATGGAGCGATTATTAAGAGAAAGCCGAGCATAAATTTTTTGAATGATCATTCTCTTGAGAGCTCATGATTGGGGCATGAATATAACATTGACTTAAGCCTCCCCCAAGCTTGAGCGATGCTTTCTCCTTCGCGAGGCCAGAAATTATAAATATAATTACGATCACGATGAACCTGGTGCATAGGGTAGAACTTCTGATGAAATTCCAACTTTAGACGATTATAGTTTCATGATCCCATATCATCGCATAGCCTAAACCATGTCAATGCATCTCCCTTCAAAGCTAAAGGGAAGACCTTCTTCTTGATAACATCCTCGGGCATACCTGCAAGCTTAAACAATCCACAAACTTCATCCACATAGATTAGATGTAAATCGGGATGCAGTGTTCCGTCTCCTGTAAAGGGATTTTCAAGCAGTTTCTCTATCATACCCGAAGGAATATCAAAGCAAAAAATTTCAATAGGTGCAGTAGGCTGAGGAGCAACTCTTTGCTCTTCTGTTCGGGGTGAAGATAGCCCGAACAAGCCCCTCAAAGGATTTTGAGCCACAGTAACAAGTGACAATAAATTTCAGCACACTATATAAATTTTTCCTTACCAAATTCCATTTACCAAAGGCGCTTCATTCCCCGGCAACGGCGCCAGAAAAGAGTCTTGATGACCCACAAGTGTAGGGGATCTATCATAGTCCTTTCGATAAGTAAGAGTGTCGAACCCAACGAGGAGCAGAAGGAAATGATAGGTAGTTTTCAGTAAGGTATTTTCTGCAAGCACTGAAATTATAGGTAACATATAGTTTTGTGATAAGGTAATTGGTAGCAAGTGACTAAAGGTAAAAGTAAATAAGGTGAAGCAAGGTGGCCCAATCCTTTTTGTAGCAAAGGACAAGCCTGGACAAACTCTTATATAAAGGAAAGCGCTCCTGAGGACACATGGGAATTATCGTCAAGCTAGTTTACATCACGATCATCTGATTCGCATTCGGTACTTTGATAATTTGGTATGTGGGTGGACTGGTGCTTGGGTGCTGCCCTTAGTTGGACAAGCCTCCCACCTATGATTAACCTCTAATGCAAGCATCCGCAACTACAAAAGAAGTATTAAGGTAAACGTAACCATAGCCTGAAACATATGGATCCAAATCAGCCCCTTATGAAGCAATGCATAAACTAGGGTTTAAGCTTCTGTCACTCTAGCAACCCATCATCTACTTATTACTTCCCAATGCCTTCCTCTAGGCCCAAATAATGGTGAATTGTCATGTAGTTGACGTTCACATGACACCACTAGAGGAGAGACAACATACATCTCATCAAAATATCGAACGAAGACCAAATTCACATGACTACTAATAGCAAGACTTCTCCCATGTCATCAGGAACAAAAGTAACTACTCACAAGACATAATATTGTTCATGATCATAGGGGTATTGATATGCATAATGGATCTGAACATATGATCTTCCACCAAATAAACCAACTAGCATCAACTACAAGGAGTAATCAACACTACTAGCAACCCACAGGTACCAATCTGAGGTTTGGGTACAAAGATTGGATACAAGAGATGAACTAGGGTTTGAGAGGAGATGGTGCTGGTGAAGATGTTGATGAAGATAGCCCTTCCCAAGATGGGAGAGTTGTTCGTGATGACGGCGGTGACGATTTCCCCCTCCCGGAGGGAAGTATCCCCAGCAGAATAGCTCTACCGGAGCCCTAGATTGGTTTCCGCCTCGGTTCCGCCTCGAGACGGTGGCGCCTGGTCCCGACAGCCTCCTTATGATTTTTTCTAGGTCAAAACACCTCATATAGGAGAAGATGGGCACCGGGGGCCTTCCGGCTGGCCCACAAGGCAGGGGCGCGCCCTAGGAAGGGGGGGGCGCCCCCTACCCTCGTGGGCAGCCGGTGGCCGCCCTCGTGGACTTCTTTCGCCAGATATTTTTTATATTTTCTGAAACGACGTTCTGTTGAGTTTCAGGGCTTTTGGAGTTGTGCAGAATAGGTTTCCAGAGTTTGCTCCTTTTCCAGCCCAGAATTCCAGCTGCCGGCATTCTCCCTCTTCATGTAAACCTTGTAAAATAAGAGAGAAAAGGCATAAGTATTGTGACAAAACATATAATAACAGCCCATAATGCAATAAATATCAACATATAAGCATGATGCAAAATGGACGTATCAAGGGGTTCCATGCAGAGAATGAAGAGCATCGGGGAGATCGGATCTCCTTGCGTTAGCCCACAACAGTTGTAAATTGTAGATCCAAGAACCCCATTGACCGCAGTCTTGGTTGTTGATGTCGACAGAATTCCTCAAATCCAAGTAATCCATCGTGTCCCGAAGCCGAGTTTTTTCATCACCTCTAGCAGGAACGACCACTGAATGGTGTCGAAAGCCTTCGATATATCAAGTTTGATCAGCACCGCTGGGCTCCTAAGCGCATGAAGACGGCGTGCCGTGCCTTGAACGAGCATGAAATTGTCGTGTAACAACCGGCCCCTCACGAAGGCGCTCTGATGGTTGTAGATTAGATTCGGCAGCTCAAATGCCAGCCTTGTTGCAAGGACCTTCTCAAAGACCTCGATCACCCCATGGATGAGGCTCACAGGCCTAAAGTTCATGAGCTCAACCGCCCATCCTTCTTTGGTAGTAAGAATACTAGTGCCTTGTTGATGGCGCCCAGTCCACGCATATCCTCTCGGAAGAACTGGTCTACTGCTCGCATGAAGTCGTCTTTGATGATATGCGAGCAAGAGGCATAGAAACATCCTGTAAACCCATCAGGCCCGGGGGCCTTGTCCATCGACATGCCTTTGATGACTTTCTCCACTTCCTCGTAGTCGAACGACACCTCTAGATGAGCAAGGTTCCGCGTCGACAGGTTTAGCTCTTCCAAATTTAGCGTGAGTTCCCGCTCTATGGCAGACCCAAATAGTCCTTGGTAAAACCCGTCCACTGCGGCGGCAATCGTGTCTTGGCTAGTTAGCAGCTGACCATTATAATGAAGCGACAAGATGGCGTTCTTGCGCTGCCTGTGTCATGCCTACCGATGGAAGAACGCAGTATTGGCCTCACCTTCTTTCAATTGTAGCATCCTTGATCGCTGGCGTGCGATTGTTCTTTGCAGCGAAGACAACTTATGGGCCTCGAACCCCTCGTTGGATTACCCCAAGTGGAAGGTGTAAGATGCAGTAAGTAGAAGTGTTTTCCCCTAGCAAAGATTCCAAGGATCGAATCCCCAGAGACTCCTAGGTTCAATAGGTAGGTGTCAACTGCTAACGGCGCAATTAGCAATCAACGTGGACCTGCACACAGATACAAATAACTTTGCTCCCAACGAGTACAGAGAGGTTGTCAATCTCTGCGGCCTTGTAGTTCACAAAGGGTTAAAAGCAATATGATAGTAGTGATAGATAGTGTTTTGCAATAGTAAATAAGATAGCAAAAAGTAAAATAGTGTATGTGATCAATGATAGTAATATGGACCGGAGTCTCATGATGTTCACTAGTGATGTCTCTCTCCCAAAAGACGATAAAACAACTATGTGAGGTAACAAATTACAGCTGGGCAATTGACAGGACCACGAACGCAAACCAATGCTGACTACATTGCAAGAAAGGTTGAGGTTCAAAGCATGGGCGGTACGCCAAAGTAAGTAGACCGAAATCCATCTGCATCTACTACTAATCATCAACCTTGAGATATCTATCCAGAACATCTCGCTGGTATTAAGTTGTGAGTCCCACCCATAGTGTAAACTCAATGCAACAGACAACTGCATTAAAAGAACTTTGCGTAAAGTAAACAATCCTTGCACCCGCGGGCACAAGCACCGTTGTTTTCCCCCTTGTGTCAACATCACATCCCCTAGACTCATGTTTCTGTCACTCAAGCTAGTCATCGAGGGGCATGAACCCACAATCGAGCATAACGTTCCCTCTTGGAGTCACTACCTATTACTCGGCCAAAGCAATAAATAACAACGGAGAACATTCAAGAATTACTTATGAACTAAAATATAAAAGAGGTGAATCAAATATATTACTCAAGATCAATCTGAACATAATCTCATAATCCATCGGATCCCAGCAAACTCAACATAGCAACAGCATAAGGATTACATAGGTGCCTCGATCATGTAGGGCAGCTCACGAGGACTAATTAGTGAAGCACAAGAACGGGAGGAGAACATCACATAGCTACTGGTCATGGACTCACGAGCTAATTAGGACAAGGAGCGAGCACTATTGGTATTCGAGCACTATTGGTATGCAATGCAATGATAACCCATGAATACCAATAGTGCTCGCTCCTTGTCCTAATTAGCTCGGATCCCCATGGGTTATCATTGCATTGCATATGTTTTAACCAAGTGTCACAAAGGGGTACCTCTATGCCACCTGTACAAAGGTCCAAGGAGATAGATCACATTTGATTTCTCGTTTTTGATAAATCTCAACCTGAGGACATCCATACCGAGACAACATAGAAAATAGATGATGGACTCCTCTTTAATGCATAAGCATATTATCATGAGAGATTGAGGATTAAGGTCCAAGCTAAAACTTCCACCATGAGGCATGGCTTTGGTTGGCGGCCCAATGTTCTTCTCTAACAATATGCATATTAATTCAACCCACGGTAAATCACCCTTACTTCAGACAAGACGAACATGCATAGCAACTCACATGATATTCAACAAAGTGTGACAGTTGATGGCGTCCCCAGAAACATGGTTACCGCTCAGCAAGCAACTCATAAGAAATAAGATACATAAGCAACATATTCTTTACCACAATAGTTTTTAGGCTACTTTCCCATGAGCTATGTATTGCATGATTAATTTGCTTAGCGCAGGTGGAGGTTAGCAAAAGACTTGGAGCGACCAACTAAGAGAGCAATGACGGTCATAATCATGCAGAGCGACAAAGCAATATTGAATCAGGCATGGTAGTTATATCGCTACTCAGAAACAAAAGATCATCAAGGCTTGACAGACTTTCTTTACAGTCTTGAATATGCGTGAGCATACGCCAAGTAAATCAAAATAAGTTCTCGAAGGAAGATATTACTAAACCATACCACATCATAGGCAAACAAACCAAGTTGGTATTCCAATGACACATTGGGAATCCCCCAGCTATTTGAAATTAACCATAAGAAAACCTGAACTTCTAAGCACCATCATGAAAGTAGCATCTTTATCATAGACATATTAACCCATGCAACGGAAGCAAACTCTATTAATAAGGTGAGCATGGTAATTAAAGAGAGTTCAAGCAACCAACTAAATAAAAGCTCTTTGAAAAGATAAGCATGAATACTAAGAGCAAAGCACGATAGTAGCTATTAAAAAGACAAAGAACACACACAACATAGATAGAAATGAAAATTCTATGTAATGTTCTAGGTAGAGGTGGAGCGTGTTTCTCTCCCACATAAAGGAATGCTGGGTTCCGACTCGTTATGAAAAACTAAAAAGAAAACTAAAAGCAAGACGCTCCAAGCATAGCACATAACATATGAAGTGATAAAAATATAGCGGAACGAAAGACGAACTGATAATGTTGATGGAGAAGGGGATGCACGGGGGCATCCCCAAGCTTAGACGCTTGAGTCTCCTTGAATATTTCTTGGGGGTGCACGGGGGCATCCCCAAGCTTGAGCGCTTGACACTCCTGAATCTTTTTATCATCTTCCCTCGCACACTTGAAAACTCCCTTCATACATAACTCATTCATAATCTGATTAGCGAGGTTAGTACCCTTAATAAAATAATTATACCTTGCTGGAAATAAGGATATTCTTGAAGTTCTACTGTTTCTCAAGATTGCCAAAAGGTTTTTGCAAAGAAAAAGCAAGTTCTTAATTTGCAAAGTGAAGGTAAGGCAAAACAGGACAGAATCTGTGAAAAACAGAACAGCAGGCAGTAATTGACCTGTTCGGGATACTTCTGCAACTCAAATAAAAAAACTCAGAACTTACGCACGAAAGACAATTATATAGAGAACGCTGTCGAAACAATTCAGACCAAAAAGATGATCCGGTGATTTTATACGAATTTTTCAATCCAAGGACAGAATCTATTTCCTGGACAGCACCTCACAACTTTTGAACTTTCTAGCAATCAGAGGCTATACTTGGCACAAATATGAAAAGTAAAGATACAATGATGATGCTACAGCAGTAAACAACATCAAGACACAACAAAAGCAAAATTTTTATTCATGTGGGCTGCCTCCCAAAAGCGCTTTCTTTTATGCCTTTAAGCTAGGCATAATGCATAGATCAAGTTTTATCAAAAGTAAAAGAATAGCTAGCCCGTACAACGGACTCAAAAGGTAACTTGACCTTATTACAAGGGAAGTGTTCCATCCCTTTCTTGAGAGGAAACTGAAATTTAATATTACCCTCTTTCATGTCAATGACAGCACCAACGGTGCGCAAAAAGGGACGTCCCAAAATAATTGGACAAGAAGGATCACATTCAATATCCATAATAGTGAAATCAACGGGCACATAATTATCATTGACAACAATAAGAACATCGTCAATCCTCCCCAAAGGTTTCTTTATGGAAGAATCAACGAGACGAACACCAAAAGAACAAGAATCATAAGGTTTCAATTTAAGCATATCATATATCCTTTTGGGCATAACAGAGGTACTAGCACCAACATCACATAATGCATAACAAGAGAAGTCATTCAAATAAATTTTTATCATAGGATCCGAACCATCCTCTAGCTTTCTAGGTATGGAGGCTTCTACTCTAAGTTTCTCCTCCCTAGCTTTGATGAGAGCATTAGTGATATGCTCTGTGAAGGCAAGGTTAAGCGTGCTAGTGCGGGGATCTCTAGACATCTTGTGAAGGAAATCAATAACTTATGTAAGAGTGCAATTATCAAAATCAAGGTCACGAGCATCAAGTAAAGTAGTAGTGGTGTCCTTAAGGCTCACCTGTTTGGTAGTTGACATAGCATCACCATTAATAGGTCCATTGGGACCAGGAGTACATTGGGTGCTAAGAGTGTGAACATCCTCAATAACTTGGATAGTAGCAACAGTGTGGTGGGTAGGAAGGCTCTTAATTCTTTACTCTTCCTCCCTTTCTCTAGCCCATCTCTCTTTAAGCTTAGCCATCATCCTAATATTTTCATTGATTTGCACTTGAGTAGCATTAATAGGGATGACTTCCTTCTCCTTAAGAGAAGAAGTTTCAATTTTTAGCAATTTTAACTCATTGGCTAAGTGGTCTACCTTAAAAGAAAGATCATCTAGTTTATGTAGTCTCTCTTCTACATTCTTATTAAAGGCTTTTTGGGTAGTGATGAAATCTCTAAGCATGCTCTCTAGTTCAGTGTTGGAGTTCTTGGTACTAGGATAAGCATTGTTGTTCCCATAAGAGTTAGAGGGGAACGGTCTAGAATTGTTACCAAAGTTACTCCTATAAGCATTGTTGTTGAAATTATTTCTAGAGACAAAGTTAACATCTACTTGTTCTTGAGCAATCAAAGAATTTAAAGGGACATCATGAGGATCAACATGAGATTGCTTCCAAAGTAGAGACATGATCAAGTCAACTTTTTCATTAAGGGAGGAAATCTCCTCGACATAGTTTACCTTCCTACCTGTTGGAGCGCGTTCGGTGTGCCATTGGGAATAGTTGGTCATCATCTCATCGAGAAGCTTTGTGGCAGCACCAAGTGTAGTTGACATAAAAGTTCCTCCCGCGGCCGAGTCTAACAAGTTCCGCGAGGTAAAGTTCAAGCCTGCATAAAAAGTTTGGATAACCATCCAAGTAGTCAAACCGTGAGTAGGGCAGTTCTTGATAAGAGACTTCATACGCTCCCAAGCTTGGGCAACATGTTCATTATCCAATTGTTTAAAATTCATGATGTTACTTCTAAGTTGGATAATTTTAGCAGGTGGATAGTATTTTCCGATAAAAGCATCTTTGCACTTGTCCCAAGAATCTATGCTATTTCTAGGCAAAGACTGAAACCAAATTTTAGCTCCTCCTCTCAAAGAGAAAGGAAAAAGCTTAAGCTTAACAATATTACCATCTATTTCTTGGTACTTTTGCATATCACAAAGTTCTACAAAGTTGTTCAAGTGTAAAGCAGCATCATCTCCAGCACCGGAGAATTGGTCTTTCATGACTAAGTTCAGTAAAGCAGGTTTAATTTCATATGAAGGTGCTGAAGTGGCAGGTGTAGTGATAGGTGTGCTGATAAAGTCATCGTTGTTGTGACTAGTGAAGTCACACAACTTGGTGTTCTCGGTGGAACCCATAGTAGCAAGCAAGCAAGGTAACTATTTTTGTGATTTTTGATAAAAGGAACTAAAGCAAATAATGAAAGGTAAACTAACAAGACTAAAAAGCAAAGGTAAAAGATAGCATGCAACTCCCCTATCCTGAAGAGTGGAGTCCCCGGCAACGGCGCCAGAAAATACTCCTTGATGGGCCTCGAACCCCTCGTTGGATTACCCCAAGTGGAAGGTGTAAGATGCAGTAAGTAGAAGTGTTTTCCCCTAGCAAAGATGCCAAGGATTGAATCCCCAGAGACTCCTAGGTTCAACAGGTAGGTGTCAACTGCTAACGGCGCAATTAGCAATCAACGTGGACCTGCACACAGATACAAATAACTTTGCTCCCAACGAGTACAGAGAGGTTGTCAATCTCTCCGGCCTTGTAGTTCACAAAGGGTTAAAAGCAATATGATAGTAGTGATAGATAGTGTTTTGGAATAGTAAATAAGATAGCGAAAAGTAAAATAGTGTATGTGATCAATGATAGTAATATGGACCGGAGTCTCATGATGTTCACTAGTGATTTCTCTCTCCCAAAAGACGATAAACAACTATGTGAGGTAACAAATTACAGCTGGACAATTGACAGGACCACGAACACAAACCAATGCTGACTACATTGCAAGAAAGGTTGAGGTTCAAAGCATGGGCGGTACGCCAAAGTAAGTAGACCGAAATCCATCTGCATCTACTACTAATCATCCACCTTGAGATATCTATCCAGAACATCTCGCTGGTATTAAGTTGCGTGTCCCACCCATAGTGTAAACTCAATGCAACAGACAACTGCATTAAAAGAACTTTGCGTAAAGTAAACAATCCTTGCACCCGCGGGCACAAGCACCGTTGTTTTCCCCCTTGTGGCAACAACATATCCCCTAGACTCATGTTTCTGTCACTCAAGCTAGTCATCGAGGGGCATGAACCCACAATCGAGCACAACGTTCCCTCTTGGAGTCACTACCTATTACTCGGCCAAAGCAATAAATAACAACGGAGAACATGCAAGAATTACTTATGAACTAAAATATAAAAGAGGTGAATCAAATATATTACTCAAGATCAATCTGAACATAATCTCATAATCCATCGGATCCCAGCAAACTCAACATAGCAACAGCATAAGGATTACATAGGTGCCTCGATCATGTAGGGCAGCTCACGAGGACTAATTAGTGAAGCACAAGAACGGGAGGAGAACATCACATAGCTACTGGTCATGGACTCATGGTCCAAGGGAGACTACTCACGAGTCATCCGGGAGGCGTCCATGGTGGTGGAGAAGCTCCCGGTGGTGATCCTCCCCTCCGGCAGGGTGCCGGGAAGAGTTCTCCTGGTGCTCCCGATCTTGGAAGCGGCGGCGGCTGCGGAACAGAGATGGGATCGCGAAAAGAAGTCCTGTTTCAAGGGTTACGGGGGACCCTTTAAATATCTGCCAAAGTAGGGCACCGGGGGGCTCTCGGGGGGCCGAGGCGCCCCCCCGGCGCGGCCCGGGG
>LR738715.1:234879799-234894775 GCA_902687465.1 Secale cereale | reverse complement strand
TGTCGGGGGAAACTGTCCTCCCACGAGCACCTATGGGACCGGAGCCCCTTCTACGTTGCGGTAAGGGAGCGGAGGGAGCACGGAGAGCAGATCGAGGAGCACACGCGGGCAGTTTTACCCAGGTTCGGGCCGCGCGGACGCGTAAAACCCTACTCCTGCCTTGGTGTATTGAATTCTTGGGCTCGGGAGCTTGAAGATCTACAGTGCCAGCTACACCGAGCGAGAGAGTTGTCTAGGTTTCGAACCCCCTCTACGTTGTGCATGGGCCTCCTTTTATAGCTCAAAGGGGTCCCTGACAGGTGTCAACGTAGAGGAGGGTAAAAGTGTAAATTTGGTGGTAGTTGCAACAGTGCATGAACAGTATATGAACAGTGGTCTTCACCTAACTTTGACAGTGGGGGACAAGTGCATTAAATGCCCGTCGCCGTCGTCCCCAAAAGCGTCCGTCCATGCTTCTCCGCTCGCCACGGCGGTAGCCTCGTCACCGTGGCTTGCCACCGTGTGCCCCAGGCAGCACAGCCGTCCGCCATGCGTCCCTGGAAGGGCCCCAGGGCGACGCGTGGGCAGATGAGCTGGAGCGCGGGCACACAGCGTAAGTTTCCCCAGCAAGCACCTTGCCGGGGTTGTGACCTTGCCGGGCCCGGAAGCTTGTCGCTCTCCGGGTCCTGCTGGGGCGCATGGTGCGCCGGGGCATCTCTTGAGATATGTGTTCCTTGGCCTTCCTGGCAAGCTCCTCTTGCCAGGGTCTTGTGCTAAAATGATAACCTTGAGCCTGGTGCGGCCTTCCCAGCAAGCTCCTCTTGCCGGGGCCTTGATCTTCTGACTTGTATACTTTGTTCTTGAATGGCTTCATAGGGACCAGAAAGGTTCTTGGCAAGCACGTGGTAAGCCCTGCCACGGGAAGCTGCTACTGCTCGTGCACAAGTTGGGGTACTAAGGTACCCCTATCTTAGTACACCGACAGGAGCCCCCGGGCCTGGGCCACACACGGTGCCGAGCGCTGTTGGGCCAGGCCCAAGACAGTGCACGGGCACGCGCGGCCCACGGCAAGCCGTATCTCCTTCCGTATCCGCCGCATCCCTCCCTAACGACACGCGTCGATTGTGGCGTCGTGGGAGAGATCGTGGCCTGTTCTTTAATGGGAAATGCGGAACGTCCCCCACTTCCCCCTTAAAAGCAGAGGAAGCAGGGGCAGTTCCCTCCATCGTCTTCATTGCGTCTTGATTCTCCAGAAACCCCCGTCGCCCTCCGCCTCCCCAAGGTCGACAGAGAGCCCAGCTCCACTCCCTCCTCCGCCGTCCGCAGCGTCCGCGGCGCCGTTGTCCTTCCCGCCATCCCCGCCATGGCCCCGAAGGGCGACAAGACGAAGAAGGAGAAGTCCGAGCAGGCGACGAAGCTGGCTGCCCTGCGGAAGAAGTGCGTGGTCTTCGCGCCAAGGCTTGGTCCGAGGGAGCTGCGGGACAAATACTATTTGTTCTGGGCGAGGGAGACCAAAGCTCATCCCCGCACTAGAGTCCTCCCCGCCGTCGCCGTCGACATGTTCCCCGGCGGGTACTTTTTCTTTGCCGCATTCTTCCACTGTGGTTTGTGCCCTCCGTACTCGGAGTTCTTCTGCGATGTAATGAACATGTACGGCCTCCACCTCCTAGATTTCACCCCCAACGCCATCCTTACGATGGCCGTTTTCGCACATCTGTGCGAAAACTATGTTGGGGTTCATCCAAATGTAGCTCTTTTCCGCCACTTCTTTATGCCTAGAGTAGAGTCCGGCGCTCCCCTCTCCGGCGGCATCTCCTGGATCTTCAGGCTGAACAAGAAGGATTCGTACCTGAAGGGAGAGCTCCGCGGGAAGTGGGAGGAGTGGAGAGCCGATTGGTGCTGGGTGCTAGAAGATAAGGCCGAGCCCTTTACCTCGCCGCGCACGACTGCCATAGTGCGCGGCAGGGATTGGAGTGAATTGGCCCCGGAGGACAGTAAGCTTCAGATCGCCCTCATTAGGATCATTCGTCTCCGGGTCGCCAATCTAACTGTTGGAGAAGTTGGAGCAGATTTCCTCCGCCGCCGCATCGCCCCCTTACAAGAAAGGAAGAGGGCTGCCTGGGAATTCGGCAATGCGGCGGACATCATGAGGCTGCGCCCTGGATTGAACTACAACTTCACCGTCTTGGAGTTGAAGGGGATGGTCAAGGAGCTCTTCAAGCATGAACCCACCCACCCGGAGTGGTTCAGACCTTCCCGGGGAGTGGTGCCGCTGTGCAACAGCACTGCCCGTGATTCCATACGCGCGATGATGCCAGAGTGCGACTCCCACGGCGTCGCCCCCACTTGGCTGGAGCCTCCACCGGAGACCGTGCTGACCTTCTTCGACAACTTGGTCGAGAAGCCCCGCAACTCTGAGGAGAATAAGGGCCTCACCCGGGAAACTACTGGCCGGGATATAGCTTACATTGCCTCCAGGATGGAGGAGGCCGCCGCAGCTGCGGCTGCGGGCAACTTTGGATACACTGTGGAAGAGGCAGAGGCCGCGGACGCGGTGAGTCAAGCAGAGGAAGCGGAAATCCTCAAGCTACTGAAGATTGCGCCCGAGGAGTTTGTCGGGGAGCCTTCCGTGAAGCTTGCCGGGACGAGCGAGGTTGCCGGGGGGAGCAAGGCCGCCGGACATGGCACTGAGTCCAGCGGGCCTGCCGAGGAGGAGGAGGACGCCGAGGCCGGAGATTCCGATGAAGACTCTGGTGGATCTCTGAATCTTGACGACGATGCCTCTTCGTCCTCGGAGAACTCCCCGCCTCCGCCAAGCCCTCCGCAGCAACAGAAGAAGCGCCTCCGCAAGGCAGCTGAGACGGCGAGGCCACAGGCGCCTCGGCAGCAGCCGGCGCGCCGTGCGACGCGCGCCACCAAGACGAGCGAAGTCGTCAAGGAGGCGCCCCGTACTCGAGCGCCAAGCGGAGGGGGATCTTCCCGGAGTGGAACGGGTGCTCCTTCTGCCCCTCGGTCCTCGGCGACGACGGGGGCTGGGTCTTCACAGCCCGCAGCCCCGGAGACCGCCAAGCGCCCGAGGGAGCCTTCTCCTCCAGCTCCTCGCGCGGGAGCGCCCCAGGCGGAGTTTGACTTCTCCGCCCTCAGCTCTGACGAAGAGGAAGAGGAGTAAGTACTTGCAATTCTTTTAGTTTCTTTGATTCTGTCTTGATTTTCTTTGCTTGGTTCTGATCTTGTTTTTGTTTTGCTTCGCAGGACCTTGACCCAGCGGATGGCGAAGAGGGCCAAGATTCCTGTGGTCACTATCGAGGACGACGAGCCCGTCGCGGCGACAAGTGACTCGCCGGCGACTAGCTTGCCGGATCAGCCTGCTGCTCCGAGGAGCAGCCCCCAGCGTAAGTCTGGTATTTATTTTTCTGCTTGATGGGTGCGCTTGAGGTTATCATCCTTATTTGATGTCTTGTTGTCTTGTGCAGAAGTGGAGCCGCAGCCGCAGGAGCGCCAGGAGGTCGCCCCCGACGAGCCACTTGCTCCACCCTCCCCGCCAAGGGTGAGCCCCCCGGCAAGGGAGAACGCTCCGCCAAGGACGGGCACTCCGCCAAGGGCGAGTACCCCGCCAAGGGTGAGCAGCCCGACAAGGGTGAGCACCCCGCCAGGGGAGGGCGCAGGAGGCCCTCCGCCAACAGGGGCCACTGCTCCGCCGCCAAGGGAGAATTCCCCGGCGAGGGACCCTGTCGTCGAAGAGATCCGCGAAGGTAAGCCTTGCAACTTCTTCTTCTTGGATTCTTCTTTTTGGATATTTGCTTGATATTTTCTTTTCTTTTTCTTCCATTAGATCCTCCTGCCCCAGAGCCGATGGAGACGGAGGCCACCGCTGAGGAGGAGGTGCAGGGCGACGGCGGCAACGCCACTACCGCCGAGGGAACGGCTAGAGCTGACGAGCCAGTCGTCGAGGAGACCGCCCCGTCCGCCGATGCCGCGGCTGGGGAAGGGACCGGTGACCATACCGCTGGCCCGGAGGCTGCGGGAGCACCGGACGCTGCACCGGCCGCCGACCCTTCCACCTCCGCGGCGGGGGAGGGCGTCTATCTGAAAGCCACCAACGGGGTTTTTATTCAAGTCCCGTGGGCGTCCTCGTCTCGAGCACCCGCGGAGGGAGAGACCTTTGACGGAGAGGTCCTCGCCTCCGCCGGATTGAAGATTGTTGAAGCGCCTGGCAGCAGCGACGAGCCCGAAGAGGATAAGCTCCTTCCCCGGCTCCTGGCCTTGTACCGGGCCAGGCAGGCGAAGCTGGAGTCTCGGGAGGCTCTGGCCGCCAAGGCTGGAGTTGACCTGGAGAAGCGCGCCGCGGAGCTCCGTGCCGCCAACCAGGCGGCCCTCCGCAACTTGGCGGAGGAGCGTGAAGAGCTTGCCGGGGCGCAGCAAGCCTTCCTCCTTGAAAAAGCTGAGGCCGAGGAGCAGCAGCGGTTGGCCGCCGAGGAGCTGTCCCGGCGAGAAGGAGTACTCAACCAGCGGAAGGTCGACCTCGATGCCCACGAGGACGACCTCGCCGCCCGGGAGCAGGCCATTGGCGGGGCTCTGAAGGAGGCGAGGAGCGCCGCAGCCGCCGCAGAGACCGCCAAGAAAGACCTGGAGGCCAAGGTGGAGCAGCTGGAGTTGTTCCTGAAGGCAAGCGAGGACAGGGTCACTGCGCTCAATGTGGAGCGGGAGAAAGATGCCCACACCAACTCTGAGCTGCAGGTACGTCTCTCCGAGAAGGGCACAGAGCTCTCTGACGCCAAGAACTCCATTGCTGACTTAGAGCTGAAGGTCTCCACCTTGACTGACTCGCTCGACGCCGCCCGGGACCGTGAGACGAAGCTGAAGGACGAACTCCGCAAGGAAAGGAACTTGGTGGAGAGCGCCGCCGTCTCGGCGAACAACTTCAACCGGGCAGTGGAGCAGTGGACTGATGAGCTGGTCACCTCCGCTGCCAATATTGACAAGGAGATGGTGGCGCTGAGGGCGGAGCATCTCGTGTACTCCCCGCACGAGAGTCTCCCCCACAGCGCCAAGTTGAGTCTGTTCTTCAGGGGAATTGCGCCGGCGCTTGCGCGGCTGCGGGAGAAGATCCCCGTGCAGCTGGCCGACGAGGCGCGTCGGCTCTGCATGGGCACCATGGAGCGGGTCTTGTTGAAGATCGTCTTCCGCAACCCCGGCATCAACCTCGTCAACGTCCTCCGCACCTTGCCACCCGAAGCTGACCAAGAGGCGTTGAAGGCGCAGGTTGCCCACATCGTCGCCAAGGTGGGCAAGATCACGAGGCGTGAAGGTGACCGCGTAGATTAGATTCCTTTCTTTCTGCTTCCTTTGCCGCTGCGAAGTACGTTACGGACAAGAATCTATTAATATTGCGGCAAGTTATCTTTGTAATATACAATCTCATTTTGAGCAACCAATGCAGTGTTATCTCCCTTGTTTTGGTCCCTGCACTTTGTATGCATTCCACCCTACGCTTTCAGGGAACTTGCCGGCAAAAGGACTCTTGCCGCGAGCGCTGAGTGCTGGACTCTTAGCAGCCTGCTGGCAAAGGCCTTGCCGGCAAGAAACCTTGCCGTAGCTAGTCGCAGCAAACTTAGTTTGCTGAGCGAACTCGAAAACGAAGTAAGGGCGCGACACTTGTCGCAGCTCACTTAGGTTGCTGAGCGTGCTCGAAACAAAGTAAGGGTGCGGCTAGCCACGGGTAGGTTCCTCCGCGCACAGGTTTTCCATACAAAGTGTGGTTGTTCAAGGAAGACAACTAAAATTTAAAAAATTTGAACTGCTCAAATTATGGTAACTTAGCTTTCTTGGGTCGTTTGTTTCCCGGCAAGGCTTTTCTTTCTTGAACAGTGCTTGGTTCATGCCTCCATCTCCTTCCCCCCCGGCAAACTTGTGCGCGAGGAATACTCCTTCTGCTTAAGAGGGAAAGAAAAAGAGGAGGGAAAACAAGTATAGGGCCTTATGGCTTGCTAGTGCTTACCGGGGGCGTGCGTTGCACAAGGTGTCAGATAATGCATGCAAATAACAAAGAAAAGCATGGAAATGACAAATAGTGCGAAGCACAAAAGCTTTACTGATGCACGGGATCTGCGCCCGGCTTTGTACAAAGGTTTACATGCAATAGCGGCAAGACTTGTACAAAAGGTGGTTGCCGGAGCGGATCACGGCAACCGCGCCTTATGGGTGAAACTTGCGAAGATGCTCTATGTTCCAGGAGTTGCTCACCGGTAAGCCTTCTTCGGTCTCAAGGCGGACAGCGCCGGGCCTCGTGACTTGTCTCACCCGATAAGGGCCTTCCCACTTCGGCGTCAACTTGTTGGAATTCTTGGCGGACTGAACACGCCGAAGAACAAGGTCGCCTTCCTCGAGACTCCTGGCCCTGACCTTGCGGCTATGATAGCGACGCAAGGCTTGCTAGTATCGAGCAGCTCGTACAGCAGCCTGGATTCATTCCTCCTCAAGGAGCAATGCGTCATCTTGTCGCAATTGCTCTTGCTCGAGCTCATCATAAGCGAGCACTCGAGGAGATCCGTATACGAGTTCCGTGGGGAGAACTGCCTCTGCTCCATAGACAAGAGCAAAGGGTGTCTGTCCGGTGGCTCGATTTGGTGTCGTCCTGATTGACCAAAGAGCCGCCGGCAACTCCTCTATCCAGTTTCTTCTGCACTTGTGCAGCCTGTCGAAGGTCCTTGTCTTGAGTCCGCGCAACACTTCAGCATTGGCCCTCTCCGCTTGACCATTGCTCCTTGGGTGAGCAACAGAAGCGAAGCAGACCTTGGCGCCAAGGTCTTGGACGTATTGCATGAAGGTGCGACTTGTGAACTGTGTGCCGTTGTCGGTGATGATCCTGTTAGGGATTCCGAAACGGCAAACAATCGACCTGAAGAACCTGACTGCTGACTGTGCCGTCACCTTTCTCACTGGTTCCACTTCTGGCCACTTTGTGAACTTGTCGATTGCTACGTACAAGTACTCAAAGCCCCCGACTACGCGGGGAAAAGGGCCGAGAATATCGAGCCCCCAGACTGAGAAGGGCCAGGACAAAGGGATCGTCTGGAGAGCTTGAGCTGGCTGGTGAATTTGCTTGGCATGGAACTGGCACGCTTCACACTTGGTTACTTGTGCAGTTGCATCTTGGAGGGCTTCTGGCCAGAAGAACCCTTGCCGAAACGCCTTCCCGGCAAGTGCCCTTGCGCCAATGTGGTGGCCACATATGCCTCCATGTATCTCTGCCAACAGCTTCTGTCCATCTTCCCTGGAAATGCACTTCAACCTGACACCATTGAGTCTTCTTCTGTACAGTTCATTGCCAACGAACTGGTACATACTTGACTGCCTGGTTATTTTCTCTATCTCTTCTGGCTCGTCGGGAAGTTCTCCAGTTTGCAGAAAGCGGACGATCTGCTGTGCCCATGCTGGAGCCTGAGGCTCAACAACAAGGATTAAAGGCATGAGGGCTGCTGCGGGAACCTCAGCTTCTACGGCAAGAACCTGCGGTTCTGCTGGAGCTGAAGGTCCCCCGGCAAGCCTGCCGGGGCAAGGCTTGTCGGGAACGCCTGCTTCAACTGTACAGACCCTGGGATCTGTAGGAGCAAACTGTTCCTCAGCATCTTGGCTGTTGATCTTGGGGACCTTGGTGGCGGCTTCGGGAAGATCTGCCGCAAGTAGTCGCCGGAGACCAACTTTCTCTTCTTGTTTTGCCCAACTGATGGTGTAACAGATGGCTGAGTTAACTTGAGCACGAAGGTCCCTGGTTCCACAGGTAACTTCATTGCAGCACACTTTGAGAGGCCATCTGCAATATCATTCTGAGCTCGTGGGACGTGCTCCATTTGCAGACCTTCAAAGTGCTCTTCAAGCTTCCTCACTTCATCAACATAAGCTTCCATCAAAGGGCTCTGGTAACTCTTATTTACTTGTCGGACCACCAACTGTGAGTCTCCCCGCACAATCAACTTCTTGATCCCAAGCTCGGCCGCAATTCTGAGGCCGGCAAGCAAACCTTCATACTCAGCAGTATTGTTTGTCGCTTGCTCCTTGGGAAAGTGCATCTGGACAACATACTTGAGGTGCTCTCCGGTGGGCGCTATGAGTACCACGCCGGCACCGGCGCCTTGCAGCGAGAAAGCACCATCAAAGTATATCATCCATTCGCTGCTCGCTTCTTGGACGGGGACGCTTGTTTCTGGGACTTCTTCATCTGGCGTTGGGGTCCATTCTGCTATGAATTCCGCCAAAGCTCTGCTCTGTATGGTTGAAGTACTCTCGAACTTGAGACCAAAGCTTGACAGCTCCAGTGCCCACTCGACGATCCTGCCTGTTGCTTCGGGATTCTGCAATATCCTCTTCAACGGAAAGCGAGTGACCACTGTTATCTCATGTGCTTGGAAGTAATGGCGCAGCTTTCTTGAGGCCATGAGGAGGCCGAACAGCAACTTCTGCACCCCAGAGTATCTTGATCTAGCCCCCTGCAAGAGGGAACTTACAAAATACACTGGGCGCTGCACCATCTTCTTTTGCACTTCTCCTTGTTCCTGCGCAGACTTGTCCTTGTCGGGGCCAGAGCTTGTCGGGGAAGCCCCCTGCTTGTCGCTGGATTCGCTTGCTGGGGATGTGGGTTCCCCATCCGCCTCCCTCTCCGCTACTAACGCAGCACTAACCACTTGATTGGTTGCCGCTAGGTATAGCAGCAACTTCTCTTGTGGCCTAGGTGCGACAAGTATCGGAGTAGAGGACAGGTATCCTTTCAAGTCTTGCAGCGCTGCCTCCGCTTCCGGAGTCCATTTCATAGGACCTGCCTTTTTCAAAATTTTGAAGAAAGGCAGGGCGCGCTCTGCAGACTTTGAAATGAACCTGCTGAGGGCAGCCACACAACCAGCAAGTCTTCTTACGTCCTTGACGCGCTTCGGGGCTTCAATCTGCTCGATGGCTTTTATCTTGTCGGGATTGGCTTCAATCCCCCTCTGGGACACAAAGAACCCGAGAAGCTTGCCGGAGGGGACTCCAAAGACGCACTTCTCGGGGTTCAGCTTGAGTTGGATCTTGCGCAGATTCTCAAAGGTTTCCTCTAAGTCCTGGATCAGGGTATCCTTGCTCTTACTCTTGACCACTATATCATCCATGTAGGCTTCTACATTTCTGTGGATCTGTGGCTCAAAAGCAGTGTGCACCACCCTTGCAAATGTTGAGCCTGCATTCTTCAATCCAAAGGGCATGCGTATGAAGCAATATGTGCCGCATGGAGTAATGAATGCAGTCTTCTCTTCATCTTCCTTGGCCATGAAAATCTGGTGGTAACCTGAGTATGCATCAAGGAAGGAAAGCAGCTCACATCCGGCGGTGGAGTCAACAATCTGGTCAATACGCGGCAAGGGAAATGGATCCTTGGGACATGCTTTATTCACATCAGTGAAGTCTATACAGAGTCTCCACTTCCCATTAGCCTTTCGTACGACAACTGGATTGGCCAACCACGTGGGATGTATTACGCCTCTAACCAGGCCTGCTGCTTCCAACTTCTTTATCTCTTCGGCGATGAATTCTTGGCGCTCCACGGCTTGCTTTCTGACCTTCTGCTTGACGGGCCGCGCATGAGGACAAACAGCAAGCTTGTGCTCAATTACCTTCCTGGGAACGCCGGCGATGTCAGATGGTTGCCATGCAAACACATCGACATTCGCCCGTAGGAAGGCAACGAGCGCGCTTTCCTATTTGTGGTCGAGTGTAGCACTGATGGTGAAGGTGCCACCAGTGCCGTCCTCCTTGGCGGACACCCTCTTGGTCGCCGGTGGAGCCGCCATTCCTTTCTTGCACTTGCCGGTGGAGCTCGATGGTGCGTCCTCGACGGCAGCGCAGCACTCCGAAGAGGTGCGTTTGCCGGAGTGGGCCCCAGAGCTCTTGCCGGACTTGGTCTTGTTCTTCCCCCCGGGAGCTTCAGCGGCAAGTGTGTTGCTTTTTGCTGCGGCTGCTGCATCCCGGTAGATCTTGTCGGTGCAGATAAGCGCGTCCTTCTTGTCGCCAGGGATAGAGATGACGCTTATCGGCCCCGGCATCTTGAGTACGTTGTATGCATAGTGGGAAGCTGCCATGAACTTGGCGAGGGCAGGACGACCAAGTATCCCATTGTATGGTAATGGGATATCGGCAACATCAAATGTGATCCTCTCTGTCCTGAAGTTGAGCTCCCCGCCAAAGGTCACTGGCAACGTAATCTTCCCCTTCGGCTTGCTCCTTCCCGGGTTGATCCCTTGGAACGACCCGGTTTCCTCGAGCTCGCTGTCGGGGATCTGTAGCTTCTTGATCACAGCTGAGGAGATCAAGTTCAGGCCGGCCCCGCCGTCAACCAACATCTTGGTGACCTTGAGGTTGCGGATAGTTGGTGAGACCAACATCGGCAAGCACCCGACCGCAGTTGTGCGGTCAGGGTGGTCCTCAAGGTCAAAGATGATGGGCGTGCCGGACCACTTCAGCAGCCTGCGTGACTCGACGGGCGGCTCAGCTGCATTCACTTCCCGCACCCACTGCTTGAGTTGGCGGTGGGAAGTGTGCAGAGAGGCACCTCCGTCGACACACAGAACCTCTGTGGCCTTCTGGAACTCCTGCTCGCTGTTGTCTCCTTCTTCCATGTCGTCGTCATTCTCTTCTTCCTCATCCTTGTCGCGGCCCCGGGGAGGTCTATCACCTTGCCGCTGCTTGGCCTTGCCACGGCGTCCTCCCCGGCCATTGAACGGCCGCTTCTTGCTGGGCTCTCCTCCGCCTCCTTGGGCCTTCTCCTTGTCGCGACGCTCGTATTCAGCCTTCTGCTGCTCTACGAGGTACTCGACTCTTTTACAGTTCTGAAGATCGTGGCCCTTGGTGCGGTGGATCTTGCAGTACTGCTTGTCGAAGCCGTCCTGCTTGTCGGCTGCCGCTACAGGGGCGGGCTCCTTGCCGGAACCGCCAACCTGTGCCTTCTTGGCGGGAGCCTCCTTGCCGGACTGCTCGACAACTAGCACCTCCTTGCTCTTCTTCTTTATGTTATTCCGCCGCCGGCTCTTCCTTGCCGGGGCGGCGTCTTCACTGTCGCTTCCTCCTGCGCCAATATCCTCTCCGGGGAGTCTCCTCCCCTCTTCAGCGCGCGCACTTGTGAGCCAGAGCGTAGAGCTCGCTGACATCCCGGATCTTGGTCATGGCCATCTCCTCCCTCATCCGGCGGTTACGCACGTTTTGGTGGAATGCGCTGATAACCGCGGCAGGGTGGACGTCGGGAATGTTGTGCTGGACGCGGCTGAATCTTTGGATGTATTTGCGCAGGGACTCTCCCTCCTTCTGGGCGAGGATGTGGAGATCGCTCTCCTGGACGTGGGGTTTGTGGCCGCCCGTGAAGGCGCCAACAAACTGGTGGCACAAATCTGCCCATGAGGAGATGGAACTTTCCGGCAAGTGCATAAGCCAAGACCGGACGTTTGGCTTAAGCACTAGCGGGAAGTAGTTGGCTAGTATCTTCTCGTCGCGTCCCCCGGCAGCCTGCACCGCGATGGTGTAGATGCTGAGGAACTCCGAGGGGTGTGTCTTGCCGTCGTACTTCTCGGGTACGTCGGGCTTGAAATTCTTCATGCTGGGCCACTGGACTTGCCGCAGCTCACGGGTGAACGTAGGGCAACCTGCCGCGTACGGCAAGTCGCCTGGTTCACCGGGCGCGTGCGCGTCGACAGCGGTCCCAGCGCGCTGATCTGACTGTCTTCGGGCTTCTCGTCGACGCTCGATGCGAGTCCGAGCATCCTCTTGCCGCCTGTCGTCTAGGACTTGGCGCTGATCGCGGCGAGCCCGCGGATCCGACGATGTCGTAGAGTCGTCGTCGACGTTGATCCGGCGGGGTGGCGATTTCTGCTTCCGCGGCGGGGAGTGCACGGTAGTTGCACCCCCGGCGGTCTTGTCTCCATCGGCCTTCATCTGGTCGACTTGCCGCGGCCGCGACGTTGCCGGCTGCTGTGGCGTGTCGTTGTTGGCGAAGGCGATGAGGCTTTGGATCGTCGCCCTCCAGTCTTCGGCTTTATCTGCCGCTGGAGGGGAATCGAGGAGCAGGTGCGCTCTTGCTAGAGCTTCTGCTGGAGAGGAGGGGAGCGGCGGCGAGCAGTGCGAGGAGCGAGATATGCTCGGACTTCTAACAGGGTTAGAAGGAGCAGTTTCCCGCCCCGGCGACCGCGCCTTGCTCGTACCAGCACGCTGGCCTTGAGCATCCCGATCCTCCGGCTTTGCTACGCCCCAGCAAGCGTATGGTACCTCCAGTATCACGCCGCTGTGGGTCTTGTACCTCCTGAGAGGGACGTGACGCGTGTACGGACGCCGAAGCTTTGGAGTTCGCCCGGTCGTCCGTCTTGTCCTTGGACTTGGTGGCACCGTGAGTTTCCTCGCCGGCGACCACCCTTCCACCGGCGTCTCCTCCACCAACCGTTGGTTCTGGTAGCGGTGGGATCGACGCAGACGGGCCTCCGACCTTCGAAGCCTTCTTCTTCGGAGGCATGCTGATGCTGTCGATGAGGTTGGAGAGGTTAATGAAGAATGCGCCCGCGTGAGCGCCGGATCAGGTTCGCACAACCTCGACGCCCCCTACCTGGCGCGCCAAAGATGTCGGGGGAAACTGTCCTCCCACGAGCACCTATGGGACCGGAGCCCCTTCTACGTTGCGGTAAGGGAGCGGAGGGAGCACGGAGAGCAGATCGAGGAGCACACGCGGGCAGTTTTACCCAGGTTCGGGCCGCGCGGACGCGTAAAACCCTACTCCTGCCTTGGTGTATTGAATTCTTGGGCTCGGGAGCTTGAAGATCTACAGTGCCAGCTACACCGAGCGAGAGAGTTGTCTAGGTTTCGAACCCCCTCTACGTTGTGCATGGGCCTCCTTTTATAGCTCAAAGGGGTCCCTGACAGGTGTCAACATAGAGGAGGGTAAAAGTGTAAATTTGGTGGTAGTTGCAACAGTGCATGAACAGTATATGAACAGTGGTCTTCACCTAACTTTGACAGTGGGGGACAAGGGCATTAAATGCCCGTCGCCGTCGTCCCCAAAAGCGTCCGTCCATGCTTCTCCGCTCGCCACGGCGGTAGCCTCGTCACCGTGGCTTGCCACCGTGTGCCCCAGGCAGCATAGCCGTCCGCCACGCGCCCCTGGAAGGGCCCCAGGGCGACGCGTGGGCAGATGAGCTGGAGCGCGGGCACACAGCGTAGGTTTCCCCGGCAAGCACCTTGCCGGGGTTGTGACCTTGCCGGGCCCGGAAGCTTGTCGCTCTCCGGGTCCTGCCGGGGTGCATGGTGTGCCGGGGCATCTCTTGAGATATGTGTTCCTTGGCCTTCCTGGCAAGCTCCTCTTGCCAGGGTCTTGTGCTAAAATGATAACCTTGAGCCTGGTGCGGCCTTCCCGGCAAGCTCCTCTTGCCGGGGCCTTGATCTTCTGACTTGTATACTTTGTTCTTGAATGGCTTCATAGGGACCAGAAAGGTTCTTGGCGAGCACGTGGTAAGCCCTGCCACGGGAAGCTGCTACTGCCCGTGCACAAGTTGGGGTACTAAGGTACCCCTATCTTAGTACACCGACACACTCCTTCTTGCCGAGGAGTTCAGTCCCCTGACATTCCACACCAGGATCTTGGATGCTTGTGCAGCCATCGAAGAGTCCCACCATCAGCCTGACCATGGCTCTCATAGCCCTACCTGTGCCTCCCCTGCCTCTTGGTGCATCAGCATGATGGATGCATCCCACCCAAAGAGGGCCAGGATCGCCGCGATCTGCCCTTCCGTCAGTGTCTTCTTGAACAGCTCCGCATACATGAGCATGGTCTCATCCGAAATCTCCTCACATTCGTTTGCTAGGCAGAGCCTACGAATCAACACCCATTATTGTTTCGACGCCGCAGATCCCTTGCCCATGCCCCTTGCCAGTCGCGCGCTTCTGCGAGGGTTGGACACCGGCGGCCTCTTCATATGTGGCCTCTTCGTGGGCATTGATGGTGCACGGGACGACGGGCGGGTAAGCACAGGGGTGAGGGAACGACGTACTTCCGCGCAAAAACGGTCCACCTGATTGCGAAGAGCAAGACCTGGCGACTGCATGGCCCTTCGCGGCGTGGCCCCGGGCGCCCTGTGGGTTGAGCCTGCCTCTTGCATGTCCTCGGGCAGCGGGACCCCAGGGGCGGAGACCGAACGGGTGGGGGAGGGGTGCATTGCGATTCAGCCGAGAGGCTAACGACACACGTAGACACATCCCGCATGCATGCATGCCTTGGATCCGCCCCAAGTGCCCCCCACTACCGGGTTAGACCGGTCAGCGGCCCAGTCCAATCCCCCAAAGGATATGTCGCATGAAAGGCTGGAAAAGCAATCCGATCCGGCCTCTTTGAACTGATCCCCAGGTGGCAGACGCGCGGGGCCCGCCAACAACCCAGGCTGGGGCGCAGGGCCAGATCCCAGGAGCCAATGAGGATCCTTGTCGGGGAATCTGCGTCCGACCCTAACCCCAGGGGCGACAACGGTTCCAGACCCTCCTCCCTAGACACAGCCTGGTTGGGGACGGCGAGGCCGCCCATGCTCTCTGGCATCCTGACATCCTCTGAAGCCTGGTCCACCACGGTCCTGGAAGCGCTAGATGACAGTACATGCGGCAGGGCCCTGCCAGCGTCATCCGCGACGTGTTGCCGTATCGTTGGGCTGCAGGTGCTCCCTGCGTCCAAAGCAGCAGACTGACCATACCATGTCCCCACCTGGTCCACCAACTCCACCGTACAGTCCACGGCTGAAGTTTGAATTCCTTGCTGTCTCACCGGGGGGCCGAGCCGGCCAACAAGCATGCCGGCGACGGCGCGCGAGACGAGACATGGCGCCGGTTTGCCCCAGCGTTCCTCCTGCTCCTTGACCTCGAGCGGCCACGCCTACCGCCCCGACCAGCTTCGGCATCCGAGTCCCCATCCTCCGGCGACGTCGGCGGAGGCGAGTTCGATGGCGACAGCCG